>OX596247.1:17121801-17305973 GCA_951394255.1 Polyploca ridens | reverse complement strand
TTTTCTTACCATTTCTTCTGCCTGATAGCTTCCTCAGCCTGCTCCTTCTGCCTCTTCCTAAACTCTTTGATACCTCGAGGTATAGCTGTGATGCACCACCAGATGAGCCTGGGTATTTGGAACGGCAACGTGTCCTTCACGCTAGGCTTGGGTAATTGTTCTAGTATTTCAGCTAGGCCAGTATCAAAGCCTTTTTTTGTGCTTCTCTTCCCTCTATTACTTAGTATTTGTTCCTGTGTAAATAAATAATAGATGAATGAAAATTTTTATTAAGTACGTCATTTACATTATCAAAAAATATTAGACACGTATATTTTCTTATGCCAATTAATAAAAATAAATACGAAGATATCGTGTGTCCAAGTTCCGCGTGACGTCACGTTATGGTACAGGGTTTACTCTAAAGTAACGACACGAGCCCTCACTCCCCAACTCTGACGCGCTTTATCTTTGTATTTTTTTTTTGTAATTTGGAAAAGCAAAAAATACGTGTCCAATATTTTTTTATAATACTGACGGACTAATTCGAATCATTATAATTTTACCCAGGAATCATCCCTATTATAATTAATCTTACTACTATTATAAATGTGAAAGTTTAGCTGAATGGTTTTGTATATAATTTAGGAAAGAGATAGATCATATCCTGGAATAACATCTGCAAATAGGTTGCATTTGCAAACCGGTATTAGAGTCAGACTTTTCATAAGCACCTGCGAAGGTCTATTTGATTTGAATAAATGATTTTGAAATGAATTTTGAATTTTGAAAAGAGGGTAGTTTTTATCCCGAAAATCAAGATGCCATGGGGACATGGAACCATAGAGCAGATGTTAGATATTCATGTTTTTAAATAGTTAGTGCCTTGTAAATTGGATTACGTAAGATTTTTTATAACCATTATTGATTCAGCTTTATCCATGCTTTTGTTATAGTTTTATTTTAGAGGCGAAGTAGATTGCAATTGTCCAATTACAAGATGTTATAAGTCGCATTTTTAACCTTAGTGCGGTTCAATATTATTATGTTACTAGTTGCGCCCCGCGGTTTCACCCGCGTACCCGAGGGACATATTGCTTTCACAGGATAAAAAGTATCCTATGTATTAATCCAGAACATATTCTATTTGTGTGCCAAATTTCATTCCAATCCGTTGAGTTATTGAAGCGTGATTGAGATACAAACATCCAAACTCACAAACATCCAATCTTGTGCGTTTATAATATTGATATTAGTGAGAAGTGAGATACTTACAGCAGTAAACCTCTTCTCAGCATAAGCTGCCCAACAAACAGCGTACTGTCCAAATGTGATGATGATGAAGAGAATGATGGAGCCCTCAGCCAGACCCATCTTCCTCACGTGACGGTAGTAGTACACCGCTGATCGCCAATTTGGCAGACCATTCTTGAGTACATCATTGTATCTTAAATATTAGTCTATATTAATAAAACTGTTACACTGACTGACTTACCTAAACTGCTAGGTTTAAAGATATAACCTTTTGCATAGGAGTACCTAAGTGAGCAAGGAAAAAGCATAGTAAAAGTTGTTCAGCATGACTAACCCTACATAGGTTTCGAAAATATGCCATCTCGAAATCTCCACCCAACATATTATCAAGCTATTTCAAAAATCTGTAAAATATATGTGTTCTGACCTTCTTGAGTATTAAAGAAATATGGTCATATCTGCAGGGACCAAACCCTGGCATACCTGAAGGGGAGCCAGTAAATCATAGGCTCATTGCGTAAAATTTAAAACAGTTATGTATACCTCGAAGATTTCCTCATATTTTCCTGCACGAAAATATCAGTAATTCCATATTTCCATTATTACTAGGCGCTCATAAACTACATAAAAATAGGGAAGTTATTTGCGTGGTACGAGATAATGATGATGCCGAGTGACTGGATGAGAATGAATTAAATCTTCTCGCATTAAGTGGTGCTAACTGCTGAGCAACATGATGCTTGACCACTCTTCACTATTGAAGACAGAAAACTAAACCCATGGTGGTTCTATTTAATAAAACATTTTTTGTTGATTTACTTGTTTTTGAGGCCGGTTAAAAAATACACGTGAATTTGGTAGGGGGGAGGGGTTGCTTAAAACCTCACCATATATCACCAGGGGGAGAGGGGGGTCAAAAAGTGGTCTACAAAGCCTCACATGATTAATGGACGGCCCCTTATATCAATATTGAAATAATCTTTAACTATTGAGAAATGTTGCAAAACACCAACCAACGTGTATCACTAAACTCATGCTATCCTACCTAACTAATATTATAAATGCGAATCTGAATTTGTTATGCTTTCTTGCCTTAACTACTTAACTGATCATCATGAAATTTGGCATGCAGATAGCCTATGGTATGGAAAAAGACATAGGCTACTTTTTATTCCAGGAACGCGGGTGACACCATGGGGACAGCTAGTTTACCATAAAACTTGCTCCAATAAATGAATACCAACTTACTTCTCCCTTTTTCCGGGATCCTTGAGTACATTGTGAACCGACACAAGGTTCCTGAACTGGACATCTGCATCTGGAGCACTATTCTTATCTGGATGAAGCTTGAGGGTTAACTTCTTGAATGCAGACTTTACTTCAGCAGGAGTTGCTTCCTGTGATGAAAAGTAATGTGTTTAGCTTCAAGAATTTGAAACGGAAGCTTCAATGCTTCAGTAGGAATAAGTTGAAGGTATTGAAGGAGAGAGATTGAGATTTAGGAAATACTGCATGGGGTTCTTCAAGAAGGGTTGGAAGAGAGTGTATCAGGGTTGCCGATGTGCAAATGATGAAGGTATTGGAATCATCAGTAGGTTTTGGTAACTGTCACAGCTATAAATCTAAATAGATGACACGAGTGTAGGTACTTCCCCTGTCAAAAACTGTGCCAAAAGGGAGAGCAATGCTCTTTTTTTGAAAATGTTTTGCGAGGACAGGGATAAGGTGTCTAAGGCGAGTGATGTATTTAGCTGCAAATAAGATTGCTTTATTTTCACATTACAGCTCTAATGCCTGTCTAAAGCATTCTTGTGACATTATGGTAGCTAGAAAAGAAGTGACACGCTTGGTTTTCATACAGGATGGAGGATTGAGGAACCTGCGTTATTTATTTAGATTTATGTCTATGATAACTTGCTTTTATAAAGCAAATTCGGCAACATGCATGGTGCATAGCAATTTTGTCACAACTGGTTTATTGTGTAGCACTCCTGTTTATGTCAAAGCTGATTTTGTAATTGATTGTTCTGTGAGATGGCTAATGACATCTCTTTCTCAAACAATAATGGAGAGAATAAAGAATAAAATTGGCTAAGACTTCAAATCAACTTTATGTCTTGCAGGTTGGACTGGTCGTCAACCTGGTGGTTAATCAACTTGGTATTGCGTTACCAATACAGGGTCACCATAGAAGTCTTTCACCATCATCAGCTCATTGAAAGGCATGTGGAAATATATATTTATACAAAAGAAATGGAGATTGTTACTCGCTCAAGAGAGATCACCGAGGATATGAAATACAGAGCATGTAATCTTTTGCAAAAAAACTTTAATTTATGTGCCGATAAAAAAACCTTATGGGTTATGATAAAAATTGATTTTGAATAGTTGAATACAAAACTCTTTGGTAGAGTATGGTGATTTAGATCTTAAACTTTTTGCCTATAAGTACACGTGTGCTGGTTACCTGAGATACTCCTAATAATTCATAGAAATTTTGGTTGACTTCTTCCACCACGTCGAACACTTCAAAGTCGTCGTCATCCCACGCACTTACGCTAAATATAAGAGTTAACAACAATAACAATCTCCCTTGCATCTTGTAAACAGTTGTTTAGACAAAACTTAATTTATTATTTCATTTTTCTTTGATTTTTTGTTCGATCACGGATATAAGAAAATTACAAGATTTGACTTGACTGACAGTCCATGGATGACAGACGATGACAAATGACAATTCGCCAGCTGGACAAATAATGTTACCAGGTTGGCTAAGATATAGGGTAGAGGCACCAATAAATGAACGTTTAAGCGCTTTTTCCATCTTTAAATAGCTATAACTCGGTCATTTCATGACATAGGCGCTTGTTGTTTTTTTTCAATAATACCTTAAATCCTTATTAATTGAAGGATTAAAGTAATTATATCCTACATCGTCATATATTTTTAAAAAAATTGTAAATGTAAGAAAATTTAGGTTTTACCCCTATAGTTGAACACTGAGCCCTAATTATGAACGTTTTGTACCCAAAAGTTGAACTAACATTTGAATAGGAGTAGGTTTCATAGTAGTTCGTTCATTTAATGGATTAATGAACCATAAAATGAACGAACAATATTCTAAGTGAATATTATTCGTTCAGCTTGAGGCAAATATACCCAAAGGTTGAACGAATAAAATGTGAACCGTTCAAATTTCGATAACCGATCTTAATGGTGATTCTATAGGAAAGTTAGGTTTAAAATAATCAAAAAGTCTATAATAATTTGTTCAACTTTTGGTAACTAAGTTCATAAATTTAATAAAATTCATTTGAGTATTTTTGTTTTGGTGTTTAATCGTTAACTTATAGGTTTTAATGGGTATAAAAATTAGACCTTTTTCCATTAGTTGAACGCCGTTCATCTATTGGATCAAGTGAACAAAATTTAATCCATTACTTGAACATTAAATTTCTCTAAAAAACGGTAAATAATGTAATAATATATATTAAGTTATTGAAAGCAGAATATATCAAGATTTTATTCCAGCCAAAACTGCTCTAATATGACATTAATTCTTTCTATACGCTGACAATGTTCTTAAATTTGGAGGGACTTACCGTTATAAGGTTTCCATATAAAACCGATTTTTGGCGGGTAACGTAACACATAAAAATTCACCGCAAGCGCGTCTGGGCTGTCATTGTCAATATTGTTAAGGAATATGGAAGAAAAAATATTGCCTTATAGGGAAAAAAATATTGCAAATATGTAAATTTAGGGTTTATATTATATTTTTTTTATTTTCGGTCGATCGTTCATCTATTGGGGGTCGGTCATCTTTTGGTGCCACTACCCTAAACGATTTAGATTTTTTTACTTTTTAGTCGATTGATTGTGTTTTAGTTTTTTTATCTTACCAAAAGTGGTGGAGCCACAGGCAAAAATAATAAGTAGACTACATACATAAGATTCGTCTAAAATAATGTCCCGAAATACAAGTTAGTGTACTCTCAATTAGCCCGTTTAACCAAACAAACAACAAAACTCTTTGGCTTTATTATTAGTATTCTATGGCGATCAGTTCGCACCATGAGTATCCCGCTAGAGGCGTTGTGCCAATTACTGTAGAGAAGCGTCGTAAACGCAAACGCATTAGTAAGCGTTTACTAATGTCAATTCTTTACACTCGGGGTATTGAGGAGAAGAGTAACGTTGATGAAATCTGAATAAAAGACGTCTGCGCGGCATTTACGAGTTCACTGTATAAATAGAGTTAGCAATACGTGTACAATATACAGGGTGACAAATGGGAAGTTGCCTAAAGTAATCACTTATAATTTTGAGATGGCTTCAGGAAAAATAATAACAAATACATACATTGAATCACTGAAGTAGTCATTTTTATTTGAAATAGGTTTCAGTTTAATTAAACATTTTCAACAGCCACAATTAAGTTTTAAAAAAAATTACAAAATCTGGCTAGGGAATGACTATTAATGGTAAATATTTTCGAAATGATCCCCATCTGAACTTGCACAATAATCAAGTCGTTTTTGAAAGCTATACAAAATTTGTTCAATTGTAGATGAAGAAATATTAGAAATTCCTTTTCTAATAGCTTCTCTCAAATGATCTTTGGTCTTGGATTTTTCCGCATAACAGTAATCTTTCAGGAAGCCCCATAAGAAGAAATCACACGGGTTTAAGGCCGGTGAATACGGGGGCCATTCTATACCTGCGTGTGCAAATTTGGGATATCCTAAACCGATGACGCGTTCACCATAAACTTCGTAAATGGCTTCAAATACGTCTCGAGTTCTATGCGGCGTAGCACCATCTTGCATAAAAAAAATTAATACTTTATTAAAGAATGCGGTCATACTATAAAGTCATTTTTTTCTCATTTTTACCGTCTAAGGGTATTTTTACTAGCTACTCTTTTACGTCCAAACTTGGTATGAAAATCTCTATATGCTTCAGTATAGTTTTTGCCTCTAGAATAAAAGCACTCGATGAGATACACCTTTTCTTCATTCATAAGATCACTCATTTTAAAGTACACGTACTGCTCTTTACGGCGTATCAATAGAAACTGACAACATTCTAGAATAAACCTACGTGGGCCCAGCCTTATACGGTAGAGTAAAGGAGGAAAGAGATGCATATACTTTAGGCAACTTCCCATTTGTCACCCTGTATATTATGACTATATTCTTACCCTATAATAGTTATATTATTTTATTACCTTACCATTTGTATTTTTCAAAATAGGTAAGTATAATCGGAAATAATGAATCCCATCAAAAACATTCTGTAAAAAAACTAGCCAAGTCTCGATGGAGCTGCTTGATTATCTCTAAAAAGTAATGAAATCTAGACAAAGTCGGGCCAAGTCTAAGGTTCCTTACTGCAATTTCTTTACTATTATAGTTAATGTTGTGTGACTTGGCTAGCTTACTGGATGACGAAAATTTCTGCGTTCTGGTCTTATCCAGAGCTTCTCAAATAGGGGCCTGAAAATGCGGCGAAATGGTTCCAGTAAAGGATGGTACGGCAGTGTTTGCTTCGCGCTCGACTCGACGGGGGCACTGCCGTGCCCCCCGATTCGTTGTGAGGCTATTTTGAACGATATAAATTAAACATACTCAAACAAAAAACAAACTTACCTCACCTTAAACATGTTTTATGTGTGTAAAATGATTATCTAAGCAGATATACAGTAGTATGTAAAACTTAGGACCAAAGGGTAGTTCTAGTTTAAATGTATGAGGATGGACTCCCCGTCGATGGTGAGAGTTGCGATGGTAGAAGGTAGCCGTGGGCATCACGTCGAACAGTTCTTTAGAATACTCGCCGTTGTAGAAGCGGTAGAACACATATAAGGAGGCAAAGTCTCTCCTCAGACTGAGGAGCTCTAAACCGCTTGTGAGCTCGGGATCGTCAACAATTCTGATGGCACGTCGCTGAACCGAGTCTAAAGGCTCAAGCTGGTATCCAGGTGCTCCCGCCAGCAGACAGCAGTACTCCGTATGAGGCCGGTCCTGCGACTTATAAAGTTGCAGCCTTTGCCCCGATAAGTACTGCCTCGCTCTGTTGAGCACTCCAAGCTTTTTGGACGCCAGCTTAACCTTGTCTTCCAAGTGACTTCGGAACAAAACGTCGCTAGAAATGTCGACGCCAAGTATCCCGATGCTTTGACTGATGTTCAAGGAAGTGTTCTGGATTTGCGGAGCCACATACCAAGGGGTTTTCTAAGCGGTGAACACGCAAGCTTTAAGATGAAACGCTGGTGGCGTTTTTTCCATACAAACGTAATCCTCAGTTTCCTCTCTGGATAATGACATTACAGCAATGATTATTTTACCATGCAATCTATAGGTACCACTGTATGTCCCTCGGTTGTGTTTTTCTCCATAAATTAATTTTTATAAGAATTAGGAGCCTTCTAAAATCACAAAAACTTACCATTTTTAACGCCCTTATCAGACGTCCAGCGAACAAATTTGACGAATATAATAAAAAAAAAAGAAAACCGACAGACATAGCTAAAGCCCTTCTTATTATGATTCATGTTTTTTTTTAAAAATCGATCCAGTTTTGGAGGAGGAAACCGGGGATTACGATATAACGATTTCATCTAATTTAAATAGGTATAATCGGTCCAAGCTGTTGTTGTCTCTATCGCCCTCGGGCGGAATAGCTCGGGCACAGTGCGACAGCAATAGTTATGTTAAAAACCTATTTTTCAAATTTCTTGCAGCCATCCTTTCCTCTTAATCTTGGTGGGGTTGAAATGGACCGTTTAGTCGTAGTAAAAAGCTATGAATAAATAATTCATAGATAAATATAACGGTGACTTACCTACATAATTTATAGATCCTAAGTAATGAATATTTCTCGTAATGAGCAGAGCTGATGTACATTTTTATTATAGCTTGGATGGAAATAAAACAGATATGAAATTTTATGACGATACTAAATCGTTTTATGTGTTATAACATTTTTTTATTACAATCTAATGTCATAAACAGAAACTTTTTTTTTTCGTGTGCTAAATGCTGTGTATTACTTAAATAATTAATTTAATAATGAAATCCCACTAACATTATAAATGAGAAATTTTGTATGGATCTGAGGATGTGATTTGTGAAAATGTATGTTACTCTTTGACGCAAAAACTAAACGGATTTGGATGAAATGCACGTAGATCAATTATAATTACTCTGGAATTACATATAAGTACAGTAGTACCCAACTGATATGGCTTACTGATGTACCTGCGCAGAAGAGACATTTTCAAACGCGGGAAACCGCTATTGGTCGGCAGCTGCTGCCATGTTAGCGCGCGCCGTGAGGAGGGGCGTCACTTGCGAATGAGACGGAACTAACAGCTGCAGTGTATTATGAACCTTATAGTAGTGTTCTAAGGTTAATTGTAAGTTTTAAGCATTCTTTCGTTAATCTTCGGGCCCATACTTTCTTTTCTATGCGAACGAAGATTCATGACGCGCCTTATCAGTTGGGTACTACTTACTGTAGAATACTTTTAATCTCGGAAAATCATATGATCAGGAATGCAGGTGAAACCACGGGGACGGGACTTCATGCTGTTTTGGATCTGTTTAGTCACAAAATAACATGGCAAAAAACTAATGAAGAACAATTATAGTCAGAAATCGAATTTCATGAATCTTAATATATAAAATGATAAACTGATTGTTGATATATCAGCCCACAGCCCAAACCGCTGGACCTAGAGATTTGAAATTTTGCACAAAGATACCTTATACAGTGGAGGCATCCACTAAGGAAGGATTTTTGGAAATTCCACCCCTAAGAGGGAGAAATTGGGGATGACGGTTTGTATGCAAGTCCGTCAGTTTTGAAGTTAGGATCTTCAAATTTTGTGTTTAGGCTGACGATTGAAAATTAATGTGTAGTTATCTCAGCGTTTGTGATAATTCCACCTACGAAGGGAGGAAAAGGGGGATGAAGTTGGGTAGGCAAGTTCTTCAATTTCAAAGTAAACTTCACAAAATGTACTATTATACGGTGTAGGCATCCACTAAGGAAGGATTTTTGGAAATTCCACCCCTAAGGGGGTAAAATAAGAGATGAAAGTTTGTATGCAAGTTCGTCAGTTTTGAAGTTAGAATCTTCAAATTTTGTGTTTAGGCTGACGATTGAAAATTAATGTGTAGTTATCTCAGCGTTTGTGATAATTCCACCTACGAAGGGAGGAAAAGGGGGATGAAGTTGGGTAGGCAAGTTCTTCAATTTCAAAGTAAACTTCACTAAATGTATTACTATATAGTGTAGGCATCCACTAAGGAAGGATTTTTGGAAATTCCACCCCTAAGGGGTTACAATAAGGGATGAAAGTTTGTATGCAAGTTCGTCAGTTTTGAAGTTAGGATCTTCAAATTTTGTGTTTAGGCTGACGATTGAAAATTAATGTATAGTTATCTCAGCGTTTGTGATAATTCCACCATCGAAGGGAGGAAAAGGGGGATGAAGTTGTGTATGCAAGTCCTTCAATTTCAAAGTAAACTTCACTAAATGTATTACTATATAGTGTAGGCATCCACTAAGGAAGGATTTTTGGAAATTCCCCCCCTAACAGTGTAAAATAAAGGATGAAAGTTTGTATGCAATATATTTAGAGATTTGAAATTTTGCACAAAGATACCTTATATAGTGGAGGCATCCACTAAGGAAGGATTTTAAGGAAGGATAGGTGTCTTAGCATTTTTGATAATTTCACACCCGAAGCGGTGAAAAGGGGGCTAAAGTTATGTATCGAAGTTCTTCATTTTCAAAGTAAACATCACTAAATTAACTATGAACGTATATCTAAACTAATAGTATGGGACGAAATAACGATGGCGCACAAAAGAGGAGTTGAAGCCTTGAATAGGAGTTTGCAGGACATACGCAATAATAAAAATAGGTGGTGTAACGGTGTTGCTGGCCGGTGATTTTCGCCAGACTTTACCGATAGTGCCCAAAGGAACGCGCGCAGATGAGATCAAAGCATGCATCAAGAGATCTGTTCTTATGGCCTTCAATTGACGTGCTGAAGCTTACTCGAAACATGAGAGTACATCTCAGAGGTGAAGTTTCTGCCGGTAGATTTTCAGATCTTCTCCTAAAAATCGGGAACGGAAACTTTCCACAAATAGATGGGCTGATACAAATACCAGATGAGTTAAGTACTGAGTACTGTGGTATCAACAGTTGAGGAACTTATGGACAAAATTTATCCTAATGTTAAAAATATTAACAATATTAACACAAACCGATGGAGTGGTTATGCGAGAGAGCCATTTTGACTCCCAAAAACGACCAAGCCGCTGCCATCAACGAAATGTTGATAAATTAATTGATGAAATAGTTTATAATTCTGTTGACACCATGGTCAATATGGAGTAAACTATCCTGTTGAATTTTTAAACTCTCTAAATCCGCCGGGTCTTTCGTGTCATAGGCTTATGTTGCGTGTAGTTGCCCCTCTCATGTTGCTTAGAAATATACGGCCTCCAAAATTGTGCAATGGAACTAGACTCCAAGTAACAGCTCTCCGCCGAAATGTTATTGAGCCCAAAATACTAACTGGATCTGCCTGGATCAATGGTATACGCGGCACGAATACTGTCTCTGTATTCGTACCGCATATACCATTGATCCCAAATGACCTTCCGTTTGAATTTAAAAGATTGCAGTTCCCAATAAAGGTTTGTTTCGCGATGCTTATTAAAAAATCACAGCGACAAACTCTGAAATATGATGGAGTTGATTTGCGGTAGGACTGTTACTCCTTTGTTTTGAGGCGGCAACTGTTCTGGCTCGCTTTCCGCCGCTAGACATTCTGGCGGACATGGATGCGAGGGTTTATGACCGGATCCGCATCGTCCGCCAGAGTGGTGGAGGCGATCCAGAAGAGGCGATCAGACGGCAGGAGCGAATTATCGCATTCGCAACGTGGCGTGCAAGGCTCCGCGAGGAGCGGCATGCACGCAAACGCGTTGTCGAAGCAGTCCTTCCGGTCTTCGAGGCCTGGATGCAGCGACAAGGTTGACGACTCACCTACAGACTTACACAGATACTCACTGGGCATGGGTGCTTCGGTGATTATTTGTGTAGGATCGGACGTGAGGCGACAGCGGCTTGCTTCCATTGTGGTGGAAGCGGCCAGGACTCCGCATCGCACACGCTCGCTGTGTGCCCCGCGTAGGAACCCGAGCGGCGGAACCTGGTCGGCCAAATCGGTCGGAATCTCTCCCTGCCAGCAGTCGTGTCGGCGATGCTGAGCGGGGATACGGCGTGGAGGGCCGTGGCCTCCTTCTGTGAGACCGTAATGGTCCAGAAGGAGGCGGCTGAGCGGGATCGGGAGAGAGCCGATCTCGCCCGGAGACGATGCCGCCGAGGCACGGCCGTGCCTCGTGGCGGCCCTCCTGCCCTGTAGCTGGGGCTTCGAATCACAGCTACGGTGTTCCCCTGCCTGTCGTAAAAGGCGACTAAACGGGGACCTTCGGGGTCGTGGGCAATCGGGGCGGGGGCCCTGAACGCCCAGAAGCGACCCCGAGGAGGACGATGAGTCGCTGTGGTCACGATTCATCGTGCGATAGCACCGCGAGGGTGCTGGGGGGAGGTATCAAACTTCCCCCGGGACGGGCTATCATAGCGCCGCGCGTGGAGGGACGAGCAGGTACGCGATCTGCACGAGAGCCCGCCCCCCTCTGTAGCGCAGATGGCGACCACCGTGGGGTTTTAGCCGGTAAAAGTCCGGCATAACCTGGCCGCTCCCCCCAAGGCGGTAGGGTATCCTATGAGGATTTCCCCACGATAATAAAAAAAAAAAAAAGGACTGTTACTCCCACGGTCAGTTTTATGTGGCATGCTTACCTACGTGTAAGCTCTCAATCTACCTGAACTTGTTTTGTTAAATATCACACTTAGTTGCGGGCAATAGCCATGAATAAAGCTCTATATTATTACAATGATTTATATCTAGAAAAGAAATACTCTACGCGGACGAAGTCGCGGGCACAAGCTAGTATGGTATAAGTACAATGCATTACCCTGTATTTGTGTATATGTTTTTTTTTATTCAATTCAATTTTATTCAATCAAATTTTTATACAATCTCACCATGGTAAGTGATGATGCGGCCGAAGGTGGTAAGCACACAAAGCCTAGAAGGAACTGGCTCTCAAGTGCAGCTATCGGAACACACCGAAAGGTGCTTGGCGACAGATTTTCAACTTGAGGGTGGTAGCCAGCCAGGCGGCTACTACAAAGTACCCTACCACCGTGCTATGGTTTCCTCACGATGTTTTCCTTCACCGAAAGCTCAAGCTCATTGTAGAATTCGAACCCGGGACCTTCATCTCGGTATCCGACGTCACTACCACTGAGCTATCATCGTCTTGAAATATATGTATTTGTTATGACATACGGGACAGAGACGTGGTCTTTTACTACTCGCCGCATAAATAAGCTCAGAGTCACTCAGCGAGCTTGGAACGAGCTATGCTTGGAATTTCTCTACGTGACAGGGTCCGAAATGTGGACATTCGTAGGAGAACAAAAACGACGGACATAGCTCGTAGATATAGTTAGCTGAAGTTTCAATGGGCGGGCCACATCGCTCGAAGAGCCGATAACTGCTGGGAAGAAAGAGTCTCGAGTGGTGACCACGTACTGGAAAGCGCCGAGCGGGACGCCCTCCCACCAGGTGGACTGACGACTTGGTCAGGGTCGCTGGGCGCCGCTGGATGCAAGCGACCCAAAACCGAACGAAGTGGAAATCAATGACATCCATAGGCTGATATGATAATGATAATGCTAAAAGCCGAAGTGGCGCTAAACCTAGATTTAGCCACCTAGAATTAACTAGGTGCATCACATCTATAGCACAATATATAGGACGTTAGTGGCTCAAAGGCATGCCATCAATGTTCTTATTGGCCTTCGGGATTCCACCAAATTTAGCCACCAAGGATTGGCTATACCTAGGTGTGTGTAAATAAATAGGATTTTTCGAACTGACAGCGTAAATCTTGACGTATCAAAATTTTTTCAGAATCATAATTTTAATAATTTAATATTAATATAATTCGTTTTGTTTCAGATCTGCGGTCGGCGTGCGCTGCCCATATCCAGCCGGAAGGTGATCTGCCGCCTCCAGCGCAGCATCCCTTCCTGCTCGGCTCTGGGCAGTCTTCATCATCCGTCCGAAGATCGTAGGATTGTTTAGTTTTTGTGTTTGTGTAATACCTATATGCTCCCTTTGGGCGTACGTATTGGCCCTGGTACCAGTTCGGACCCACAACCTTGTAGCCAGGCAAGTGACACATCGCGAGAAAATTTATTAAAATGTGAGCAGTGTCCGGAACCTCGATATTTTCGTGGCAACCGTGGGTTAAAAATTCATGTCGGAAAGGTACACAAACCTATTCCAAACCTTATCCATCAAACCGGCTCCACCAATTCGGACGTATATATTTCGGCTCCAAATTCTTCTTCTACTGACCTCCCGTTTTCGCAACTAATTTGTTCGCTAAAGAATAATGTCCCGGTATTAAAGCGAATCCCACGCGGAGCACGTATCTGCGTGGCTTCAGCTTTAAGTGTATGTATAGACAAAATTCTCAGTATAAATTCATTAAGTGCTTGGGAAGACCTGCTTACTTTTTCGTACAGAGTGCTGCATGTCCCTAGTCGCCAGAAAAATGAGATTTCTCTCACACAACAAATTAAAAATAACTGCTCAATATTAGACTCAACTGATAATATTATTCCAAATTTTCCCAAAATTAAAAAAAAATATAATCAGGCAAACACTATCAGGAAAATCGAAACTAAAGCGAACGATGGCGATTTCAAGGGGGCAGCACATCTGCTATTTTCGAGTGATGTTGTCGCTGCAGACACACCTGAAACCCTGTCTGCTTTAGAATCAAAACATCCATCTCCGCTTTCAAATATAAACCTCCCGGATCCCCCATCTTTAGACCAAAATTGTCTAAATTGTAACGCCCAAGATCTTTTGAGTGTCATTATGTCATTTAAACCTGGTTCTGCTGGCGGCCTCGACGGTTTTACACCACAGCATTACAAAGATCTTGTCTGTGGTGCCGCCGGAGACGCTGGTACCAAATTATTATCAAAATTAACCTCTCTTATAAATTTAATGTTGGCAGGAAAGGTGCCAAGCCCATTCACTGAGATCATTTATGGGGCCAACCTTTGCGCGCTATCCAAAAAAGATGGCGGAGTAAGACCCATCGCTGTGGGTAATACTATCCGTCGTATGGCCTCCAAAATTTGTTGTCGTCACATTCTCCCGAAACTTTCGGAAATATTTCAGCCCATTCAACTCGGTTTTGGCTCAAAGGGAGGTTGTGAGGCAGCTGTTCATGCGGCTCGGACCTTTCTTTTAAATAACGGAGGTGAAGTGCTGCTTAAAGTTGACATAAAAAATGCATTTAACTCTGTCGATAGGGGTGCTTTATTGACCCAAATTCGGGATATCTGCCCTGACATATATCCTTACCTTTGGCAATGCTATGGGCATCCATCAAAACTTTTTTTCAGAGAACACCCACTTATTTCCGCCATGGGTTGTCAACAGGGCGACCCTCTCGGTCCAGCTATCTTCAGTTTGGCCATCCATCCAATTATTTCCGGGTTACAATCAAAATTTAATGTATGGTATCTAGACGACGGTACGCTGGGGGGTGATGCGGCTTCCGTTCTCAGTGATTTTAAAACATTGACAGAAAATTTTAAAAAGATTGGCCTAGAATTCAATAGCTCCAAATGTGAGCTCCTTATTTTAGATTCTTTCCCAGAATCTGAAAAACCAGAATTAATTCAAAATTTTAATGTTTTGGCTCCCAATATTAAGTTACTGTCAAAGGAGTCGCTTCATCTTCTTGGAGCCCCAGTCTTAGACGAATCCATTCCTAGTTTCTTTGAGAAAAAGATTCAAAATTTAATGACTCTTCAAATAGACTTTATGAAATTAATGCTCACTATGCATTTTTTATTGTTCGACTCTGCCTTTTCGTGCCAAAGTTTACCTATTTGCTCCGCAGTACGCACTTATTTAAATTTGATCACATATTAGATACTTTGGATAATATGATCAAAACGTCACTTTCCAAAATTCTAAATTGCAGTTTTTATGAAAACAAAGTGTGGTCTCAGGCCACCCTACCCGTGTGTTATGGTGGCCTAGGAGTGCGGAAAATTTCAAGCATATCAGTACCGGCGTTTCTATCCTCGGTATACAGTGTGGGCAACCTCGTCAGTTCTGTTTTGGACCCTTCTATTGGATCTGTTGAGGTTTCTTACCTGTCCGATGCTAGAGACGCCTGGCAGGCAGCTTGTCCAGGCACAAATATTCCGACCTTGAGTCACTCTCAGAGAGCGTGGGACAAGCCTCTTTGTGAAAAAACCTGGCAAAATTTATTTTCTAACTTTTCTATAGATACAGACCGCGCGCGCTTGTTAGCTGTCTCTCAGAGTGACTCAGGTCACTGGCTACAAGCTATTCCATCAACAAATACTGGAACAATGTTAGACCGTATAACATTAAGTCTGTGTATTTGTCTTCGTCTTGGTTGCAGGACCAATCAACCTCATCGCTGCCGCTGCGGAGATCTCGTCAACGAGCCACCATGGGCTTTCGTGCTCTCTAAGTGCTGGTCGAATATCACGGCACTCGGCTATTAACGACATTATCCGCAGGGCTCTTGTTGTCGCTAACGTGCCTTCCGTACTGGAACCAGTCGGTATTGCGCGGGGCGATGGCAAGAGACCGGATGGTATGTCTTTGATCCCTTGGAGTGTCGGCAAGTCGCTGGTGTGGGATGCCACATGTGTCGATACACTCGCGCCATCTCACTTACCGGCGACTTGTAAAGCTGCAGGGGCAGCTGCGGCCAGTGCGGAAAATTCAAAATTCAAAAAATACGCATCGATTGGACCCAACTATATTTTTGTGCCTTTTGCGGTCGAGACCATGGGACCGTGGGGGTCCGAAGCTCGCCGTTTTGCTCGCATCTTGTCATCAAAATTGATCGAGACCTCCGGAGACCAGCGGGCGGGGAGCTTTTTCCGCCAACGCGTCAGCTTGGCTATCCAAAGAGGAAACGCTGCCAGCCTTCTGGGAACCCTGCCGTTAATCGGAAGCAGCGGCAGGCTTGAGGAAATTTTCTATATATAGATTGTATTTTGTACATATTTGTTGTAAATAAAGTGGATACACCTAAGTTTAGCCAACTGCAAACGGCTGCCTAGTTCTAGCCGGCTAATCCTAGGGGTAACCCCACTTTGGCTTTTAGCCGTAACATATACATACAATGACTTTTATTATTCGTAGCATACAATACAAAAATAACCCAATAATTTTCCCGATCCTGTCTACAGAGAAGAGTTTGCTGAATTAATAATTCCAAGTCACGCACTCGTAGCAGTTGCTACGCGCGGTGCTACGAGCCGGGCGTAGCGCCAAACTTATTTTCGTCATGTCTGTCTATCCGCCCAATGCGCGTTGTGTACGGTATCCTTGAAAAGAGTGTTTTTAAATTTTTACGAAAGGCTTTACGTTACTATTTTTTTAATTACTATTTATAGGCCTGTGTTTGACGCCTATCTCACCATGGTAAGTGATTATGTGGCCGAAGGTGTTTTTTTTTATACGTCTAAGTCTGTAAACAAGCATACGGCCCGCCTGGTGGTAAGCGGTTACCGTAGACATATGGACGCATGCAACACACGAAGCATCGCTCACGCGTTACCGACCTTTTCCCCCTCCCCAATGAGCTCTGGCGACCTTACTCCCGCGCAGGAACACAACTTTACATAACATATAGTTATTTGTCTGCGGTATTCTGTAAGGTGGAGGTACTTCCCCAGTCAAGCTGCTCTTTGAGCGAGTAAACGCTACGTTCTACCTCTGTAAGCACACAAAGCTCTCAAGTGCAGCACCGTTCGTCGGTACACCGGTAGCCAGCCAGGTGGGTACTACTTCCTTCACCGAAAGCTCAAGCTTATTGTAGGATTCGAACCCGGGACTTTCGTCATGTTTCCCGACGTCACTGCAACTGAGCTATCATCGCCTTAATGTTATATAAGTCTGGGGGCACGGAAGTTCCCCCCGCCAAGACAGCCAAGCGAAGCGAAATGGCACTACCTACCTTTTCTCGAAGCGCTTCGTCGTTTTTTTGAACTCTCATAACTTGGGTTTGGATTATACCAGATAAACAAAATTCTCAAGATATGATGTCAATAGTGAACTTAACAAACATATAAAGTTTTAATAACATAGCTCTATTAATGACATTATCCGCAGGGCTCTTGATGTCGCTAACGTGCCTTCCGTACTGGAACCAGTCGATATTGCGCGGGGCGATGGCAAGAGACCGGATGGTATGTCTTTGATCCCTTGGAGCGTCGGCAAGTCGCTGGTGTGGGATGCCACATGTGTCGATACACTCGCGCCATCTCACTTACCGGCGACTTGTAAAGCTGCAGGGGCAGCTGCGGCCAGTGCGGAAAATTCAAAATTCAAAAAATACGCATCGATTGGACCCAACTATATTTTTGTGCCTTTTGCGGTCGAGACCATGGGACCGTGGGGGTCCGAAGCTCGCCGTTTTGCTCGCACCTTGTCATCAAAATTTATCGAGACCTCCGGAGACCAGCGGGCGGGGAGCTTTTTCCGCCAACGCGTCAGCTTGGCTATCCAAAGAGGAAACGCTGCCAGCCTTCTGGGAACCCTGCCGTTAATCGGAAGCAGCGGCAGGCTTGAGGAAATTTTCTATATATAGATTGTATTTTGTACATATTTGTTGTAAATAAAGTTTATACGTCAAAAAAAAAGAAAAAAAAAAAAACATAGCTCTTATGCTTTAGATTTTATTGATATCTAAAAAAACCCCGATTTCGTCACTGACTCACTGATGATCATCAAAACTCATAGGGTACTTCCTGAAGTCCTAGAAAGCTGAAATTTGGTATGTAAGCTTGTATTAGTACACAAACAACAAAAATAATATAAAACTTGGAAATTTCAATAAAAAAAAAAACATAAGCAACTTACAGAAAGAAGTGAAATCCCACCAAAAACATTTTAATGTAAAATGTTGCTAAGACATAGGGCTCGCACTGTCAAAAAGTTGTCAGATCTCATGTAGAGCCAAGCTTATAACTCTACAAGCCCTAACTTCACAAACTCTACACACCGTAGTCAAAATATATGGCTTGGCCGGTTCACTACTACAAGAACTATTGAATAACAAAAAAGTTATGAACAATGAATACATTTTTCACCTTACTCCCATGTGACGGTAGCGAAACAGCCAAGCCACATACATATTTTGACTAAGATGTAGAGTTTGTGAAGGGCTTGTAGAGTAAGTGCATGTAGAGTTATAAGCTTGGCTCTACATGAGATCTGACAACTTTTTGACAGTGCGAGCCCTATGTCTTGGCAACATTTTACATTAAAATGTTTTTGGTGGGATTTATATTCCCAGTAGTAGCATAAATATATCGTGTGCGTGTTCGGAGACGATGTTGTACGGTTTATGTTGCGTCAGAATAAACTAGGTCTGAGAAGATATATTTAGGTCAAGACAAGACAGACACAAGTTAAATATAATGAAACAGGTTTTATTTTTCAATTCAGGCTACGAAACCTAAATTGAAAGTATACTTTAATTAATAAACTTAAAAAATCATATAACCTGAGACCACTACCACACCACTTTTAAATCACTAGTGTAGCAATGAAATCTCAATTAAAAATGTAAGTCTAGCCTCTACCTACATACATGTCTACGGCACCGCTACGAAACTGCTACCAGCTACGAAATGTCTTCACATCTGTCCAGCGCAATGAGATCTCTGGTAATTCGTGGAGGCATATAAATTTTCCCCGGGGGGTGGCAGGGCGTGTCTCTTTGAATTTGGTCGGGTGTTAGTCAGTGCCTCGCTGGCTCGCGGGGAACAGGGCGCGGGGATGGCTCGTCCCAAATAAATACTGAATGTGATATTATCCCGAGTGACGTACTCGAGTGCACTTTGCACTTTGGTTCACGAGTGTCAAATGGTCTGAGAGACGAACCCATGTCGTCGGTTTACAAGGCTGTGCTAGTTGCCGTAATGATATTCGTCTTAGTGGTCTTGTGTGTTTTTGGTATTATTTTCATCGATCCTATGCCGGTAAGCCCTTATTTATTATTATATTTAGTTGATAGGATTTATTATCATGTCCAGTGATACGTAATTAAATTAAAAAAAAAATTGCAACCAAAGTCAATTTTATGACAGTTAATTAAAAACTTATAAAATTATCCCTATTACAAAAGCTGCTTCTGTTGTTAAATAAAACGGTAAAATCAAGTAAATTTTACTACCTATCCTTATTAATTAAAATATTTTTTTTGGCAATTAACAAATAAAAACAACGTCAATTTAAAGCTTCAATAATAATGCGAATTTTAATAAATAACGGTTGCATTGTGTGTGGCCAGTATTATACACATATTTATTCATAATGTAGCACTATTTCCAATAAATATTAGTAATGAGGCCGAATAGATAAAAGAGGAATTATAGCAACGTGCCTTAGCCCAGTTTGACATCATCATCGATCTGTAGAAAACATGCGCAGTCCGTTGCAACCGTAGGTTTCCCGCTAAAACTTATGATATTTTGTAAATAGACAACGTGCTAACTTACTATATGTTTAAATTCATTCCGATTATTTAGAATTGCAATTATATTTCATAAATTCGAAGCAATTAATGTTTCTATAATTTAAACGCTCTTGAGTTGTTGCCATAGTAACCGCTCGCTGTATAGCTCGCTTGATATACTTGATAGTGGGTAGCAACGGGAAACCGGGTGCATTGGATGCACCTGTATTGATTTGATATTTATAGCCCATTGGATAGCCGGGATATGACCTGCCTTATAAATTATACCGACCTATGTAGGCAATATGACCTCTTGCCGCGCGTTTGCGAACTATTTTAGAGATCTTTGCTTGTTGCCATGAGAATAGTTTTACTAGTTAGGTATATTTGGAACTTAAATAACAGTTAAACAGTCTTCATGTTTGATTTTAAATTGTATTGGAGAAGCTTTTGTAGTAAATAGTAACTTTTTTCATCTGTCGAATGGAACCTATTTTTTTTTTTGGTAAATGAAATCTAGTACGTACCATGGACGAATAGATACTCTATGGTACGTACCTAATGATGTAGTTACTCTCAGTGGCAGATCCAGGATTTCGGCTAGAATAAAATCCAGTTTACGTATAAAATAAAAAAAACTAACTTTATATTGTGGCACTTTGACCTCGTTTTTTTTTTACATTTCTAGTATTTAGGCTTAGACTTAGGCCCAACGAAATATTAGTTTTGTTCACAGGTTTTGTTACATAATGTGCAGTACCCCCACCATGAGTTTTCTACGCTAACGTAATCTACACTCGCTAGCGACTACGGTCACAGCTACGGTGAATATTTTGTATGACAGGTACCGCCTCTAGTGGACACTTTTGGAAGCATTACATGCAAAATTTTTCACCGTAGTCGCCAGCGACTGTAGATTGATTACGTTAGCGTAGAAAACTCATGGTAGGCGTACAGAAGAATCGCGAGTTTGTTATGATGCCATGCATTTATGGCAATGGTAGTAGTGATGTCGTCGGATGCCGCGACGAAGGTTGAATCGGTTCGAATCCTACAATGAGCTTAATCTTTCGGTGAAGGAAAAAATAGCACAAAGGTAATGTACTTTATAGTAGGTACCCACCGAACTGACTACCCCAGACTAATATAGTACTTACCCTCATGATAAAAATCAGTTCACATGCACCTAACGGTGTGTTCGGTCAGGATTACTTAAGAGCCAGTTCCTTCTATGCTTTGCTTGCTTCTAACTCATAAATATATATTATATATACCTAGTATAAATATATAAGTATAGTATAAATATTTGAAAAAAAAGCTGTAATATTAAAAGATCTTCCACAAAACAAAAAAAAACTTGCTGAGTTTCTTGCCGGAGTCTTCTCAGTTTTTAAGCGTATTCCGAACCAGTGGTAAATTCAACTGTATGTACCAATTTAACGTTCATAAGTGTCTTACTAGGGCCTAAACTTAATAAATGACGTTTTGATTTTGATTTTGATATTTGTCCCTAGTGTGCGGGTGAGACACTGTGCATAGATGGTCGGATCTGCCCACGAAACTGGGCGTGCTGCGTGGAAGGGTGCTGTGCTGCAGCGACCGCACCTTCACGACGGGACGGTCGGGATAGTAGTGAGGCAACTGTCAAGGGGCCACCCTACGTGTATCCCTGGTATGCGCAATGGTAAGTTGCAACATCTCTCCCTAGTCTGTGGTTGCAACAATATTTGAGATTTTTTTTATTCGTTCTATAGGACGGGCTATAGCGTCGCGTAGAACAATAGCGTCACATTCTGAACATGAAGGTTATGAGAATGCGTAGCATCTATCCATATTTTCTGGTTCTGACGTCCGTGTTATGACGGACGTCTAGTTTCTTGTGTTCCGAGTCAGAACACAATAAGCTAGACGTCAGAACTTCTGACGTCGTTTCTTGTATTATCTTTCACCAAGCCATAAATTAAAGTTGCCACGTTTCTACAGTTTCAAAATCTCCCTAACTATTTAAGTTTATTGATTTATGTGCGATATATAAGTAACTAAAATTTAAGTGGGATAATTCACCATCAAATCTGTATAAATGAAGACATTAAAATCCTGTTCTCAGGAGCTACGATTTTTCAAATCATAAAAAAGCGATATTGCAAACACACAGTTTTTGCCGACGGTTTTTGATGTAAAATATATTAACTAGTATTTTTTTTTTGTTTCCAGGTCTATTGTTTGCCTCCTCCTGACTCTCGCCGGTATCTTGATCTGCTGCACCTGGTGTCTAAAGCGGTCTTCACATGGCATCTACATGTTTTCATTCTCCTGCTGCGTCCGACGCCCGACTTCGGAACATGACTCCGCTGGCTCCGTGTATCCACCACCACGTTACAGTCGCTGCGGCTCCTTCCATCAGGCACCACCACCTTATTCTGAAGTGATATTCTTATTGTGAACTACTTTAGTTTTGAGGTCTATTTATTTTCGCCAGTTTATTTTTGATACTATTTTTTATTTTTGGGAAGGAATTTCTGGGTTTTAAATAAATGGATGTTAGCATGATTGTGCCTTTTTTTGTATTCGATGGTTAGATTCTTTAATGGCTAAAATGCTTTTTATAAACTATTAGCTCTGCATTATAAAGAAAAAGAGGATTTACGACTTAAAATAATGTTTAATTTCTATTTGTCGTAGGTTACGTCGAAACCTGATCTGTATCCCCTCGTTATCACATGCGGGGAAGGGGATGGTAAGGCGGGAGGGAATTACCTCATGGTTCACTACTTTAAGAATTATGTGATTCACGCTCCAGGTAAGTTATTCACTATGGAGAAGCTTGTTTGCTCTGTGGAATTTATAGACCTTAATATGTTCTAAAAGGTTGTTTTTTTATGAGCATGCATCCTACTAATATTATAAATATAAAAGGTTTTGTGTATGTTTGTTACTCAACTACTTTGTAATAGCGTAACTGTTTGGATGAAATTGAATAAAGCGTACAATACTTTTACTTCGGAAAAACAATACATGCGAGGTGAAGGCCAGTCAGTAATATCAAGATCAAATAAAAAAATAAACTACATAAATCATTTTTACAAATGGCGTATCTTTACTTGCTTTTAATTAACTTTAGCATTCAACAAATCCTTTCTAATCGGCTTGAGAGATTACCTTAGAACCGAGCACTTGCATATTATAATTTAATTAGCGATCTGTTATTCGTTCTATAGACAGTATTGAAATAGTCACGTAACTATACATACGTTATCTTTGTAAAAAAAATGTTAAATCCTGTACAGAAATGTTTTAAGAACCACGAAGGTGCATTGCGATTGGCGAAATTGAATGTCACTACAGTTAGTTACAAGGCTTTTTAAATCTTAAATACCTAACACAAATGTCCTGTAAATAATGGTCAAAATGAAATACCTCGAAAGCTGAGATTATGCTCTATCAGGAAAAGTTGAATAATTCCAGTAAAATTCTTCTCTTGTTTTATTTTTTGCTAATATTTTACATTTTCTCTTGGGGCATATTCTCAACTTTCGAAAGTTATCATTTGGAGCATTATTAAGGACGGTGTCCCATATACGAAAATAGGAATTTCTTCAAATCATAACGTAGCAATCGACTTTTGTGAGGGTGGATGAGGCCATGTTGATTACCTGTTGTGATGGTTTAGGCCCGATCGGGCCGCGCGTCAATCTATTCTTAAAAGCAGGTTGATATCGTGGGACGGAAGCTATTTATATAATAACGTTGTAAATGTGTGCTTATTATTAACGTGTTATGTTATCAAAAATTTCAGGCTCTTTATCAGCGACGAGTACTGCAGAGTCTCTCAACTCCAGTTTTATATGCAACTCGGCAAATGAGGTAATATTTCTGTTCAGTTTATTAAACAACGCAAACGTGCAGAGCTGCTAATTGTATTATAAAATTTCTTTACAACTTATAGCTACAGCCCCCCTAGACAAGATGGTTGTCGCCAATCGTTATCGTTAGTAAACGATCAACCTTTGTATGAGATTGACATTTCTTGATTTTTAACAATCTCTTATGTCAATCCCATACAAAAGGTTGATCGTTTACTAACGATAACGATTGTCGACAACCATCTTGTCTAGGGGGGCTGAAGCGACGCAACCCATTCAAAGTATGATTAGCTAGTTAACAACCAACTTAATTCACTAATTTAGATATTTATGCAGTATCATTTCATCATAAAAACTGTTCTGAATAAGCTGAACATAAACCATCAATCTCTCTAATCTTTAATGGATTATTATTTTTATCAGAATTCATAAGCTATCCATACCTAATGTTATTAATTTGTGCCCCATTTAGAGAGTTGCTCCTGTAAAATGATATGATATATTTTATGATATCCAGGCAAATTCAGTCATCCCGCCTCCGTACTCGTGTGCGAGCAACTACGAGGAGTACAACGGCGCGGGGAGCGGGGCTGCAGGTGCGGGTGGAGGCGGGGGTGGGTGCAGGTCACTGCTACGCTCGCTGTCCTCACTAACTGAACGGGACCATCCGACTCCATCCACACTTCTCACGCAACCCCCCGTCCGCTCCCGGACTGCACCCGAACCCACTTCCAGGCCAAAAGAGATCCCAGAGATACCTGATGATTTTCGGAAAAACCTTATTACATCGCCTGCTCAACCTGTGGTGAGTTTTCTTTAATTTTGATTTACTCTTTTCATCTCATTTACGTCCTAAGAAGGTTTAATGCAATCTGAAAGAGTATCTTCATGAAATTGTAAAGTACGACAATTTTACAAACCAATATTTTCATGAGGTTGTAAAGTATGAAAAAATTTACATATCACTTTATATTCAGTTATATATTTATTAGCATACATTATGTTATAGCGTACCTAATACTTAATTTATTTATTGTTAAACGTAATGACTGCACAATTATTTTTAATTTAACGTTTGTATTTCCAGAACCCAAATTTCGACTACGAGTTAGATATGATCGACTGCGAGTTGTACTGTGAAGGTGGCTGTAAACCAAAGCTGGGGACTTCACCTTCTCCACCGATGCACCATACGGATTATGACGACGACGATGACTACGAGCTAGTGGTACGCGAGGTCTTTAATCCACCGAAGGTGTATAAACGCCCACCAGGGTCATGTGAATCCCCACCCCAGCCAACGAGCCCCACGATGACCTCAAGGGAATTCACGATTCGGAGGCCGATTGACGAAAGGCATTATCGTCGTATGGACTCAAACAAGAAATCAGTGAAATCTATAAAATCGAGCTTATACATGCCGTTATCTATGGCCTACACTAGTCGAACAACAAGAATCTCTCCTGGAGCACGGACGTCTGCACGGTCCGCACCAGTAACACCAAGCAGTTCTTTAGTCCCTAATCTCCTCAACTTCTCCCAAAGAGTCTCCGCGTCGAGACACAGCTCAAAATCAACGAGATTTGACGAAGAATACGATCTGCTCCTGGCAGAGATAGAAAACACACGCACTGACCATAAGTTTTAGTTTAATTTAATTATTGGTACCCGACGAAGCCTACGAACAAGTTCATAGGTCAAAGCTTACATTTGAAATAAATGTGCCCTCAAGCCCCGTTATTGTGATCCCGATCGATGTTTAATGTACATTTTAAATTTTCAAAAGAATTCTCTAAAGATTCTCGTATGGCTTAGGTTCCAAGACATCTCTCGTGTGTGGTAGCTGACATACTCCCACATTCTTAATGTTGTGATTGTTTCTATGCTCATTATAAAGTAGAGCCTACAGGTAGTTAGTCTAAATGTTATTAAAATATTATATTAAATTTCCATTAAGAAATGAGCTTGTCGGACCATTGTTCACTTGCCTTCTGATAAGAAATAAAATTAAATGCGTATTGAAAAGTATTTTATTTCTTCTACTTCATGATCATTTAGATTGCAAAATTAGAATACCTATCTCATATGTAATTTTCATTTGACAATATTCATATGTTTTATTTGTCAAAAACTATTCTTGGAGATAGGTACCTACCTATTCTCATGAAACATAAATAGAGCAAGATGTTTGGTTTGTTTTTTTTTTATATACCACGTCGGTAAACAAAAATACGGCCCGCCTGATGGTAAACGGTTATAGTAAGGGGCACGAGTCGTCAGCATAAATTGACACCTGCGCAGTAGCTAATTTTTCGGTCTGTTTGGCGAAATGAAGAAGGGGGGAACGCCGAGCTGCACACGATTGGTTCGTTAGTCGATGCTCGTCATCTATTGGATTCTCGCGTGTCATTTGGCTACTGTGATTTGGCTAAAAGTGTACATGCGTGAGCTTGCCCCCATTACTGCCTATCTGTGCTCACCCCTCGTGCCTCATACTGTACCGTATGGATGCATGCAATACACGAAGCATCGCTCACGCGTTACCGATTTTTTCCTCCTACCTAAAGAGCTATGTCGACCTTACTCACGCGCAGGAACACAACATTAAGTTATTTGGCTGCGGTATTCTGTAAGGTGGAGGTACTTCCCCAGTCGAGCTGCTCTTTGAACGAATTAAATCATACGTAACGTTCTGTTAAAACTATTCATCTAATTTCCACTCACCAATTTTTTTTCATGAACTGAAGAATACTATGACAATATTAGGGAAAAATACTAAGCTGGCAACATCAATGAAATGCACTGTCAAAGTGACAGATCATTTTAACAGCCGGGAAATAGGTTACCTTTTTATTTATTGTTTTGTTTTGTTATTAACTGCACTGTGCTTACTCCTACTTAGCGTATGTACACACCAATAATAAACTGAGTTCCAAAACTGATATAGAAATGAGTTTGCCAACGGATTTCGGACCTGACTCCGGAGGTAGAGTGAAGGTAACCATAATTACTGTGTCCATATAAAAACACGTAAACAGTACATTTTATCTTGTTACTACAATATTTCAGGGTCTAGTGATAGTGAAGGGGATAGTTTATGGCAATGTTGCTCGTTACTTCGGCAAGAAACGCGAGGAAGATGGCCATACGCATCAATGGACAGTTTACGTGAAACCATACGCAAATGAAGACATGTCAGCATACATAAAAAAGGTTCATTTCAAACTGCATGAAAGTTACGCGAACCCTAATAGGATAATTACGAAACCGCCTTACGAGCTGACGGAAACCGGCTGGGGAGAGTTTGAGATTGTTATTAAGATATACTTCCATGATCCTAATGAAAGACCGGTGAGTGACTTGATTTAGTGCCTTGTTAACTATTACACAAGGACCATTTTAAATGGGCTAGAGGGCACTGGTAAGTGCCACAATTATTTGGGTAGTCCATGGATCTGGGACACTAGTTATTGATGTTTTCGAAGCTGAGGCAGAACTAACTGCCTTGAACATCATAAGGTTTCATGTTATACGTCTTTTATAAGATACTAAATCAATATATAGGGTGACAGGTAATTAGTAAACGATACTTAGACATATGATTTGCTCTCCTCCGAGCCGGTCTGTGCAAACGGACCCTTAATAGACATGCTATTCAAACAAGCAAACATGGTAACTCTTTAGCTTTATCATATTAACATTAGATTGTCTTCAAAAAGAGTCTGAAGAGATTGCAGAGATCTGCAGGGTCAGCAACGCATGTGTGGCACAGAGTCCATAGGCGGCGGTAGCCGCTTACCATCAGGCGGGCCGTATGCTTGTTTGCTACATAAGTAGTTTAAAAAAAAAAAATGTCATTTGCTAATACAAACAGATATAAAATATTTGCAATTCTATAAATAAAGATTGACAGCTTGAATTAAAATTTTCAGGTTACCCTCTACCACATACTAAAGCTGTTCCAATCGCCAGTAACGGAAGGAGCTCCACCCACAGTAGGACGGGCACTTGTTAGTGAGTCGTACGAAGAGATAGTGTTCCAAGAGCCCACGCAACTGATGCAGCATCTACTTAACAGTGTCAAGCCAATCACAAACGGACCCTGGACACATGATACTGATTGTGAGTATAGATCATGGAAAATTAGAATCCAAGTACAGTATTACCCAACTGATATGGCGCGTTGTGAATCTTCGTTCGCACAGAACAGAAAGTATGGCCCCGAAGATTAACGAAAGAATGCTTAAAACTTACAATCAACCTTAGATCACTACTATAAGGTTCATAATACACTGCAGCTGTTAGTTCCGTCTCACTCGCCTCTTCGCACGGCACGCGCTATCATGGCGGCAGCTGCCGACCAATAGCATTTCCCGCACTTTGAAAATGTATCTTCTGCGCAGGTTCATCGGTAAGCCATATTAATTGGGTACTACCGTTACAGTTGATTCCAGCCAGTATATAGAGTGACTGGTAATCAGTAAACGATGCATAGACACATGATTGTACTTATGATAACAAACAACTTTCCCTAAGGAACATAATTTTTAATTGACTTAGGCACATGAGCCCATAATATTTAGTACCTAACAAGAATAAGAATACATCATCAGCTTTTATTTAATTTAGTTATTTATCCCTATTTGTTGCTTTGGGAAAGTTGTTTGTTATCATGAGTACAATCATGTGTCTAAGTATCGTTTACTAATTCCCAGTCACCCTATATATTTTTTGTTTATTCTAATTTTTATGAATTATCGTAAAGCGAGTTTTTTTAAAAATAAATTTTTGATAATCAACTAGTCTCAAAAGGAAAAACGTGTCAGGTGTTGTGGGACAATCCGACAGAAGCAAAACTTATGTTAAATTACTTTGACTTTCGACTTTCCATCGCCAAATTATTTTTGTTACACTTTTTTTCCCATCCTGGGACCCAATTCTCGCGTCTATCGAAATAACTTTCGAATCGAACTTACGGTTTGAGTCTTATGCGACTGTAAAATTTCGAAGGGCGGAGTAATTTGCATGGTCTCAACCAATCAAAGCTCTTAGTTGCCTGTTTTTTCTTCTAAACATGCTGGCCTCAAAATTGCCAGAATAACGTAACGTGATTTACACTCGATAAAAGTTCGAATTCGTACTTTTTTCGATCGAGCGATCAACTTCGATTGGGTGAGAATTGGCTTCCTGAACATGATACTTGTATTACAAAAAAGTTATTGGCCCCTTTTCAATTTATCCACAGTTGAAGAGAAGAAAGAGAAGTCATTAGAAAAGATAATATCAGCACAAAATAAAGTGAGGAACGAGATATCAGACTTGAAAGATAAGCTTCACCTCGCCAAGGAAACCATCACCAAGTTCAAAGACGAAATAGCCAAGATACAGAATAACCCTGGAGCCAGTGTCTTGGCGGGAATGTAATTTAGTATTTAGTTTCTTGTTTTAAATGAACTGAAAAAGCTAATAGCCAGGTTTTGGGGCGAAAATTCCAGAAGTGCGTGCGAAATTGAACTTTATTTAGTTTGAATTAGTGATTATATAGATTGAAATCTATACTAATATAATAAAGCTGAAGAGATTTATTTTTGATTGTTTGTTTGATGCGCTAATCTCTAGAACTACCAGTCGTATTCGAAAAATTCTTTCACTAACAGGAAGATACATTATCCCCGAGGACGCGGGTGAAACCGCGAGAGACAGTTAGTAATAATAAGGTAAACAGAAGTGTACATTTTTTTTTTTTTTTTTTTTTTACTGTTTATAGGCCTGTGTTTGACCGCAATCTCACCATGGTAAGTGATGATGCGGCCGAAGGTGGTAAGCACACAGAGCCTAGAAGGAACTGGCTCTCAAGTGCAGCTATCGGAACACACCGAAAGGTGCTTGGCGACAGATTTTCAACTTGAGGGTGGTAGCCAGCCAGGCGGGTACTACAAAGTACCCTACCACCGTGCTATGGTTTCCTCACGATGTTTTCCGTCACCGAAAGCTCAAGCTCATTGTAGGATTCGAACCCGGGACCTTCATCTCGGTATCCGACGTCACTACCACTGAGCTATCATCGCCTTATGACTTATATACATACACACAAATATCTGTCTTAGGTAGGGTATATTACCAACCACCCCAACTAGCCCGTAAAAATTCTGTATGATAACCTTAGCTAACCAGTCCCCATAGACAAGAAATGTCAATGTCGACAATCGTCATCGAGATTGACATTTCAAGTCGACATATAACGTGATTTTTAACAATCTCTTATCTCAATCCTATACAAAGGTTGATCGTTTACTAACGATGCAGATGACGATTGTCGATAACCAACTTGTGTATTGGCCCTGCTTTGAGAAAAATTGTATTATGCAAAGACACAGATATTATAAAAGTCGGATATATTCTCGCTAACAAAAAACTATGTCACTCAAGTCGGCCACCACGCTGTACGTACACACGGCAACACATCAAGCTATACATTTCCAATATAAGCTGACCTCTCATTGTACGGAAATCCTATACAATGCGAGATCAGCTTATACTGGAAATGTATAGCTTGATGTGTTGCCTTGATGTGTACAAGCCGGCACGCACACATTCACACATTAGTTGAGCGCAAGTAATCGACTCTGTGTAAACGGCGACAGAGTCTGATTTCCCGCGGAATAGCCAACTAAGGTGTGCGTGAGAGGTGGCCGACTCCATAGACACAGTTTTTTGTTAGCGAGAATATGTCCTCCGTAGTCTGTGTGCAAAGAATAAAAAAAGGAAAGATTTTGTTGATGTGTATTTTTTGTAAGGGTCGTTTCTCATATTTTTGAAGAATTGAGTAAATGTGAAGTGAAGACTGAGGTACCTAATAAAATCGTTTAAATTACATTTATAAACACTTCGTTTTATTTACCCCTACTACTAATGTAAATCTATACATGATGAATTCTACAAGTGGGCATGGTTGACCAAATCCAAAAGTACCAATAGCTAATGTCGAAAAATACTCAAAGGAGTCTCGAGGCCAATTTTGATATAAAACTAAAAATGTATACTTGGGATTTTGGTGAAGACTGACTGTGTTATAGATAGAGTCGATATTAGACTGCCGGCTGCTCGCACTCGGTCGGTTATGCGTCACGGGGTTATAGGCGGCCCTCTGTGGCCGGCGCAACTTCAACGCAAGCATAGTCTAAAAGCTTGTTGCTTCATCCAACGTAATGTTTGACTGCGAAAAAAGAAAGATAGCATCAGAGCCGTCGGTTATCAGTCGGTAAATTCCGCTGATCACTCGCGGCCGCTACGCTAGGCCGTCATTCATGATTTCGCATATCATAAGGTCTCATACTTCTTGTGAAAAAATCTTACAAGTTTGTGAAAAAAAAGTTAGTTATTTAGAATCTCCAATACATTTGCAAGCCTGGTATCTAAATGTTTTCTTTACTTTTACAATTTATAGGTATATTAGATATGGCCAAAGTTCAGGTAAAATTTGTGCAAGGCTTTTACTGAATTTGGTTCACACTTTTTTTAAATTTCGCCTAGATATAGTGCACAAGATACTAATTTGTTCAAAACATCTAACGAAAAATGTTTAACAACGCCATAATAAGTACAGAGGTTTTGTATGAAAAGTATGACGAATTGAGTGCTCTTAACTATTTTCGTATGTATTATATGCGCGCGGGACTCCTTCCTCTCCATCCATATGAAAACATACGGACGGAGAGACTTGCGTTATCTATTTAGATTTATCTCTGTGGGTTGAACTCAAGTAGCTCATACATAACAGCGTATCGAAGTAATCAACCAAGCACGTCATCATTGTATATTTTTAGACACTAACCATATTCGTTGTATTGATCGGTCAATGTTAACATTGACACTTATCTATGTACATACCGTCGGAACCTTGAAAAGGAAACGTTAACCTTACAATCAATCAATAGTTGTCATAATACCCTACCAATGAATGATTGTACCTATTCATTTGAAGCGGGAAGATTTTATTAAGTAAGGTTTTATTTGCTGACAAGCAAGCGGACTGTACTTCCGACTGATGGTAGGTAAGCCGCCATCATCATCGACATTAGGCGCTGATCCGACGCGGTCTAGAGTTCTGCGTTCCGCGATCACTGTTAAATCTATGCGGCTCTTATGATAATTGCACGCAGCGACCGTGGTGATCAAGGAGAACGCGCGTAGAACTCTAGACTGCTCGCTGCGGAGTCGGCACCTTTTACATTGCTTATTATAAGGCTCTCAAGTGCAGTTATCGGAAAATACTTGACGGGGCAGTTGGCGTGGTTGGTCAGTAAGAACCCTACCTAGCACGTGGGTTCGATTCCCATCCAGGACAGGCATGTGCTGATACTAACTGAAAAGAGAAAAACAAGCTCTTTAATCTATAGAATTTTGAATTCCTATAATTTAATTTTTATAAGGTAGGTACCTACTAGCTGTACCCCGCGGTTTCACCCGCGTTCCCGGCATAAAAAGTTGCCTATGTCCTTCTCTATACCATAGGCTATCTGCATGCCAAATGTCATGATGATCCGTTTAGTAGTTGAAAACTCACTTTCGCATTTATAATATTAGTTAGGATTGCAGTCGGGGATAAACAAATATTACAAAAAGATAATACATACTTAGGTTATTGGATTGTCCTCGACTCCAATCTTTATATATAAAATTCTTCTGCACGTGTGTATGTCACTGAACTCCTAAACGGCTGGACGGATTTGAATGATTTTTTTTGTATGAGTTTTTGTAGCGCTCTGGATGGTTTAGATTCACAAATCAGCCCGGCAGATGGTGGTGGTGGTGATGGTAGGGTAGGGTAGCACCACGCGAACGAAGTTGCGGGCAGTTAGTACCTTATAAAATTCAAGTTATAGTAGGTATTCAAAATTTTATAGATTAAGTAAAGAGCATGTTTTTCTCTTTTCAGTTACTTTTTGATGTACGCAGTCGGGTTTTTTGTTTCTTTTAGGATTTTATACCGCTACAAATCTGCATACTCAGCAAAAAACGCTAATGATCTTCATTCCATAATAATAACTATCATCCATTTAATTATTATACAAGTTGAAGTGGCCCTGCAAGGACGACGCTCCAAACATCGGCAGGCTTTTGAGCTTCAAGCTATGTTATAAATGATAATATCTATTTAAAATATCGTAACCATAACACGTACTATGTTGTGAGCATTAAACATTAAAATAATTATAAAATAATAATTGTAGTAGGTAATGTTATCATGTCAGGCAGCTGCTGTGCATGGCTGTCGTCACGCGACCTGTCGATGCATTGCCGTGTGCTTCTGTGCACTTTGCTTAACCCAGTTTCGAATGTATTGTAACGTTTTTTAGTTAGTGCTTTGTATACTTACCCTCACAGGGCTCTAAAAAGGCTACAAGAACAATATTGCTGATTTAACATTCATTTCCCGAATTCAGCTGCACTTTTCATACTGTAGGTACACAGCTTATCAAACAAAACTAAACCAACTAACGTAGATCAGTACCAGTACGTGGATTACCCACGTCACAGAATATTTAATAGTACACCAGTGGCGTAACTATACCATCTGGGGCCCGTGGAAAATTCTTTTGATGGGGCCCTTTCAGTAAAAATCGTCACGTTGTACTCAGTTTAATTTTAATAAACTTCGAGATTTTCAGCGTACTCAATTACACGTTGTATATGTCCCACTAATGGCCATAGGCCTCCTCTCTTAGGCGAGAGGGAATGGTCTGTAGTCCCCACGCTAGCCCAATGCGTATTGGAGACTTCACATCCATATCCATAGAACATAATATCTCAATGCATTCATCATCTATTTGCTAGCTTCTCGGTGAAGGAACAACATCGTGAGGTCTGTAACTCAGGTACAATGTAAAAAAATATTTTTGAGCTCGCGGCCTCTTGGGCCGGGGCCCTCTTGGGTCGGGGGCCCGTGGCATTTTGCCAGCCCTGCCTCCCTATTGTTACGCCACTGTAGTACACCCACGTAACTTTGTTGCAATAACATTCATATTAAAACTAATAAACAATCGGGAGAAATATTACAAAATCGAAAATGGTTTCATTTCCACTTTGCATTTTGCATTCATTAAAGTTTAAAAAGTTATCAGAAAACCGTTATATTTCGATTACTTTTTAACTTAACTACATCAAAGTTCTGAAAGCTTTATTGTGAGCCTTTTGTATCTTCTCAATAGACTGTAAAATTGTGGTGAAACGAAACTAAAAGTCGTGTTCTATCTAACTCCTTTTATCGGTATATTAGAGGACGTGAAATAAACTCTAGCCACCTCGTTAAAGCTACGCTATCCTTGTAAAGAACGGATCGAACAGCAAGGTCACTGAAATTACAACAATCCTACCTAATTGAAGAATTTCGTAACTGTTCTTGTCGCCCCTATGGTGTGAAATTGGTTGTTATGCTAATGAGATTAATTTACTCGATGTAGGGGATCATTCATTCAAGGTTGGAGGCAAGGTTGTCTTGTGTAATTTACGAAATTCTTACCGAGTTATACTGCTAATATCGAGGGTTGATCGAATGAATGATGCATATTACGCCAAATAATTTGGAACAAAGCAGGCTGATGATAAAGATTATAATATCTGGGGCTAACGGCTAAAACGTGGCATAATTCAGTGTTTTTAATTAAACTAGCTGTCCCCCGCGGTTTCACCCGCGATCAGGGATAATAGTAGCTTATGTCCATACCATAGGCTATCTATGTGCCCAATTTCATCGTGTTCGGTTGAGTAGTAGGATAATTCTTGAGTACCTAATCCACCCATAAAGTTTGAAGATGAGGCATGCTCGCTCAGAAGTATATTCACCTCGGCCTTGAAAGTGCCAGTTGTAGGAAACTAAGTCAGGAAACAAACGCCGGTAGCAAATTCAACTCCCTTGCTTTCCGCATTTTAAATGAGGATGCAAAACGTATGGTATATTATGATAAACTAAAGCAAAAACCTGAAACCTGAGGGCGAACCACAAGCTCTTAAAACAAGGTTAAAATAACCTTATTTGACTTTTGTAAAATAAGGTTTTAAGAGCTTGTGATAGGCCCCTGACCTACCGAGTACCTACCAGAGTAACTTCAGTAAGAAGCTTTAGATCTTAATTGCGACGCCCGAAAAAGCAATTAACATAACAGGAATTGGTTTCCCTAAGAAACGATATCGTTATGAAATCATCAGACGTGCATTATGAGAGATCAGTGTGTGTTAATACATTTACTTAGTACGATACGAACTTGTATCTTTTGTGAAAATAAACAGTTTCTTTTCTCTTTTTGCTAGGTATTCATTTTATCGCGGGCTTTTGAAATCAATCAGTCAGGGTTCGTTCTTTTATAATACAGACATCGATCACTAGTCTAGCATATTATTATCTAGTCAATACATATCTACGCTGTCATGAATACTCATTGATTGGGTGATTCATGAAGTCATGACATAGCTCATGGTTTTCCACGATTCCTCTATTGAAAATGGAACGATTTTCACCTCGTCATTTCATTCGCAGAACTATTTTCATTTCATTACCAATACATCAGGAAAATATTGGTGGAAGTTGTTTTTTACTTCTTTATATTTCATAATAGTTATTTAGAAACTGATCTGCTTTTCGGGCCACGCCAAGAGATTTATGTAAACTAGGTGGATTTATTGCAGCCATCGAACAATTAATACAAAGAAGCGTACCTACATAAGTACCTATAATGATGTTCATTTTGATTGAAATCTTTTCCGCCAATTTCCCACCACCGACAATGCGCTCTGATTGGCTAATTCAAGGACACATGCGCTGTGATTGGCTAAGTCAAAAACACACGATGCAGTGATTGGTCCTTACTGTTCATCAGTGCAATATCACTGACTAGGTAGTTGCGGAATTGGATTTTTCGATATTTGCAGGTTGCGATGGTTGCAGCTAATAGGTATTAGAAGCTTCACATCAAGAACCGATATTTGATATCAATCATATGGCGGAAAGTACCTAGCAAAGAATAGCCTACGAAGAGAAGTCTATACACTCTCAAATACAGCCGCCGGAACACTTGTAGATACTGGGCGACAGATTTTTAACTTCAGAGCGGGTCCTTTGATTACCACACGATATTTGCCTTCATCTAAAGCTCAAGATTGTACGATTCAAACTTACGTCACTACCACTGACCTATCATCGCTATAATGTGAAATTGTTTTTTTTTAAACAGAATTGAATTGCTTGTTTTCTCTTTATATCAATAATTTGAAAAACAGGCAGGTTCACCTGTTGGTAAGTGGTCACCGCCGCCTATGGACATTAGGAGGATATGAGGATTTGTAATACCAGGGGGACTGCTGATGTGTTGTCGACCTTGAAGAACTCCTTTTACGCCCCTTTTGAAGGACCCCATATCGTCGCGCTGAGGGAAAACCGTAATGGGGAGCTCATTGCACATCCTAATGGTTCGCAGTAAGAACGTCCGACTGAACCGTTTTGTGCGGTGCGGTGGTAAAAAGGTGATGATGGCACCACGTCAAAAAGTTCTTGAGAACACTCCCCATTATATAGACGGTAGAACACACAGAGAGAGACAATATCTCTCCGAAGGCTGAGAGGTTCCAAACCGCCAGTGAGTTTCCGCAATTTACTGAATAAGAAATACTAGTTGTTACAGTAATACCCAACTTATATGGCGCGTCGTGAGTCTTCGTTCGCACAGAAAAGAAAGTATGGGCCCGAAGATTAACGAAAGAATGCTTAAAACTTACAATCAACCTTAGATCACTACTATAAGGTTTATAATACAGTGCAGCTGTTAGTTCCGTCTCACTCGCAAGTCACGCCCCTCCGGACGGCGCGCGCTAACATGACGGCAGCTGTCGGCCAATAGCGTTTCCCGCGCTTTGAAAATGTATCTTCTGCGCAGGTACATCGGTAAGCCGTATTAATTGGGTACTACTGTACTAGGTAGTAGTAAGGTGAAGATAAAATCTTACGTAAGGTGCCTAACTGCGTACCATGGAGATCTATGGTGCCTCCGAATGAAAGTAAACACGCGACTAAGCCACTTGTTGTTTACTATTCATACAAGGTCAAGACTTTCTTTTCACCCTTCGAGCTAACAAATATACCTAACATTTACATCCATTATTTTTAGGGTCCGAACTAAAAAATGGTAATAAGGAACCCTTATGGTGCCACTACGTCTGTCTGTCCGTCTGTCACAGCGCAGCGCTATATTTCAGCAACCACTGATGCTATTGATTTTTATAAATATTGCTGGCCCACACATATAGCAAATGAAAAATTCAAAGTTTTTTTTTTATTTTCGCAAAAGGGGCGAGATGAGGGACCGAAATTTCAAAGTAGGGCTACAAGTTGGGTATCATATGAGAGAGCTTCATTTGTATATTCCAAATCAGGTTTTTATTTGCTTTTATGTTGCGTAGTTTTTGACTTATGATGTAAAATGACAAAAAAATATAATGAAGGAACCGATTCTCAAGTGCAGCTGTCGGAACACCGATAGGTGCTTGGCGATAGGTACCTACTACAAAGTACCCTACCACCCCTGCTATGGTTTCCTCACGATGTTTTCCTTCACTGAAAGCTCAAGCTCACTGTAGGATTCGAACCTGGGACCTTCGTCTCGTCATCCAACTGAGCTATCATCACCTTATAAATTAATCTCTTAATATTATTACGTCTTTAATCTGTGATATTATATTTCTGTGCGACTATAATCTGATTCAATAATATTTTCTTTAAAATTACCTTCATCGAGAAACTATCCAGCAGAAGGTGCCATAAACAACTTATATACTTGCACACTTTAATACTTAAGTTTCAAATGAAACATTTGAACAACACCAAAACTTTGAGCAATATTAATATCTTCCATATATCATCAACAATAACAAAAATAAACAAACTCTTATCTCAACACGTTATCACTTAATTCTCTTCTCAAGTAGAAAACACGTAAATAAAATTGCACTCTCCTTATACTATAATTTTGGTTAAAACCAACTGTTTTCCTTTTTCATTCTGTCTCTATGTCGGGTCGTCATGTCCAGGTTTTGGAAAATCTCCGCGATTTTGTTCAGCTTTTCCGCCGGAGTCTTCGGTAACTCCTCCAGCTTGCAGAGACTTCTGTCATCTATATCTTGGTGAAAGCTAAAGGTTTCTCTTTCCCTAAGACATAACAGCTTCCCAGTCTCCGGCGTCGATGATAACTTTGCCACTTGCATTGCAGCTTTTTTAAACCTCGTCTTCGGAGACACTTTCGGATCTTCTTTCTTCACTGTAGTCTTAGAATTCAGAGCTACTTTCGTAATAGACGGGTAATTTTTCTTCAATGTCCCATTCGCAGTGCTCACATAAATCGGCTCGATGACATCGTAGGTGTTCTCTCTTATAAGTTGCTGCGGTTTCTTATCCAAACGCTCCAGTGAACTCTTCCGAGAAAATCCGTGTATCCTGTGCGTGAGTTGGTCAAGTGGAGTCAAGGGCTTGAGTACACCGTTAATTTTCACCGACGGATTGTCCGACGAATCACTTTTATTTAGTTCTAAAAGGATAACTTTAGTATTTGACCGCTCGAGTTTCTGTCCGATGGCCGGCAGCGGGTGGAAAGGTGAGAGGCCTGGTTTAATTTGTATATTATCATCGAGCATTCTAGTTCGCGCGGTTCTGTTTCGCGTTTTGAGTTTTTTTGGCGCGTATAGTGTGGTGAGCGCGCGCGTTTTGTGCGGGTCGAGCGGCGCTAGTGGGAGCGGCAACATGGGACGTGCGGCGGCTCTGGAGCCCGCCCGCCTACAGGCCCCGACCTTGGGCGGCGTGGTGGCCGGTGGCGGATAGCCCCCGCGTGACCGCTCCGAGCTCGCTTGCTACTCACTGCATCGACGCACACACAATAATGACTAAACCACTTATCGTTACAATTATAATGTAATTTTCCTTTTTGTGGGTGAAAATATTTTAGACATGACAGTTTTGGTTTTAACAAAATTGGTATGGCAACCTGCCTGAGATATAAAACCTTTTTAGGGAGGCAAAGAGGCTGTGATAAAATAAATCCCGCTTAATTTTGGTAAGATTTAACATGCATATGTGTCCTTATAAAATATTAAATTCCTTATGGACTGTGTAAAAAACTACACATACTTTTTAATATATACCAATTTAACTCACCATAGATAATAAACTTAACAACTAATCCACAATTGACTTAACCACATTTAAATTGATTAGTTCCTATTCAAGTTGCAAATAATGCGCCCTTCTCCCCACCCATTATCCCGCCCCTTCAGGTGGGTGGAACAGGTGGTGGACAGTGTAATGACCATCATTACCATCACCTCATCGATCGGTGACCTTCAGCAGAGCCATTGAATCGTGGAATAATGATTGTCACCTCGTGTGTTGAGTAATTGTTGATTTGGTAGTTTTTGTGACCTTGATGAGGGCGAAGTAGGACCTAAGTCTCATGGTCAGAATTATTGTTCCTTTTCAACTTTCGCGAACCGAATTGTTCATATTAATAAATAAGTTAATAATCTGTGGTAATATCATCCGCCCCGCGGTTCCTCATGTGTTCCCGGGATCAACAAAACTATCCTGTTTCTCTTGCTCTTATCTGTCGAATTCTTTATTATAAAATCGGCCATGAAAACATAAAAAATCCTAGTAGTCCATTCCGTAACTTTCGATATACATACATTAACAACCTATTCCACCCACATAGCGGTATTTCAAAAATCCTTTCTTAGGGTAGGTAAGGTACACCCATTGCCGATGATCTAAATATTTCGAGTACACCAAGTTTCGAGACAATCGGGCAATGGAATATTTTTTTAATACTTAGCTCCACATTCCACCAACATACTGTTTAAATAAAAACTTTTAAACCTGCTAACTTATTTTTTCTGCTCAGAACAACATACACATCGTGTTCCAATTCCTTTGAACTAAAAAGTTTCTTATAAAAACTATATTTCCCATTTGTTTCTCCCTTTCTTTCTTCTTCCTGACTTTCAAGTTTGAATCTCCTAAAATCCTTTTTTCTTCCTGAATTTCAAGTATGAATCTCCTAAAATCCTTTCTTCTTCCTGACTTTCAAATTTGAATCTCCTAAAATTCTTTCTTCTTCCTGACTTTCAAGTTTGAATCTCCTAAAATCCTTTTTTCTATCTGACTTTCAAAGTTTCAAATTTGAATCTCCTAAAATGCTTTCTTCTTCCTGACTTTCAATTTGAATCTCCTAAAATCCTTTCTTCTTCTTGGCTTTCAAGTTTGTAGACTTTAAAGATCCTGAGAATTAGATCGTGATTAGTGATTGAGTATGCTCAAAAGAGCAACTTGACGAAGTATACAGAATACCGCAGCCAAAAACTTTATGTTATGTTCCTGCGCACAGAATAAATAATAGTACAAGTAGTGAGTAAGGTCGCCAGAAATCATCGGAGAGGGGGAAAGGGTAACGAACGCGTGAGTGATGCCTCGTGTGTAGCAAGCGTCTATAAGGCCACGGGAACCACTTACGCTTGTTTACCGAATTCAACGTATAAAAAAAAGACTTCAACCAAAAACGCTTTATATAACTTCTGGAAAGCATAACACCTGTCACATAATATTATCCTTGAGAAGTCATGGGAACCTTGCACGCTGTTTGAACTTCAGGTTGTTGGTTGGTCGGAAGCGAGGAGTTGCTCAGTAATTTTAGTAAAGTTATTATATCATTATTATAATAGATATTTATCAATATAGCTTCAATAGGTTGACGGGCCGTTGGTGTTGGTGGTGAGATACCACAGCATGGCGTGAGAGGTTCGATTCTCATAAAGGATAAGAATTTGTGTGCTTGAACATGTCTGTTTATTTTAAGTCTAAGTAAGTGTGATTATCTATATTAGTATAATTATTTCAAAAAGTAGTCTTATATAGTCGTCCACAAATCTCTGCTTAGTTTGGAAGATCATTCCAAAACTTGAGTGTCCACAGCACAGTATTATCCACGATAAGAAGCTTCCCAATGCTAGACCATTTCGGTTTCAATGTGTTAAAGATGTGTTCCTCATCAGATGTCGAAGGGCAAAGAAAAGCAGCTCGTTTTTCAAATTATTTCAATGGATAGAAAGTTGCAATGCCATTTCATTTATTATGACATCATCAGAGAAGTTGCAAGAGGTGGATGTTATCTTATCGTACTAATATTATGAATACGGAAGTTAGCGTATATGTATGTTTGTTCCTTACTCACCAATTTGAATGAATTCTTGCACAAAGTTATCAGTATGATATCATTGTTCATACCCTGGAATAAAACTAAGAATAGGTAGTTTTTTACTGCACGAAAGTAATGGTCAAAATCAAACAACAGAAAACCTTTATAAAGATAACATTGTAACTTCCAATCATTACCAATTATTTCGATAAATATCAAAGGTAACCCATAAATGGAATTTAGGTCAAGCGATAGCTTTACAAATAGAGCACATGTCGAGGACAAAAACTACCTGATTGTTATGATGAAAATGTTACTAAACTAACTGATGAACTTAATTGAAAAATATACCTATTCAAGAAAGATTAGGAAGTAGAATCATAAATTACCTACCTGAAAAAAAAGTGTAGCGAGTAGGTACCTACAATTTTAAGTAGCATTTTTAACTTTACCTTTATTGTATGAAAGCTCATTCATACCATTCAAACTAACCTTCACTTTAGATGTGATTCTTGAAGAAGGTTGCGAAGAGATTGTTGCAGGGTAGGCAACTGGCGCTGCAAGCGTCCATAGGCTACTAGACCGCTTACCAATAGGTGGGCAGTGGGCCATATGCTTGTTTACCTTTATTAGTAGTTTTTTTGTTATTGTTATAATTCACCCGTAGAATGAAAGTGACCCGCACTTATGACTCACTTACGCGTCCTTCACCTTGAACTTCACTTTAAGTGACTCAGGTATGTTCCTGAAGCATTACCGATCATTTCAGTGATATTTATACTACACGCAGTGTGATTCAGACATCAAGGTGAGTCTACGCTATGCGAACCGAGCCGAGCCACTCTTCGTTCGTCGCTCTCTATGTCAAGTTTGGACTGAGATCCTGGTACCTGAGTGTGGACAGCTTTAGTTATTATTTTGAGGTGTGGACGTATACTATGAGCCGAGCGCGATACGAATCCCGCGTTCGAAAAAAAACAACAATTGGCTACTTTCCTAAAAAAATATTTCTAATTTTTTTAGTGAAATGTGACGTCACGCAGAACTTTAACGGGCTATATCTTCATCAAATTTTTGTTTGATTGACAAAAAACGAGTCCAGTATTTTCTGACAATCTAACTAATGGACTAAATAGAATTATATATTTTTTACCCAGGAAAGTACCCAATTGGCGGAGCCATAGATCTCGAGGGCGGAGCGCAGTCCAGCGCGAGCCGAATCATTCGAAGCTCCTAATGTCCGTCTACGGTGCGCGAATTCGAAGTCCCCAGATGAGCTAATTTAAAACTACTACTTTCTTACATGGAACTTCTTTTCAACTAGGTACAACGTTTAGTAGCAGTTTTACCATTTTTGACTTTGACTTTCAGAATTAGAAGAAGCTGCAAATCTGGCGATATTAGCTCTAGTATCAGAATCACATGCACCATAGAGCTAAAATAGCATCACTGATCAAAACGTTTGATAAAGTCATGTGACTCATAATGAATATGAAATATTTAAAAGTTCTTCTCTAGGTAACTTCAGTAAAGACCTTCAAAAGTGCCCTTTTGGGGCTTACATTGAATAAATTTCTTTGACATCAGTGTAGGCCTTGTATCGAAGGTTTGCTCGGAGGAAAACAGCACAGTAATTTTCCGTGTTATCGTAAATATCAAGCATCTAACTTATCTACTTTTCCCACTTACAATAATTGAAGGCCAAGTTACCTGACGTCTAAGGACAGTAATGGTAAATATATAAGCCATTTACTCTGATTGCTGGCCGCTGTACATCGAATCTTATACAGGGTGTAACGGAAACTGTATATACATTACAGTAATCCACTTTTTTGGTACGAGGCGCACAGATCGCGGAAGATAAAATTTTATATTAATATTAGTAAGGGATGCAAAATGACAAAGACCCTCATTGACCGGTGACATGTTGGTTATGATTTTAATTCAAAAAACTTGAATTAAAAAATGTTGTTTCAATTTTTTAGTAATGTATTTTGAGCTGAAACTTTTTATAGAGAGTCTGTACCTGATGTAGTCTTCACCCCCTTCGGATGTATATACCCTTTCCGTTACACCTTATATGTATACCTACTAACTAGATACCGGATATCATCGAGGTACCTACTCCAATAAGGTGCCGTTTTAATTATTTGTTTTGATATCATCTAAGATATTTGTTTAAATTACAAGGTGTATATGACAATTTTGATCACTATCACCCTATCTTTTTATATGAGAAAGTGTTTTGTTAGTTTGTCCTTCTTTCACGCAGCAACGAAGCAACGGATCGACGTGATTTTTGGCATAGAGATAGATTATTTGCAGGAGAGTAATACGCTATGTTCTATACTGGGAACTCGGGTGATACCGCGGCCCGAAGCTAGTATGTTTAAACAGGGCCATGTCGGGGCCCTACGTAATGCATTATCAGTGTCCCTTTACCCTGTTACTTCCTAAAATTTATTTTTTGTTCTATCAAAAATCATTTTTCTCTGTGAGCAGGGCTCCTAGCCGATGCGTGGAACTAGGCCTACACTGCTTTATGGATAATCCAAACCCTGTGTATAAATTGATAAGGATTAATACAATACCGGCCAAAATAGCTGCGCAAAGAACTCTACATTTTAATTAATTTTTGAAAGACTTTTATAAGGGCAACAAAAAGAGGGGTGTTATAAATTTGACGTGAAAGTCTGTCTGTGTGTCTGTCCGTGGTGCCTTAAATCTTTAATGGGTGAACTGATTTGAATGCGTTTTTTTTACCCTCGACAAAACTGAACAAAAAACTAATGTTCCCATGTATCTCAAAAATGGTTTGACCGATTTACATTTAGGAATTCAGTTAGAAATTTGTGATTCAACGGCGATGGTTCTTAAAAAGGTTATGGTGCTAACTCGCCAGAGGGCGCTGCAATTAACCTTTTTCTTGCTTCTGTGTGAACTGCTGAAAGCCTGATGATACAGTAGAACAATATCGCGGAATACTTTGTGGAGGCACGTAGTTAGTAAACCATGTTAGAACTCATGTCTTCATGTCGAGGGTTTTTCATTTTTTTTTATTTTGTGAGTTTTTAAGGTGATGATAGCTCAGTGGTAGTGACGTCGGATACCGAGATGAAGGTCATCATCATCATCATCATCAGCCTACAGCAGTCCACTGCTGGACATAGGCCTCACCCAATGCGCGCCATTTCACCCTATCTTCGGCTCGACGCATCCACTTCCTACCAGCAGCCTTTCGCAGATCGTCACTCCATCTCGCTGGAGGGCGCCCTACACTACGTTTGCCGAGGCGCGGTCTCCACTCAAGAACACGTTTTCCCCACCGGTTATCGGTTCTTCGGCATATGTGACCAGCCCACTGCCACTTCAGCTTGCTAATTCTATGAGCTATGTCGATGACCTTGGTTCTCTGTCGGATAACCTCGTTACGGATGTTATCCTTCAGAGAAACTCCGAGCATAGCTCGTTCCATAGCTCGCTGAGCGACCTTAAACTGGTGCACTAGCCGTACCGTGAGTGTCCACGTTTCGGCTCCGTATGTCATAACGGGTAGGACGCACTGGTTGAAAACCTTCGTTTTCAAACTCTGCGGTATGGGTGACGCGAAGGCCCTACGAAGTTTCCCAAACGCTGCCCAGCCCAGCTGGATCCTTCTCTTGGCTTCCCTCTCAAAGTTGTTTCTTCCTAATTGCAGAATCTGCCCAAGGTAGGTATATTCCTGAACAACTTCGAGATGGTGGCCATTTACGACGATTGGTCCCGGATCTATGTGAACATTGATCATGACTTTGGTTTTACCCAAGTTCATGCCGAGACCAATACGTCGCGAGGCTGATGCTAGGCCGTCCAGCATCTGTTGTAGCTCCTGCAGCGACTCCGCCATCAAGACTATGTCATCTGCAAATCGTAAGTGTGAGATGTATTCGCCGTTTATGTTTATGCCCATCCATTGACATTTATTATTATTATTATTATTATATCCTTTTCCAGTCCAGCGTCTTAAACATATCCTCCAATACGTTTGTGAACAATTTCGGGGATATGACATCCCCCTGTCTCACTCCTCTGCGTAGTTGGATGGGTTTAGACTGCTGGTCCTGTACTTGGACACTCATGGTTGCGGCATCATAGAGACATCTCAGCACTTCGATATAACGATAGTCTACTTGGCATCGCTGCAAGGATTCCAAAACAGCCCAGGTTTCGACGGAGTCAAAGGCCTTCTCATAGTCCACAAAGGCTAGACACAGGGGCCGATTATACTCCTCTGACTTCTGTATAATCTGCCTCACTGTGTGGATGTGGTCTATAGTACCAAATCCTCCTCGAAACCCGGCATGTTCCGGTGGCTGAAACTCGTCGAGTCTTCTGGCATGAAGATGAGATGAAGGTCCCGGGTTCGAATCCTACAATGAGCTTGAGCTTTCGGTGAAGGAAAACATCGTGAGGAAACAATAGCACGGTGGTAGGGTACTTTGTAGTACCCGCCTGGCTAGCTACCACCCTCAAGTTGAAAATCTGTCGCCAAGCACCTTTCGGTGTGTTCCGATAGCTGCACTTGAGAGCCAGTTCCTTCTAGGCTTTGTGTGCTTACCACCTTCGGCCGTATCGTCACTTACCATGGTGAGATTGCGGTCAAACACAGGCCTATATAAACAATAAAAAGAAACTTGATACCTATTGATAACTACATATTTACGAAGTTCACGCGAAAGTACCTCTCCGACGATGGCTTTTTTCCGAAATCATGAAAATTATTTCAAATCTCAATAATCAGTCCATAGATTCATCATCGTCATCAGCCTATAATATCCCACTACTGAGCACAGGCCTCCTTACACAAATGAGTTGAAAGGGAATGGTCAGATACTCCACCACGCGTGCCCATTGCGGATCGGTGGAGGTAGGCTAGTGGTCAACCTACTGTTGGAGTTTTCAAGCCGCCTAGTAGGCCTCCACGACTATCACAATTAAGTGATAACGGCTTTACGTGTCTTCCAAAGCACGAAAACATCATCATCATCATCAGCCTATAATGTCCCACTGCTGAGCAGAGGCCTCCTTTCACAAATAAGGGTGAAAGGGAATGGGCAATACTCCACCACGCGTGCCCACTGCGTGCTGCGGATCGGTGGAGGTAGACTAGTGGTCAACCTACTGTTGGAATTTTTCAAGCCGCCTAGGAGGCATCCAACTAGCTTAACGACTATCACAATTAAGTGATAACCGGGACCAACGGCTTTACGTGTCTTCCGAAGCATGGAAACGCTCGACTTGAAATACCACTAGGCGGTCACCCATCCAAGTATCGACCACGACGGTGGTAGTTTTGCCGATCGATTAAGAACGGCTAATTATGCTACACCACAAGCGCTTCTATCTATCCGTGAAATAATATATTAAATAATGAAAACCAAATGAAAATCCCGACAGAATACTTTCTGGATCAAGAAGTATAAAGCCCGTGGAGTGCGCGTCGACACGATTTTGTTTCAAACACAACTCACCGATTGCTATGGGGGAACCGATTTGATTGGCAGGCGCAAAGGAGACTGGTGGTCATTTATAATTTGTTTGAGTTTTGTAATCGGTTTTGATTATTATTTGTATTAGAAATAACAGCAAACGTAAAAGAGGAATGGTCTGCGATGCTGAGATTATGGGTTCAATTTTGAAAAAAAAAGAGGTAATATGATTTTAAAAGCTAATTTTATAAATATTTACTGGAATTTGAAATTAATAAAGATTTGAGTACGTTTCTCCTATATTCTTTTTTGGAATTTCATTGTTTTTTGTTATAAATCTCCGTCTGTTATCAATAGAATTAACGAAAATTAACATATGCGTTAGAATTCATATGTTTGGCGAGTGCGGTATCTCCGCACGCGCTCTCCACGGGCTTTATATTTCTTGTTCTGGATTAACAGACAGACAAGACGCCAGAAATTCGCGGGCGTGGGACTTTTATAGTGATAATAAATCTTCAACATAGTTCATTCATGGAATAAATGCGATTATATAACGCGGAAGTTAATACTGCCAAAACTGCGTGTCAGTGACGTCACATCGACGCGTCATGGCATTCGCCGAACGATCGACGCGTGCGCAATTTAATCTGACATTTCTGTCAGTCGCGGCGAACAGCGAGCGTGATCTAGACCTTACTTCAGTTATTCAAGGCCAAAGTGATATGATAAATACTGTCTATTTATTTAGTTGATAATTAATATATTGTTCTACTGTTGTTTTAGTGTTTTATCGTGATTTAGTCTGTGATATGTTGGAAAATATAAGTTAAAGTGACTGTTAAATAAGTGAGTAGAGAATTTAAGTTTTGGTTTGAGTTTGCTTTTGTTATATGCTATGCTATGTATAAGTGTTATAAGATTAAAACACTTATACATAGCACAAACTTTCGCATCCAATGTAAAGTAGATGTTTTACCTATAGGTGCGAAAGTTTGTGTTTGTTTGTCACTAAAATTTTGCACATTTTATCCTGAATCACAACACAAAATAGGTACTTTTTATCATGGCTAAATACCTACTAAGTACATCCGTCAGGAACAGGAACCGTCAGGAACTTGAAAAATACACTTAACTTTCACATAAGGCGAGCACTCGCTAACAATAAAATTCTTTAATTGTTATGGAAAGAAGTAGATACAACTCAATCACATAAAAATGTTAACAAGACATATGGTAGAAACGTGAGGTAGTCTAATGGACAGTTTGCTATTACTAGAATCCCTAGAAAGAAATGGCACGGTACACTCCATCCCCCCGCTTTCAAAGAACAAGGACCTCCTGCGACTCCAACCATAAACAAAAGAGCGGACGACGACGCGACGGACTGGAAATTCCCTTCTCCACTCATTCATACAAACAAGTTTCGGAATTTGATCGTTCAGTACCTACTCTAAGGCGTCGATCCCACGGAGAGAGTTCTAAAGTTCCGCGTTCAGAGTTCTGCGTTCCGCGTTCACTGTAATCTATGCGGCGCCTTTGGTCATTGCACACAGAGAACGCGCGTTCTGTCAGAGTCCCATTCTCAAAGCTGGTAAGTGAGGTGACACGTCTGAGCTATCACTGTCTAATTTACTGAGTGACACAAGGCAGAAAGTACAAGCATTCTGGCCCATGAGCGGCCACTAATGAAACTAAAGTAAGGCCAATGAGACGAGATAAAGAATGTAAACACACTTTTGATGAATGTATAAGTACTAATAACATTTAATGCAACTAAGTATTTTCATAATATATCCAATTACTTATTTCTTTAATCTCCAATACTTTACTCTTTGACTTTTTTTCTAAATTCACCACAGTAATAAACTTTCATATTTTTGTTAATATAGTAATTATTGCTGGCCGCCAATGGGACAAGCTCCATACAAAGCCCATTTCCCTTTAGAACTCTAGACTGCTAGCTCGCTGTGTATACAGTAGAGAACGCGGAACTCAGAAATCTGAACGCGGAACTCTAGAACTCTCTCTGTGGAATCGGCGCCTGAAGGGATTTTCCCTCGATGTTTTGACATTACAAACAGACACCCCAATTTATTTATATAGATATCAATCACGCCGAAATTATTTAGATCAGGATTAGTGGCACACAAGTAAAAAATATAATTTTTAAAACAGTACCTAAGTATATCAGCAGTTTCAAACACTTATCTAATTAAGTACTTACCTACATAGGTAGTAATTTACAAAACAATCTAGCACAGAAGAGACACGTGATATCGTGTCATTCAATTCAGTAATCAGTGCTCTTGCCAAGGCATGTAGTGATCATTTTTTCTAGTGATTTCAATCACGTATAATTAATATCTTTATTATAATATAATAATATATAAGTAAACGTTTGTCTTGTCTGTCTGTTCGTAACGCATGCGTTATAATATTATGTAACATTCAACATCCGATTCCGATCTTAGGTATAAAAGATCGCGGGGCCGAAAGTAATGAGCGAAAACATTCATTCATCGAACAGTCATTGAATGAAATTGTATTTTCCTGTTACACCAACAGATTGTATATACGTTCCGGGATATTCCCTATTACGTTTGAGGAGAAATATGAACGGAGAAATTCCGCTCCATAATCTCGCGCTCTCGACTTCTCGAGGTATTGTGTCCATGATAGCAATTATATGACCTAGGTGTATTATATTTATTTATTGTTATAACATATTCCTGAGATTAGTTTTCCATAGTACCTATCACCAGCAGAATCGTTTCCAATGAGTTTTGTGACATAGGTAGTGTACTTACGAGGTACTTACTGATCAAAAACAGTATTTTGAATGAAAAACCCATTCCGTTACCAACATCCATACAAACTCTCGCATTTTTAAGTTATATAGTAATAAAGTTCGTTTTTTTAAACTTATTTTATTACGAAGAACTAAATACCTACTTAGAGTCACGTGTGAACGTTAGAAAAATGTGTCTCAAAAGCGATGATTTTATCATTATAATCTTCTGTCAATATGTACGAAATGTGATTTCAAGGTTACGATATTTAAATGAACTCTATTGAATACGCGTAGCGAACCTAATATTTATTACGTATATCTACAGGTGTTCTGTATTCATAAATACTTAGTTTAAAGCGTTAAAATTTATATTGGTGTCTCAGGATTTCCATAGTAGGATTTGAAAGGTCATAGACCATAAACCGCTCTATATACTTAAATAATGCAACAAAAAGATAAAGGGATGTAGCAGGAATAAAAAGATAAAGGATAAAATCAGGAAGGCCAAAATTCAGCCCCACAGGTGAAATCACAGGACGAAAAGCTAGTTCTTCATATCTGAAAGGAATTTGCCATTTTGTACTTGTAGGGGACGCGACCCTTGTGGTACGACTGCTGAATAATAGACTTTTGGTAACACTTAAATAAATGTTTATTTCGTCTAATATTTCTAATATTATGCTAGATAGAGAAGCTAAATGAATGCGACCGCGTTGCTGACCGGAAAAGTACGCACTGAGGTAAATGCACACTTGGTGCGGCCTCGCTATATTATTTGTTGGCTCAGCAACACGGTGTTCGATAGAGTTGCATCGAATAGTACTATTCCCTTACTCATTAACAAAAATATTTTTACATTTCCAGTTATTAATAGCCAAATATGGATTTCGTAATCGGCGGGCTTGCGGGGGCGGGCGCAACCATTCTCACGAATCCGATGGACGTGGTAAAAACTAGACTGCAGTTGCAAGGAGAGCTGCGCGCGCGCACCGAGCAAACCACTCGGTACAGGGGTATTTTTCACGCGCTATACGTTATAGCGCGCACGGACGGTGCGCTTGCGCTGCAGAAAGGCCTAGCGCCGGCCATGCTGTTTGGTTTCACTATGAATTCTGTAAGGTAGGTACGTAATATCAACCTTCAAACTTCAAAATTAATTCTAGTCCCTAATTGAGTAACGAATCAGAAAATTAGAAGGTTAAAAAGAAAAAGAATCAACAAATTAGTTGACTGTATTCGAAAAGTGTGTGAACAGAAGTTATGACTGTTGATGATGAAGATGATGAAACAATAAAAGCTAAAATTTAAGAAGCAATTATTTCTTTACAATACATGTTCTTCCAGATTAGGCCTTTACCACGTAGCAGAAGTCCAAGGATGGACTAAGACGCTAGATGGGGACATAAGTATTAACAAGGCCATGTTATGGTCAAGCGTGAGTGGTGTGGTGAGTGGAGTAGCTGCTAACCCTGTCTCCGTGCTGAAGACGAGGATACAGGCTGCTGCTCACCCAAGCATAGCTGTTGGAAGGCAGCATAGTTATAAAGGTATAATCTGAAAACAGTTGACAGGGTATTTATCTACGATCAATCAGCAACACTGTTTGCGCTTGAAGTCTGCACCTCTTACCTGCCAGCAGGGTCTCTAAAAAGGTGACAATGGAATCTTATCCGCCCATAAACGTAAGGTATTATCCAATTTCCACGAATAAACGAGAATTCACTAAATAACTTTGCTCCAAATAATAGATATGTGGCCAGATATAAAATTGGACCAATAAATAAATGTGTGCTTGTAGGAATGTTAGACGGTTGCGTCCAAATCTACAAAGCTGATGGCATGAAAGGATTCTTCGCAGGAGTGACAGCAACATGCACTAGACTGGCCATCGGAAGTGCTGCACAGCTCACAACATTCTCCACGTAAGTAGGTACACAAATAAGAACTCGAGCAACCTCCCACTGGGTGGAGTTGTAGCCGTTGCAGGATTGCAGCCAGTTGCTGCCGAATGAAAATAGCTTAAGACCATTTTAGGTGATGATAGCGACGTGGAATGTCATATTGAAGGTCGTCGATTTGAATCCTAAAATGCCTTTGAGCTTTCGGTGGATGAAAATATCGTGAAGAATCTATAGAATTGTGGAAGGGTACTTATTAGTAATCACCTGGCTGGCTGGGGTGTTCCTACAGCAGCACTTGAGAGGCCATACCTTTCAATCTAGGTTTTGTGTAAGTAGGTACCTATTTGTCTGCCACCTTCGTCCGTGTATTTAGTTCAACCAGATGATTAATAGTATTTAATAAACCGTTCGTATTGGGATAATTCTACAGTCGAAATCTCTGGAAGAAACTGCTGGAATACTTAATAGTGAAGATATGGAGTTACAGCAGAATTACTTTTAACAATGGTTCATGTTATCTAACTAGCGAATGATATGTCCCCAGTGCAAAAGAAGCGCTGCTGTCACACGGTATATGTGAAAATTCCCCGTTGGGACTTGCATTCGCTGCCAGTTCAGTGAGCGGTGCTGCTGTTTGCGTTATGATTTGCCCCTTCGACGTCGTCACCGTCAGACTATACAACCAGGGTAATGAGACACATTTACACCATTACAGAGTTAAACAAAGCCTGCTAGCGCGTGGTTACTTCGAACATTCACCAACTACCCTCACATCAGTGGCCAGCATAGCTTGCAGTGTTATCGTCATTATAGTTGAAACCCCATTGGATGTTGTCAATACACGCCTTTTTAATCAGGGTAACGTTAAAAATTATTGGAAATGTTAAAAAATGGTGATTCTGGTATACCGTTCTATTTCGCTTAAACTCAAAATTATTTTTGTCTTGCATAATACGTAAAAAATATATAAATACAACGTTGCTTAAGACGCTGAATCAATAACTTATTAAATTGCGGGACTAATAATATTATAAGTTGAACATCCCACTAAAAAAAATTTGTATACCAATCAATGTGAGAATTTTTGCTACACATCACTAATTCCAGAGTCTCGTTCATAAAGCTTTCTATTGCATGAGCTCGGTGGTATCTAGAGTAGAATCCGCCTACCTACCTACTTCATTGACATGTAAAGCTTCTGCATGTGAACATGTTCCTTTTTCTATCAAATTATATTCACTCATTTCCATCTTACTATTGTTATTAATACCAAATGCTTTTAAACTTCCTACAGTTTTATTTAACTAATTGAATGTCTTCCTACAGGATCAGCTGCACACGGTAGTCTTCTCTATACGGGAATCTTTGACTGCCTCACCAAGATATACAGAACTGAAGGACTTCATGGGTTATACAAGGGAATTGGTCCACTGTACCTGAGAATTGCCCCACATACAACACTGTCGCTTGTGATATGGGACATGTTAAACAATATGCTATTACAGAAAAGGAATTTATAAATCAAGTGTTTTTATTTTCTTGGTGCACACCCTTATTTTTAACGGCCATGTGAAATGTAAATAATATGTAAAGTTAATATCAGAAAATATGTAGATTATAGAATGTAATATTTATTATAGACGAAACCAAGCAGAAACAAGTTAAGGAAATATTGGTAAAAGATATAAACAAAATATTACTCAATGATTAAAACAATTAAGAGCTATCTCCACATTTCATTGCGATGTCAATTTAATTTCTACCAGCTGTAGGTGGTGAAAAATGTATCTCCCATTCAATATCTGAGGAGCTACAGTCAGAGCTTACATCCTCATCATCACAGGAACAGCTGTCCAAATCTTCAACTATTTCACTACCGCTACATGTACACTCTGGCTTATCAGGATCAAGAGGCAAAATACCTATAGCTTGCTCGTACGCCTTGCGACAGGTCTTTTCACAAACTTCAGGATGGAAAGGATCAGACCAAACTTCCGCTACAGCATTCCGAATGAGACGTCGTTGAAGTCTCTCCTTCTTTTTGATTCTAGCCTCATTATTTTCTTTTGCAATCCTATATATAAGAGGAGTGCATTGTTCAGTATTTTGTTCTCCATCAGTAGTCACCTGCATTTCAATTCGGTATTCTCCGTCTTTTTTGCTGACGATTAAAGTAGGTTTTTCTTCGACTCGTTTTTTGGACTTCTTAGTCGGTTTTAATTGTTTCACTGTAGATACTTGCTTTTTTGCTTTATTCAGCTGCCGTAGTAAACGTTTGGATATTGCTCCTGGTTTCCAACCCTGGGCCACCTATAATGATTAAGCTTAGATCAGGTGTGTTGTATAAAGCACGTAGTAATCATTATTTTTATCTACTCTCAAAACAAAATAATAATAAGAAAAATATGCTTACTTTCGTCAGACGCAAGAACTGTTCGCCATTAGAAATTTTAGAGAATTCATTAAAAGGCGTATTTGTTTGTTAGTTAGAGGTAAACTCCGGTACTAATGACCTGATTCTAAAAAATGTTTCACTAATAGCAAGCTATATTATCCCAGAGTGCTATAGGCTGCTTACTGATGCCAAGAACACGTGTAAACCCTGAACGATGACAGCTATCCTTTACATAAAACAATAAAACGAGAAACAATTAATGTAAATCATTTATTATTTATCTTACAGTTACAACGTCACAAAATTTTACTTTGCACTTCACCAAAATTAACTTACACTTAAATTCAATTCTAATAATAACCAAGAATATTTTTTTAACCGGACCATTATCTTGGACACAACGATGGCCAACTGAGGGGCAGGGGTTCCTTCCTTGCAGATGCATTTACTTACTTGCCTCGTATCTCGCTTGGAGTTTATCATACAATTCCTTTTTCATTATCTCACTGTTAATAAAAGATCGGAAACAAGGCAAGTGGAAGGAGTTCAAACTAATTCCCTGTTCTGTCAAATTAGCTAGCCTTTCTTGTGGCCTTCTATTTTGGTAATCCTTCAACCTAAAGTACGTCTTATTGCCGAGTTCGTCTACTGCAATTATACCCTTTTCTGATGGCGTTGAATGCTTACATTTATTTCTTTCATTAAAATATTGAGGACTATACATAGGGCGTTGCTTGCTCCTCTTGGATGCTGGCAGACTAGGAACTTTTGATTGTACTGGTATGCGCACGTCCTGCCCTTGAGCAAGCATTGCTTTTAATGTATCCAAAAGCAACTTTCTATCATGACCATGGCCCAAAATACCCATTTTTGATAATGCTCGTGGTGTTGCATCTCCTAAACAACTCCACGCAGCTTCAGAAGACTTACGAGAAATCATTTTTTCATTTTTCTTGTTGTAATTTTTTTTACTCTTAGTCTTAGTACGACCTTTTTTGTCTACTACATTTTTTGGCTTAGGACGAGGATAAAATTTCCAATTTCCTTGGGAATCTATATAGCCATCGACCCCGACGGTCAACCAAACTCCATTAGTAGCTTGAAACTTTCCCGTTTCGCAATCTACTGTTTCGCCACTTGGTCCAATGAACAACATAGGCGCCCATCGTTCGTCGGGTCCGATATAACCATCAACATTTATATCTAACCATTTTTTATCTGGACTCCAAAAGCCTCCGAGATCGCTACATTGTTCTTTACCATCAGGACCTTTGAAGAACCTTGGGACAGGATTACCACTTACATCCAACTTTTTTACTTTATAATCCAGGTAATTGTATTGAGAGGAGCTATCGACTTTTAAAACTTTCTTGCCTTTGAATGAAGGTAAGAATGTTGCATTCGGTGGCGTAAACTCGACTATCCATTCATCTAAATCAGTATCAGTAGTACCAGAAGTAGATTTATCCTCAGAACATGAACACGAAACATCCAAGTTCGTTCTGTCAGCGCCTGGTTCTGCTGGGTAGCATAAGCAATCAGGATCCTCATCACCAGGAAGTATAGCTAATGCTTGCTGGTAAGTTTTAAGACATATCTCCTGGCACATGTCTCTAAAAGCACTCTGAATAAATTGACGTTGAGCTCTCTCGAGCCGTCTCTGATTACGCTCTTTCTTTTTTTGTCGCTGACGATTCTCTTCTTCAGTTCTGCCTATTGTATAAGTTAGAACAGGCTTATCTTCATAGGGATATTGATTGAATGATCTTAGTTTTGAATATACTTTCATCGTTTCCATAGTCACAGAAAATTCACCATCTTTCTTATGTACAATTAAAAGAGGCCGTTTGAGAGGTCTTGCCTTTTTTCCACCGTCTCTCCTCCTCTTCTTGCTTTGTAACACGCCAGGATTCTTTGCTATTTTTAATAATCTTACTACATGTTTACTAATTGCACCTGGTTTCCACATTGGACGGAACTATAAAAAAAAGAAAAAATATTTAAAAAAATAGATTTTCAGTATCACATGAATTTAAAATATTCTATTTTCTTCTTGAGATTAAATCGTTTTCAAAAATATATAATGTGGAGATGTTCATGAAATTCTTACCTTCATTCCAGGTATATCACCAGCATTCCATAACCAGCCCATATTTTTCGGCACTACACCCAAAGCTCCCGTACAAGGAATTGCACATTGACTGTGCCCAATTTTGGGGGCTGTAATAATGTATAACGATAATGCTTAAATTCTATCTATGATTTTAAAAACTAAAATATCACATAAAAAATATAAAAAAACCTCTGAAATACATACGTATACCTTCATAACCATATTTAAACTTGAATCTGTTATCATTATTTTTACTTTGTTTGTCCGAGACTGATTTTTTATCCGAAATACTTTTTTCCTTTGCTTTGCTTTTGGCAATATTATGGTATATTGGGCAAGGAAATGGCATCTCATGTCCAGCTTTTCGTGCCATGTCTTCGCCAGATTTTTTGTAGCCACCGCATGTTGTACAATATGTTGTTCTCTTTGTAAATCCAAATTTACATTCACAAGTGCACATACAAGGGTCATTTCCGAACTTCATATTTGCTGTTATGCCTCCAACTACGTTTTCAAGCTTTTCTGTTACGCTACAGCATTCTTTTTTAAGATTGGTCAAATCAAATAGAATTCGGTCGTCTGGCTTCTCTGGAACTTCTCTATAATGCTTAAGATTACATTCGACTTTCTCGCATTTCTTCATACTTACATCTGACAAATGTAAACCAGAGGAACAGACGCTTCCAGTAAGAGAGCCAGATCCACTCTTTTTTAAATTTGATTGTTTTTCTAAAGAACTATTGCTTCTTGATGAATCTGTACCCTTTGCAAAATCGTTTTCTACGGTAAAGTACCCAACGCAATAAACTCGATTTCCGTATGGACCAGTATCTCCAAATATATAATTTAAGGTATTAGCCGGTTTTTGATTTATTATAGAAAGGGATTTTGATTTAACAAGGTCACGTTTCTTATTCTTAATATTGGTGTCACTTCTGATAAAATGTATGCACCTTCGCCGAGTTTTAAAATTAACAGCAGCGGCCAACTCGAACTTTTTTTCAATTGCCATCAAATTATGTTTGGAACCACTATTAATTTGATGACAGTCGCTTTTTAATGTACGTTTTGTATCATTGTAAAAGGTTTTAATCACACCAATTTTATCATCCCTATTATAAGTTAGTTTTTTTACTGTACTAGTTATCTTTGTCGGTGGGTTAAGCGTGTGTTGATAATTATCAGAGAGCGACCGAAATTGGGTGGTGACCTTGCTTTTAAGATGGCTCAATTTTACATTTAATTTTACCGTTGCCATTCGTTTTGAAGTAAACTCATCAAATATATTGTACAGTCCATCAACAGCCACCGGACATGGATCCTGTTGCTCAATAACGTTTTTTAAATAATCTATGTGGTTTAGACTCCATGGTATGTTGTTTGAACCTATCATCTTTTGGTTTTTCTTGCTCCATAGGGATAATTCCATTGGATAGTTCTTCATATTTGAGATAAGCAAATCTATATTATACGCCAGTATTATTGATTGACCCATCCTCATTTTGTTCTTGTTATCAAGTTTTTCTGACTTCTCAATAAACTTGCTGCGTTTTCTTACCTTAGTTTTCCTTTTGCACTTCCTTTTTCTGCCTGTCTGTGTTAAAAATTCTCTAGATTCATTTATATCATCTAAATGAAGCGTGAAAACATTTGCAAACTGACTCTTTATTATAAATTCTTTACAATCTATGACGCTTTTCAAGTCTTCCACGACTATCTCAAACAAAAACATTGAATCCGAAGAAGGAGCCATTTTTATTAATAACCGCTATATTATAGCGAGAAACTTATGATATTTATAAGAACAAGTTTATATTATATTGAAATATCCCATAGTTTGCAAATAATTTTAATACCACAAAAAATAACTTGCAATTTTGATTTTGCCTAAAATTTTATGTCAAATTCAAATGTGTTTTAATGGGATTGTGTTTTACTTTTCATAATGGAAAAATATTCGCCGAAAAGGTTTTAATTGAAAATATGAACAAGTATGGCCTTTTGACTTACTGTTACCTACCTTTCAATAAAAATTAAATGGTGATTATACCTGAACGATACATCAATATATATACAATATAGGGTAGAGGCACCAATAAATGAACGTTTAAGGGTTTTGTCCATCTTTAAATAGCTATAACTCAGTCATTTCATGATATAGGCGCTTGTTATTTTTTTCAATAATACCTTCAATCGTTATTAATTGAAGGATTAAAGTAATTATATCCTACATCTTCAAATGTTTTTTTAAAAATTGAAAATTTAGGATATTTTAGGTTTTACCCCTATAGTTGAACACTGAGCCCTAATTATGAACGTTTTGTACCCAAAAGTTGAACTAACATTTGAATAGGAGTAGATTCCATATTAGTTCATTCATTTAATGGATTAATGAACCATAAAATGAACGAATAATATTCTAAGTGAATATTATTCGTTCAACTTGAGGCAAATATACCCAAAGGTTGAACGAATAAAATGTGAACCGTTCAAATTTCGACCACCGATCTTAATGGTGATTCTATAGGAAAGTTAGGTTTAACATAATCAAAAACTGAAAAATAATTTGTTCAACTTTTGGCAACTAAGTTCATAAATTTAATAAAATTCATTTGAGTATTTTTGTTTTTGTGTTTAATCGTTAACTTAAAGATTTTAATGGGTATAACAATTAGACCTTTTTCCATTAGTTGAACGCCGTTCATCTATTGGATCAAGTGAACAAAATTTAATCCATTACTTGAACAGTAAATTTCTCTAAAAAACGGTAAATAATGTAATAATATATATTAAGTTATTGAAAGCAGAATATATCAAGATTTTATTCCAACCAAAACTGCTCTAATATGACATTAATTCTTTCTATACGCTGACAATGTTCTTAAATTTGGAGGGACTTACCGTTAGAAGGTTTCCATATAAAACCGATTTTTGGCGGGTACCGTACACATAAAAAATTCACCGCAAGCGCGTCTGGGCTCTCATTGTCAATGTTGTTAAGGAATATGGAAGAAAAAATATTGCTTTATAGGAAAAAAAATATTGCAAACATGTAAATTTAGGGATTATATTATATTTCTTTAATTTTCGGTCGATCGTTCATCTATTGGGGGTCGGTCATCTTTTGGTGCCACTACCCTACGATACTCAACTCCTGACTTACATTCTTGATTATCACAAGATAAACTTCGTATTAGGGTCATCGCTCACTATGTCAGCACCGCTCCATCGCAGCAACGGCCCGGCACCGCCTCAACTCAATCCAACCATTAGCAGCCAGCGCACCGCCTGCGAGGTGGCAGCTCGCGGACGGCGCGGCGCCGGTGAAATTGATGGCGCGGCTTCGACAAGATACCGCTTGCTGGCGTCACGCAGCTAGGGAGCGGACTGCTCGCTGGAAGCGTGTGGTCAGCAGGACTAGTGGCTTGTAGCGGCAAGCGCGCTAGCCGCGAGGCGTCAACTATTTTATCTAGTCATTGTAAAATTTATTTTAACGCATACGATTTAAAGGCCTCACTTGCATGGCAAGGTAAATGCCGAGTGCTGTTATAGTGAGCGGTGACCCTTACATATACCTCTCTGGTAACGCAGAACTCGGAACTAATCATTCAAACAAATAAAGTATGTAATAAATTTTAATAAAAATCGTAAATTACTTCGATGCAGATCAATTTGATGAAGTGGTTGTTCTATTTGCATACGATGCAGTGGCAGTTATGATTGGACTTTTCATCCAGTTTCCGTACATTGTACTATGGGGTGACAATGTTTTACCGGGTGTATTCGATGCCCTATTAGTTTTGGTTGGACATTTCACATCATATATATCTTCGCACATTTGTACCCCTTGCATTATCTCACGGCATTTAGCCAATCTTCTTGATTCATCATACTTCAATTGATCATAATGCCCTATGCGCCGGTTGTCAAACCTATCCCAGTTCATAGAGGCACTCATAACAATTTTATTTTGTCCTCTTTTTGGAGAGATAGATACTGCCTTGGGGGTTTTAACATGTCCAACTTTAGCTGCATGCGTAGTTAACGCTTTTTTGTTTCCAGACTTGTCTGCTCCCTTGTTTTTAACTGAAGCTGCAGCTGCAGCTTTTCCTTTAGCTTCATCATGTCCCTTCAATTTTTTTTTTGTATCAACTGTCCAACCAGTCTCTGTTGATAAGGCCTTTGGCGATGCTTTTTTCTTGCAATAATATGCCCATTTGCCGTCTTTATCAATATAGCCATCGATACCTATCTTTAAATGTTGGCCGTTGGAATCCGTGAATGTACCTTCTTCAGCCGAGTAGAACATGCCATCGGGACCAATAAAATTCATGGGTACCCAACGCTCGTCCGGCCCTATGTAACCATCTTTATTGATCTCCAACCACACATGTTCCGGACTCCAAAATCCTCCAATATCACTACACACTTGCTTACCATCAGGACCTTTGAAGAATCTAGGGACAGGATTACCAGATTTATCTAATACTTTCACTTTATAATCTAAATAGTTATATTGACTATCGTTTTCAGCTAAGGCAGGTGGATGTTTGGATCTAGGGTCCCACCTGGCCACAGGTGGACTGAACTCTATAGTCCATTCATCGCAATCTGTATCACTGCTAGAGATGCTTCCTTCATCCGAACAAGAGCATGAATCTACGGTTGGAGAGATATGTGCTGGGTTCGTGTAACATGGACAGTTGGGATCATTGGGATTCGGTAAAGGAAGTATACCTATAGCTTGATTGTATGCTTTCAAACAAATCTCTTGACATCTATCCCTGAACGTGGATTGCAGAAGTCGACTCTTCCTCCGAGTCTCTCTACGCTCTCTTCTCTCCCTCTGCTTCTGAATTTTCATTTTCTCTTCCTGTGTTTTTCCTATTGTATAAATCAATGCTGGTTTCTCATCATAAGGATATTGAAAAATCAATCGTTCTTTTGAGTACTTTTTAAAAACTTCCATTTGTACCGTATACTCTCCATCGCGTTTCTTTACAGTTAAAGTTGGTTTCATTTCAATTTTCTTTTTGCGTTGCATCATAGCACGCTTTTTCTTTGCAATTGTATCGACGCCTTCTCTCATTGCTCTGTATCTCCGAACCAAGATTTTGTTGGCAGCACCTGGTTTCCATTTTGGACGAGGCTGAAAATATGCATATTTTTTATTGTCATTATAGGTAGTAGTCAATTATAATTATTATGTATGTCAGCTTAACTCAGGGAACTTTTATAGAAGTTATTTAAAAGCTCCTTCAAGCAGAAAAAAGACTATGCTCTACCGATAGTAGGATAAATAGATACTGTCGGTATAATCTATGTGTTACCGAACTTTACAATCTTGTAAAAGGCTCACAAAAATACACCGATACCTACATTTTCGGTGACAGATTTTCAACATGCACATAGTGTTCAGTCAGCCACTGCGCAAATAATTAATGACCTAAGGTATTTACGGAGTGTGAAATAAAATGCTAGTTGATCAAGCACGTAATGATTGCATTTGATTACAATCTCACTATACCCAAGGACCGTACCACCAATCAACGATCTACTTATATATACAGGTTGTATTTCGCATGGTAACGCAAACTTCGCGAAAAGGCTACACCTAATGCCACTAATCAAATTGTGAAAGGCATTCACATCGCTAATGATCGGTTATAGAAATTGTCATTTTCGAGCGCGCAATGTATCGTGAACACCGCGATTTAAACGCGCGATAACGTTGTGCCTACGTAGTATGTCGCTGACTGCAGGCGAATATCGCCATAAGACACCGTTTCTAGTTTTATTTACATTGCTACTTTTAGTGAAAGTAATGAATTAATAACTTATTTATTTTAAATCTCTTTGGGTTAGGTAAGAATAACGATTATGAACAGTCTAAAGTAAAAAAAACTCAATTTTTTTTTTAAAAATTTGGGAAAAACCGACCAAAAATTCCAACATGGGGGGGTCCAGAATCATGTCCTGGACCCATGGTATCCGTTTGTGCGGCGATGTCCCTTACACCCTGTATGTCGGAAGGGCCATGACATCATCATATGGGTGCTACAAAACGCAGGTGACACGTAGAGCTAGCTTCGTGTCGCTTCGGCAGAGTCTCGGTGGAGCGATTGAGGGGAGCAGGATCATTCATTCCATGATCGATACTCGGGATACTAGTACGAGTGTGCGGTAGTCGCGTGCCGAGGAACTGTCTCACGTTTTGATAGTGTCCATATAGTTTAATATTGTATTCTGTATACGCCCAGTGATTAATTGAAAGACATTTAATGTGACTATAGTGTAAAGACGTTTATAGTGTAAAGAAACTATTGTGAAAGACAATTAAAACTAAATTGTAACTGTAATTGTGTTATATCTTATTGGAATATCCCTTGATATCATCAAAGATGTCGGATACAGATCATTCTCGGCCTCCTGTACCGACATATATATATATACTACTATATAGTAGCAAATAATGGAAGTACCTAGATATTTTACTAAAACGTGCATTTTCTATGAAATAGAACTGTCTACTCATACCAATATTACCAAACCAACCTTCATGCCAGGGATATCTTCAGCTTTCCAATTCCAGCCCATACTTTTTGGAACAGCTGGATAAGGATACTTGACTTCGGGTTTTTTTTCCACTTGCATTGATCCTGCATCACGATCAGCCTCGACGTTTGCAGTGAATTTTCCAACTTTTTTCTTTGTTTGCTTTACTTTTGTTTCCTTTTTTTCGCCTACTTCTTTCATGTCGCTCTTTTTATCCATCATACTTTTATTGGACCGTGAAACTGTAAGCCCTTTTTCTGATGCTGTTCCTCGTGAAGCAGCTGTTTTTGTACTTTTCATACTTGCATTATCAGTCTGTTTTTTGTCTGCTTCCGGCCATGGGTTCGGTACTTTTAAATAATGTTTGTCATAAAGTTTATGGTATACGGGACATGGCAGAGGCTTCATGTATTCAGGTGCATCCTTCATATCGTCTCCCAAGCACTCGTAACCTCCACATACAGCGCAGTAAGTCGTTTTCTTGGCAAACTTGAAACTACATACGCAATCGCAGTAACAAGAATCTTCGTTATTTGAGATTGGCTTATTTTTCTGGCTCATCACGCTGTCTGCAATGAAATCCTTAACTGTGTCAGCGACATCACAAGTATCGAGGCAGCAAGTGTTATATATATCGTCGAATTGCATGACCAAGCTACTGTCTGCCGGACTTGGTGGATAGTTAACATCACTTGGGCATACAGGCTCTTGACATTTTGAATTATCATTTTCACTCTCCTCATCCTTCTTTGCAGTTACAGCTGTGGAGCACAGACTTTTAGAACATCCTGTTTTTACTGAACTCATGGCACTAGGACAACTACTAGAACAATCCTTATATTTAGAATAGTCTGACCCTGGTGTCGTGGTCCCTGCTGATTTTGTTTCAAAATCATGTTCTACGGTGAAGTAATATACATTGTACACTTTTTGCTCTCCTGAAGGACAGCCTGTCCCACCACAATCAGAAGCTTCGCTGCTACTTTCATCACAATCTTTGGTACATACAGAGTCACAAGAAGATGTCTTCGTCAATGCCGTTTGCATTTGTTGTAGGCAACCACATTGAGTTGAAAGACCTTCTAAAGTACTGTTTTGACTGAATATGCCTTCATGACGTAGAAACTGTTGAATTTTTTCGGCCAAACTACACTCCTTGCTTCCACATGGACCGATAACGTCATGAATATTTATCTCTTGAGTATCTTCTTCGACGAGATTTTCTATGTACTCTCTCATATCTCTAGCGATTCGGCAGTCAGGTCTTCCACAAGGTCCTCGAATGTTAGCTATATCAAATGTAGCTGGTCTCATACCTTTAGTACTTTTACCAGCGTCTTTGCAAATGGGACACGGTCCACTTTGTGCCTCGTTTTTGAATCGTTCTGATAATTCTCCTTTTGGCCAATTCTTTTCTTTACAATAGCACAACCTATCGATATCCGTTGCTTTAACTCTTGGTTTAATTACCGACTGAGGTGTTAACATCCGCATATTGTCATTACAAGAAACTATTATTTTCCTGACATAGTCCACGATGAAATCAATATTGGGACACGATTCTGGTGCCTTGTATATGGATTCTGGAGGTTTATCAGCATGACCCATGCAACAGTAGCTCCCATCGCTAAAGAAGGTAAGGTTAGCACTAGGTGCATTTTTATAATCGGCATAAGCGATCTTGGTAGGCTTTGGTTTGTCTACGATGAAATTATTTTCAATTTTATTGCTATTTTCTATGTAAATTTCATCAGTTGTCTTCAAAGTGCAGATATAAGACGTGGTTTTTGAATTGATTCCAGTGTACAAATATTTTTTTACAGTGGGGTCTTCGGATAGAGTGCGAAAAGCCGTCGTCACCTTGTCAGTCAAATATGTCAATTTTACTTGAATCCCCAATGTCGCCATTAATTTTGCGGTACCTTCTTCAAAAATATTGTAATCATCCTTCACCGTCACTGCAGGTGGTGGAGTTTCACAACTATAGATCTTCTCTAAATACTTTAAGAATACCTCGTCCCATGGGATACAAGTGGTGCCAATGAAGACAAAATTTTCCTCTTTGTTCCAAAGAGAAAGTTCTAATGGAAATTTCTTCATGTTTTGTATGAGGAATTCAGCACTACTTGAGAACAAAACTGATTGTCCAGATTGTATGGCAGGCTCAGGCGGTGGCTCCTCTTCTTTGCCCTTTTTACCTTTCTTACCCTTCGGTTTTGGTGGTTTCTTTTTTCCTTTACCAACGGGCGCGGGTGGTAACGGTGGAGGTTCTGGCATCACTATATGCATTTGCTTAGGATCTTTCAGCTCAAGCGAGAATATATCACCAAAGTCGCTTTTTATCACTAAATACCGACTCTCAACAAAACTTTTTACACTCTCTACCACCACCTCAAAAAGAAACATTGCGTTTGTAACTGCCATATTATTACTTTAATATTTTTTTATTTTTAGTTATAAAAATTACTGAAATATTTACATTATTAGGTATCCTATTCACAATAAATAATATCAACAAGTGACAAATATATAAAAAATAAAGCATTGACAAGTTTTACTCTCGGCCAGGACCAGTGGATAAATAAAAAAAAAAATTATCGATTACTACACACAATACTCTATTCGACTCATTTACAATCATTTCATTCATTTTGAAGAGTGCGTGTAAAACAAAATAACAATCTTAGAATTGAAATTTACCCAAGTAAATAGTATTTAAATGAAAAAATATTTTATATGGGTATTTTCATTTATATACGCGAGGGTTCTATCTGAACAAAAACATAATGGAATGAAATTTCCTCGATAGAAAAAAATCACAAAGATACTTCTAATAATAATGAATTTTCGTTTTTATTCGTTCATGGTGTATGTAATTAAGGCGGCCCTCTGTAGCCGGCGCAACTTCAACGCAAGCATAGTCTAAAAGCTTGTTGTTTCATCCAACGTAATGTTTGACTGCGAAAAAAGAGAGACAGTATCAGAGCCGTCGGTTATCAGTCGGTAAATTCCGCTGATCACTCACGGCCGCTTCGCTAGGTCGTCATTCATGATTTCGCATATCATAAAACTTGTTCCAGGCGTATACTTGTTGTGAAAGAATCTGACAAATTTGTGAAATAAAAGTTAGTTATTTAGAATCTCCAATACATTTGCAAGCCTGGTAACTAAATGTTTTCTTTACTTTTAAAATTTATAGGTACATTAGATATGGCCAAAGATCAGGTAAAATTTGAGCAAAAACGCTGGTTTTCGGAGGCTTTTTATAGAATTTGTTTCACACTTTTTTTTTTATTTCGCCTAGATACACGGCTAGATATAGTGCACAAGATACTAATTTGTTCAAAACATCTAACGAAAAATGTTTAACAACGCCATAATAAGTACAGAGGTTTTGTATGAAAAGTATGGCGACGTGAGTGCTCTTAAGAAAAAAAATCGATAAATAATATCACTAACATAATTAATATCACCTAGGGCTGCTACTAACGATTTTTTAACATATTCTATACTTTACGAATTACGAGTTATTTAGATAAGAAGCGTTAAGTTCATTTTTGTTCCGCGAAACACGCTATCTCCGTCTCATGCCACGCGAAGATTAGACATGAGTCTGTTTCATCTGACATTGCCATATTTTTCTGGCTTTGTACGCAATCATAACCAAGGAGAAAGATATGATACTAAGTATAGCACTACAACTGTACACTTGTAACACAGACTACTAAATAGTTACTACGTAACTTGTAATCGAGATTGCCCGCCTGGCCGGCTACCACCCTCAAGTTGAAAATCTGTCGCCAAGCACCTTTCGGTGTTTTCCGATAGCTGCACTTGAGAGCCAGTTCCTTCTAGGCTTTGTGTGCTTACCACCTTCGGCTGCATCATCACTTACCATGGTGAGACTGCGGTCAAACACAGGCTTATAAACAGTAAAAAAAAAAATGCCCCAGCTGAGCTGTAATTTTATAATAAAATGAAACAAATGAAAAAACGTTTCGTTTCACCCCTAACGGCTCTAATTACCGTATTTAGTGATATGGCAATGAGAGAGCCGTCGTATACCGTATTTTTGGTAAAATAATCGTGAATTGCCGTATATTATGGCAATTGCCGAGTCAATAACAACACTGGACAGGTCTGTATATAAAAAGGCTGTATGATGAAATAACCCCTGCCCATCCTTTTATGGATTAAAAACGACTACTACTACTGGGCTGCCATAACTAAAAATAAAACAGGAAGACGAAGAATCAGCTGATAAGTATCAAAAGTTGTCACTTTGACGTATTTGACAATTCTCAGAAGGAAAGGAAATAGATATTACGAAATGGGAAAAATATGGTGAAATAAAATAATAGTTCTCACTTCTCCAGTTACACACAGCACCTGATGCTGGTACAAGATCACACAATGAAACATCGAAGATGGATTTAAAATAATAATAGAGATACTATAATTAATTAGGTAAGTGTTTGCAATCTTTTATCGAACTACTCTAAACGTAGATAATTTAGATATTTTAATAATGCGCTAAACGCCTTCTTGTTATCGCACGTAATTAGTGCCGTTTTACGTCATTATATCACAATTTCAAAGTTCATAATTATTATTTGAAGTTGGATCGGAAGTTTTCGGTCGTCTTTATCACTCAAAGTATTGATGAATTTGAATTTTACACACAGTGCAAATTGGCGGTTTTTTGAATAAATTTTATTTCGGGGAAATTTAAATCTCATTAGAAATAATTCTAATTATATGGTGGTGTGTAATAACTAGGTATGTAGAATTTGTGTCATGCAATGCATTAATATTTTATTAGTTCTTTATTTTTCATAAGTATTTAAGGGTTCGGAATTTCTAAAATCCATCTGTTATAACTCACTGCATTGTGCATTATTAAATTAACTTCTATAATTGATGAAGGGTAAGACCATACAGTAAGTAGTACAACAAATTCTGAATAGCTACAAAGATTGCAGCCCAGTAAAAAATCAGGTTAATAAACTTTTCGAATATAGGGCTGCCAAAAATCTTAAATAGTAACATTTTAGTAACCAAAGCATGGGAGTGCTCTGTACCGTGTGAAGTCAAACTATAATGTAAAAGAAACATTAGTGTAATAATTTCGTAGTACAATGGACTTCCTTGTTGGTGGCATTGCGGGTGTCGGTGCTGGGTTCTTCAGCAACCCGTTTGATGTTGTGAAGACCCGGATGCAATTGCAAGGAGAACTCCGTGCTAGGGGTCAGCATGCAGTGCATTATAAGAACATACCTCACGCAATGTTTACCATAGTGAAGCATGACGGATATGGGGCTTTGCAGAAGGGTCTTGTGCCCGCACTGTGGTTCCAGATGGTTGTGAATGGTGTACGGTAAGTTAAGTTTGAATATTTTCTAGCTTATGGTAAAATGGAAGATATGGTACAGTCTTATATTGCATTATAGGTAACTGAACTGAATTCTGCGTGAACAAAATGGCAATAATAAATGTATTCAAGACACATCAGATGGTCTACTTGTGAAAATCTGAACTGTATCTTTCAATTTTGTTATATTTATTTATTTATTGATAGACGAGCAGCTTGTTAGCTGATGTGTCTATATCACACAGTGTTGAAAATCACTTTGCAATTATATATACCCCCTTATTCATAATAAAGTTATCAAACATTGATTAGCTAAAATTCCGAAGTCTTTATCTTACAGGTGACATTTGGTGATCGAAAGAGTGAGACGGGACACACTATTAACTGATTCAGTTAAAAAGCGATTATGAATAAGGGGGTTAATTTTTTAATCTAAGTTACAAAACTTATAAGGGGATAGAACCTTTGTGGCATAGCTAGCCGCCGCCATTTTGATTTTTTTTCAATGTCGCGGCGCACGATGTAACTAGTATATATGGGTAGAGGACACTTATACAAACAAAAAATGTTAATCCATATGGTGGCCTAAAGTGTCACGTTTCCGAGATATTTGGAGGTAAAGATCGCCATATGAGAATTATGACAATCATTAAAAATTAACTTATAACGTGTTTATATGCATTCTATCGTCTTCAAATAATAGTTCCCAGGTTGATTTATCAATTTTTTAACCGACTTCAAAAAAAGGAGGAGGTTCTCAATTCGAAAGTATATATATTTTTTTTTAAATATTTGTTACCTCATAACTCCGTAATTTATTAACCGATTTCGAAAATTCTTTTTTTATTTGAAAGGGTCCACTTCCCGTTTGGTCCCATCAGATCAGGATTTGATTACTTCTTAGTGTACTTTGAAGTCGGTTTAAGTTTTTTGTAAAACAGTCCAATTATTTGAATAGAGTAAAACTAGGAGCACGAAAAACAATATTTTTAATTACTTACCTACTAAACAGCATCGTAATATTCGCTATGAACCACAATGTTGTCAAAGAAGCTCGGATCGTGACTTGTTTTCCATCTTTTCATTATTATACAAACAAAAATGTCAATACTTTTCCTAAAATCTATGTTACCAAGTTAATTGGAACTAAAGATCGCTAAGTAATGCTCCCTGGGCACCAAAACCCGATGCCGCGGCCGGCCCGACCTAATAAAACTTCCACCTAAATGAAAGTCCCGTCTTCGTGGAAGACTGCTTACGTTCACACAATGCCAAAAAGGGCGATAGATCAGACCCGACGTATTACAGGCCTATTGCCATCACCTCCCATTCTCTCCAATGTGATCAACACGCAACTCTTGAGATATCTAGAGGATCACGATTTGTTGAGTGACCGACAATATGGCTTCCGCCATAGTGCCTTGGCTGTGATGTGTCTATGTATACACTAGAAGGTCACATGCCGAGTGGTCACTTGCCATCGAGAGTCAAGGTGGCGAAGGCGTTCGATCGGGTCTGGCACCGGTGTCTTCTAACGAAGTTACCAGCATATGGGCTTCCCGAGGGACGATGCAAATGGACCGCCAATTTTCTATCCAGCAGATGCATAAGAGCTGAGAGATATAAATGCTGGCATCCCGCAAGGATCTGTACTGTCCCCAACACAGTTCCTGCTGCATATCAATGAAATGCTGTCTATTGACGGCATTCATTGTACAGAGGACGCGCATCGCCCGCGCTGCACCACCTACCCAGCCCACTGACCCACTGCCTGTGTCTACTACGTCGGCCCCTTTTACGAAGCCCATGCCTCAAAAGGAATCGAAGCGGGCTTGTGATGATGGTTTTGAGATAGTGCAAAGCAGGAAGCACCGTCAGAAAACGAATAAGAACCGATGCGGCACAGCTCCTGTGGAGCTCAAGCAAACCATGCGTGCTGCCATGCCAAACACTCCGGTGTATATTTCTTGTCTCATCGTGGAGTACATTCGCCAAAGAATCAAGTACTCGCTGAGGGTGCAGCTGTTGGAATCGAGCCGCAACGTCAACTTCAAGGCGTTCGTGGTGCTAGTATCAACATGTTTTCTGCACCTCGTCATGGAAGAGGACTTTTGGCCGCAGAACTTGGTGTTCCGTCGCTTTCGCGGACAAGTGCCACATGATCGCACGAAGACATAGTGCAGTGCAGTAGTGTTAACTAACATAGGCCTAAATGTTTTATACTAACAAAAATGTTTTAATATAATATTTATGTTAGTTTGTAAGGTATTTATCTATGGGCCACAGTAGCCTGATAATAAAGATGTATTATTATTATTGCAAATATTCCTCGTTTCGTGGTGGAGGTAAGCCGCGAACGGCTTGTGTCTGAAATCGAGAGCTCACTAACTAGTGTCTCCGATTACGGTCGACTAAACCTAGTCCATTTCAACCCCACTAAGACCCAAGTATGCGCGTTCACCGCTAAGAAAACCCCATTTACTGTGGCTTCACAATTTCAGAACACGGACATCAGTGAAAGCATCGGGATCCTCGGCATCGACATTTCTAACGACGTCAATAGGCCGTCTAGAAGACAAGGTTAAGCTAGCATCCAAAAAACTCGAAATGCTCAACAGAGCGAAGCAGTACTCTTACCTGGATACCAGTTTGGGCCTTTAGACTCGGTTCAGTGACGTGTCATTAGAATCGTCGACGATCCCGAGCTCACAAGCGGCTTAGGGCCCCTCAATCTGAGGAGACTTTGCCTCCTTATGTGTGTCCTATCGCTTGTACAACAGACAGTGTTCTGTAGAATTGTTTAACCTGATGCCTACGGCTACCTTCTACCATCGCTAGTCTTGCCATTGACGGAAAGTCCATCCTCACACATTGGAACCTAAATAGTTTCGAACTATGCGGTCTCAAAGGAGCTTTCTTCGCTTACAATCAGGCGGGCCGTATGTTTGTTTGCTACCTAAGTAGTGTAAAAAAACTTTTATTTAAAGGTTTGAAGTCACGGCTTGTTTCTATTATGTGTTTTATTTTATTTTTAAAACCGTGATGCATTATCATTTGACCACTAATGCTTAAAAACAAGAACTTAAATTGTACATCAACATTAAAATATTGTCATTCGTCTCATATTATATATACATCGATATTCCAATATCTCGGTAACAAGATATTTTAAGACAAGTATTGTAATTTTTGGTTAATAACGGCGACATGGAAAACAAGTTAACCACTACGATCCGAGCTACTTGACAACATAGTGTTTCATTACGAATATTGCGATGTGGTTTAGTAGGTAACCAATTAATGAATATTGTTTTTTCGTGCTCCATGTTTACTATATTCTAATAAATAGTTAAATCAACCTGGGAACTATTATTTGAATACAATCTAATGCATATAAACACCTAATAAGTTCATTTTTAATGATTGTCGTAATTCTCATATGGCGATCTTTACCTCCAAATATCTCGGAAACGTGACACTTTAGGTCACCATATTGCTTAACATTTTTTGTTTGTATAAGTGTCCTCTACCCAAATATATCACTTACACCGTGCGCCGCGACATTGAAAAAAAATCAAAATGGCGGCGGGTGGCTATGCCAGCTCCCATACAAAAATGTTCGTACCCCTTTTTTATGGTGATATTTTTAATCACCAACATAAGTAAATAATGACTAAAAATATACTACTTAGTTATACTGCAGATATAAATTTCTGGCGTAGACAGGGCCGTCTTAAGCTATGCCGGGGCCTTTGGGCACACAAGAATTTGGGGCCCCGTTGGAAAGTAAAAAATTTAATTACAAAAAACATTTTTCTTATAATGATTTAATATTTTTGCTATGGTTATAATTAAAAACTGATCCGGCGTCCATTTAAAATTTTTATGATAGTAATTCTTACAATCTACCTAAATAGAAAAAACATTGTGTAGTGTAAGCGAATATATCACCCTCTCTGGGTCCCCTTTGAGTATGAATAGGGGCCCTGGGCCCGGGCCCCGTGTGCCCTTGTGGTAAAGACGGAACTTTTTACCTTGAAAATCCTATTAGGTAGTTCTTCTTTAAACGCGAGTGAAACTGCGAGGCCTCGCAGTCGTGCCATTTTACTTCCCGATGATCACGAACGTCATAAATTGTTATCTATATAATAAACTTCAATGTTTGAGTTGAATATTGATTGAGATAGTTCATATCTTCAAGTACATACAACTATTTATATTCTAGAATTACTTAAGAGTACTTATCTTATATATGTACTAGCAGACCCCCACGGTTTCACCCGCGAATGGTTTGTTTTTTTTTTGCGCGGAACAATATTTTTCAAAAATAAAAGTAGCTAAGATATTCCTTATAAATAACATGTTTAAAAATTCAATCCGATTTTATTTAAAAAATTTGGTGCAATGCGTAGATAGAGAATTGTAGGTAGATAGGCTGTCAGCGTATAGCGAAGAAGATAGCGATAGTTCGACATAATTACATATATATTATATATAGATGAAATTATCTATACAACTTGCATGATATTGACAGATAACACTTGAGTATAGTAATCCTTTGATTTACTTACTGTATTAGTTAAAAAAATCTATTGACCGATGAAAGGTTATGTTTGGTTCATTTCGTTCACTACGGCTTTTACAGTCAATTACATAACAATTCACCATCACTACACACCAAACAATATCTTTGAGAATATATAAGTTCCTAATAAATGTATGGAGATTTTCTATGCAAGTCAAAGAAAAAAAATAACACACAACAAAGCATTTTATATGTATAGATAATATAGAATAAAACTTAAAAAAGTTTTAGCTTTGATAAATTGTTTATAAAATTACTACTCAATACATATCTCAGTAGCTTACCAGCTAGAGCCGTTGGTACTAGGTTCGATCCCAGTTGTATCTCTGAATAATATAAAGCCGCTATTTCTATCTGGCTATTTGTGCGCTGTTTATTTAAACTACGAAATACTTTTCATGTTGTTTTTGCCATAATTCAGAGATTTTCTCCCGAAAAGTTAACGAATTAACACATTACCCAGGCCAAGCCAGAGTAACTATAATGAATTATATGATATCTGGCAAAAAAACTATCCAAAATTAATACCAAGATCTGCGGCGTAATTGATGGAATTTTAACCAAGCATGCCTACTGTCAAATATATCAAAAATTTTTTTTTTTTTTTTTTTTTTTTTTATACTACTTAGGTAGCAAACAAGCATACGGCCCGCCTGATGGTAAGCGGCTACCGCAGCCTATGGACGTTTGCAACACCAGGGGTGTCACTCACGCGTTGCCGACCCTGCAGAAATCTCTTCAGACCCTTTTTGAAGAACCCCATGCTGTACTCCATTGGGAAAACCACGGCAGGGAGCTCATTCCACAATCTGAGCGTCCGCGGAAGGAAGCTCCTTTGAGACCGCACAGTTCGAAACAATTCTGGTTTCAATATGTGAGGATGGACTCCCTGTCGATGGCGAGAGTTGCGATGGTAAAAGGTGGCCGTGGGCATCATCTTAAACAATTCTTCAGAACACTGTCCGTTGTACAAGCGGTAGAACACACATAAGGAGGCAAAGTCTCTCCTCAGACTGAGGGGCTCTAAACCGTTTGTGAGCTCGGGATCGTCAACTATTCTAGCAGCACGTCGCTGAACCGAGTCTAGAGGCGCAAGCTGGTATCCAGGTGCTCCCGCCCACAGATGACAGCAGTACTCCATATGAGGCCGTACTTGCGACTTATAAAGTTGCAGCCTTTGCCTCGATGTGAAGTACTGCTTCGCTTTGTTGAGCACTCCGAGCTTTTTGGACGCCAGCTTAACCTTGTCTTCTAAGTGACTACGGAACAAAACGTCGCTAGAAATGTCGACGCCAAGGATCCCAATGCTGTTACTGATGTTCAAGGACGTGTTCTGGAATTGTGGAGCCACAGACCATGGGGTTTTCTTAGCGGTGAACGCGCAGGCTTGAGTCTTGGTGGGGTTGAAATGGACTAGGTTTAGTCGACCCCAATCGGAGACACTAGTTAGTGTACTCTCGATTTCAGACAACAGCCGTTCGCGGCTTTCCTCCACCTCGGAACGAGGGATATTAGCACGGCCCGTGTAATGAGCGTCCCCTGTACTGTCGTCTGCATAACAATGAATGCCGTCAATAGACAACATATCATTGATATGCAGTAAGAACAATGTTGGGGACAGCACAGACCCTTGCGGGACGCCGGCATTTATGTCCATGCTATCGGAGCAGCTACCGTCTACGACGGCTCTTATGCATCTGCTGGACAGAAAGCTGGCGACCCATTTGCATAGTCCCTCGGGAAGCCCGTATGCTGGTAGCTTCGCTAGGAGACCCCGGTGCCAGACCCGATCGAACGCCTTCGCCACATCTAGGCTCACTGCCAATGCCTCACCTTGACTCTCGATGGCGAGAGACCAACGCTGTGTGAGATACACTAGAAGGTCACCAGCCGAGCGACTGTGGCGGAAGCCATATTGTCGGTCGCTCAACAAATCGTGATCCTCTAGGTATCTCAGGAGTTGCCTGTTGATCACTCGCTCCATGACTTTAGAGAGAAGGGACGTATGAATATGTTTCTCCATTATGAATTAATTAAAATAAAGATATTTATCTAATACTATAATACTACAGGGGAGTTAAAAACAGAGTTTAATTAGTGAAGGCCCTTATAACGCACTATAATTTTCAATTGGATAGGAAAACAATCTTTAAAGAAAATAATCTCCGAGAAACTCAGCAAAGCATTCAAATCTTTATTAGACAATTACGTTAAAACTTACCTTATTAATTGATATATAGAATTGACCTTGCTTTTAATTGCATCGAATAATACAGCTATAAAATAAATGATAAAAAATATCCATATGACTTAAAAACATTTTCGTTTTAGGTTAGGCATATACCAGCAAGCAGACAACTTGGGTCTTCTCAGAGACGAGAAGAACAACACCAAATTCATTAACAGCTTATTCTTTGGCTCCATAGCTGGTATGTGCGGAGCATTCTTCGGTAGTCCTTTACAGCTGGTAAAGACTCAATTAATGTCGTATTCCTCTGACAAGATCGCTGTGGGCACCCAACATGCACACCCTGGGATGGTGTATGCGATAAGCAAGATATATAGAAGGAACGGTTTATGGGGCCTGTGGAGAGGTGCCCATGGCATGATGCTGAGGAATTCTATTGGCTCAGCGTCGCAAATCGCTTCTTTTGCTGTGTGAGTTGACATTATTGTTTTTTATGGACGGTTAAGACAAGCTTTATGGGTGATATTTTTTTATTCCTTTTGTATGTCTCTCGTTGTGGTAAGCACCATGATGTTTAGATCTGGATTTGCCAGGATAAACTTCACCGACAAACTACAGTATTCCCCCGGTTGAGAACTTGCTCGCCAATTTGTCCACGTAAGAGTGCTAAAGCAAAATTTTGGGCCGGCATCTTCTTGTCAATAAAAAAAGTACAGTACATAGAAGAGGTAAATGTGGTGCGTCATTATGATTGCCAAAATATTTTGGCGACTTGGTACCAATAACAGGACTACTACTTCTACAAAATCGGAAACTTTATAGTTGCGTTTCTTACACAACTTCTGCTTTACAAACTGTTTAAAATACGTAGATAGCTCTGGAATTTATTTGGGCTAGAAACAATTAATTCTAACGTTACTGGTACAGTAAGCTTTTGTTTCTAAAATTCCGCTACTTAGATGCCCTCAAAAATGTGAATACTTGTCTTTCATTTCCAGTTGTAAAGAATGGATGGACGAAAACGATACGTTCCAGCAGTCCAAATATCTGTCGGCGTTTGTGGCGAGCAACGTCGGCGCTATTGTCAAAACTGTGTGGCTCACACCCATCGACGTCATAATGACCAGACTTTATAATCAATGTAAGTTTATCTTCATCATATTAACCATCATCCGTGCTGCGGAAGGCAAGTAAAGCCGTTGGTTCCGGTTATCACTTCATTGTGACAAACAGACCGTTTGTGTTTAAGGGGAACCGCGGCCATTGTGCGCGAAATGCCACTGTGACGTATAAGACACAAGGTTTAATATTAACTGTCATTTAGTTACTGTTCCATATAAATTTTAACTCTGGCAGGTCTCTCTTGTCTGGTCATCGCGCCTGACGAGGCTAGTTAGAAGCCTCCTAGGCGGCTTGAAAACTCCAACAGTAGGTTGACCAATAGTCTACCTCCACCAATCCGCAGTGGGCAGGCGTGGTGGAGTATCTGCCCATTCCCTTACACCCTCATTTGTGAAAGGAGGCCTTTGCTCAGCAGTGGGACATTATAGGCCAGTATATGGCCCACCTAATGATAAGCAGTTCCCGTAGCCTGTAGCCGCTTGCAACACCAGCGATATCCTCGTGCGTTGCAGAATGCAAAAATCACTTCACACGCAAAGGAGAAAAGAGAATGAGTCGCTGTTCCGGTGGCTTTACTACTTTTATTACTAAATTAATTATTATTATTATTATTAAAACATCGTGAGGAAACCATAGCACGGTGGTAGGGTACTTTGTAGTGCCCACCTGGCTGGCTACCACCCTCAAGGTGTTCCGTCAGCTGCACTTGAGAGTTCCTTCTAGGCTTTGTGTGCCACCATCTTCGGCCACATCATCACTTACCATGGTGAGATTGTGGCCAGAGACCTGTGCACTGTAAAAAGAAACAGTAGTTTCGGTATTAAGCTACCGTTGACATTTGTCCATTAAATTTTCAGCTATTGACGCAGAGGGCCGTGGCAGCCTCTACAGCGGTCTTATAGATTGCGCGAAGAAAATAACCAAGTCTGAGGGCCTTCTCGCCTTCTACAAGGGTATAGGCCCCTCGTACCTCAGGCAGGCCCCCCATACTGTATTACTGCTTGTTTTTTGGGACATGCTTAAAGATCTGCAGAAGAGAGATCTGAAAGCGTAGTATAAATAGTTAGAATAAATTGTGCGACATATCCAGTGAGTTGAATAAGGGGTTGTTCATATATTACGTTACATTAATGCATCGTTTCTCAAATTTTTAGTGACCCCTCAAATAAAAAAAAACATATATTCTGCTGAATATAATATTTAACTTAGGTATATCGTACATTTGTGCCTACGTTATTTGAATACCATTACCCAGGTACCCCTGATATTACTGATAGTGATGTAATATATGGATGACCCTTTAAGGGCAGTGATATTGAACCTGGCTTCCGAGGGTCTACTATTTGTACCTCTTAATAGATTTTTTCAGTATAGGTAGTGAATATTAGTTACCAAATAGTAATACCAAATAAAATTTGTAGTAGTGATAAGTCATGTTAATGTCCTCTGAGAGATTAGTACTTATTTATTAATAAGATAGTAAAAGACATACGTAGACGTATTGAAAAATAATCATAAACGAAAAAATTAATACATTAAATTCTATTTGTCGTAAGAAGTCCTTGTTGACTTTTAAGAATGCCATAGAAAATTTAAACTTACTTCTTTTGTCATATGTGTCATATTAGTGTCCGACGACCGTGACATAGACTTCGGCCATCTTCGGCCATAAAAATCAACTTCAGCCAAATAAAAACACCTTCGGCCAAAAAAAACACCTTCGCCCAAAAAAATCATCTTCGCCCAAAAAAATCATCTTCGGTCAAACTTTCGACACTTTTAACGAATCTTGAACAGAATTTCTCAGGGTTACCTTACGCGTCGACCAGAAATCAAACTTCGGTCGGACACGTCATAATACAATCAATTAATTGATTCAATAGACAAACCTTATTTTAAGAATTAAGATTCATTTTTCTATGAATCATTCATCTTGAATGTTGGAAAGAACTAAACAGACCTTAGATCATACGTTATTTTATAGTACAAATATGATTCCAGAACGTTTCCTGTGTTGCTGTATCATATCATACTAATTGACATTGTTAGAAAGAGAACATTATTATACTGACATTTTTGACGGGCCAGTAAGGACAAACTACCTTAAGGGTAAGCCTCGCGAATATGGCCTTAGGAGATTATCCCTTTTGACTTTTCACATGCATTTTCCTAACAAAATTATGGGAAAAGATTTTTTCGATTTGACATGTCTAGTACCCTAACCTAACTTGGCCCCGTAGAGCCTTTTGTTCCTTGTCGGAGGCAGAATCAATGAAGCTAATAATATATTTTTATTGTAAATCGCCAATACTGCTAATTGCTTGCTGACTGTTATTTTTTTTCCGAAATCTGTAATGCAATAACTCAAAAATTACGGGATAGTCTCTTAAGACCATATTCGCGTGGCTTCAAGCCTTGAGGTAGCTGTCCTCACTGACCCGTAAAAAAATCCATCCTGTATACTCATATCACTATATTAAAAATAAAAGCCCCATGTCTGTCTCTATAGGCAAATCTTTAAAAATCTATACGGTTTTCACTAATAGATTGACAAGCTGAAGAACCACTTTTGCAGGGGCGTAGCTACCGCCGTATCAATGAAACGGGGCCCTCGAACTACAGGGGCCCAAACGTGTGTATAAGCAAAAATTACTAAAAATATTACCCTCTATTGGGTTTCGCCGCAGTCAGGTAGAGGGGCCTCCCAAATTTTGATACAGGGCCCGTCTAGAGTAAGCTACGCCACTGTACTTTTGGTCTAGTCTTGCATATTTTTTTTTAAATAAAGTTCACATCTTAAGCAATGTTTATAAGTAAGATTTCAGCTTTGTGATTAATTAAAACCCAGTACCTGAACCACCAGAATCATCCGTTGAACAGTATAACGCAGTATTAAGCAAACGAATACATTTTAAGCATTTTAATACAAATTAGTATATGTTACATTGTTATGTCCTTAAATAATCTGTGCATGCAATTAGCATGATAGTATACAATTGTTTGTGCGTATGATATAGTTCGTTAGACAATAATTTTGAAAGATTCATTGAGTTAAAAATTAAATGTATACAGGTCGTTGTTTTGGTCAGCGACGAGCGACTCAGGGTCGATAATACAAATGATACTGGTGCTAAAGAAAATATAAAAAAAATCCTTTTTTTTTTAATAATAAAAATTAAAAAATTCAAATTTTGAAAATCATGTAATAAGCTAAAGTGTAGACATAATACTCAACGGGAGTACGAGGGTGTAAAGGGGTGGGGCGATGGCTGCTTGCGCCTAGCTCTAGTCTGTGCACGTGCCTAGTAACCATACTTTGCGGTAATTTTATTTCAAATTGAATAAGTTATTTCTCAACATATTTACAGTATTTAATGGAATTAAGTCCATTTTTGGGGAATATATATTTTGTACTACCGCTCCTGGGTCGCTTGTCGCCGACCAAAACAACATCCTGTATAGGTGACTGGTAATTAGTAACGATAGGTACTTAGTCACATGATAAAGTTGTTTGTTACGCTTGCATCACCAGGGGTATCATTCGCGCGTTACAGACCTCCCCCAATAAGCCCTGGCAACCTTCGCGGCAACACAAAATTATTATTTGGCTCCGGTATTGTGTAAGGTGGAGGTACTCCGTCAGTCTAGTTGCTCTTTGAGCAAAAAATGCTATGCTCTACCTCTCTTATTCTCACGCTCATTGTCCATGAGTAGATAGGCAAAGAGATTGTGATTGTCCTTGTTTCTCCACATCTATGTTGCATGTGCTAGAGGTTTCGGTGAAGGAAAACATCGTGAAGAAACTATAAGAAAAGTAGGGTAGATTATAATAAAATCCTTTTTAGAGCTTACACCATTGTATTCTGGCGGCATTTGGGAGTCTATTTGCTTCTACGCTTTGTATGGGTACTATTTCGGTCGCATCATCACTAAATGTAGATCGATCAAGTGATACTTCGCTTTTTGTTAACTTGGGATGACAGAATCGTTCCTAATAAAGTCAGAATCATTCCTAAGGAAGTCAGATACGTTCGTAATATGTCAGAATCCTTCCTAAAGAAGTCAGATACGTTCGTAAATAAATCAGAATCGTTCCTAAAGCAGTCAGAATCGTTCCTAAAAATGTCAGATATTTGAAACTTTGTTAAAACTGTCATACAACTACGCACAAACAAACGTATATTATGCTATCCTCAATAGATTTTAATAGTAACATTTATAACCAAATGCAATACTTAGTATTTATTATACGGATATTATTTTAAGCCCTTGTATGTACTATGCCAGTTTATATAAAATAGATCCCAGTTTATAGTTAATCTTTTAAGATAGAACAATTTTATGAACTATTTCGAATAGGGAATTCTAGTGATATCCGATATCTCAAATAAGTTGACCTATAAGTTGTTATTGTTATATCATTGAAATGTTATTGTTACGTTGAAATCTCGTTATATTGTTATTAATTAGTATCTACAGATATTGTTCAGTATCTAAATGTATATTATTACAATAATGTTCCCATAGTTAGCTTGACGTAAATTAATCTTGCTATTATCAAAAAAAAACCCTTTTATTTTCAGACAGGACCGCAGATAAGTGCGATGTATGTAAATAGTTTAAAGCAAGTCTATTTAAATCCAAGTTTTAAATTTACCCGTCTCTTTTTAATGCCATATACCAAAAGAGAGCTATCTGAAAACTCGTTTTTCATGAAGTTTTAATGTAAAGATCTGCATTGTTAATTAATTTTAGTACAAATTACTTATTTATTTCACAACAGTGTTGTCTTAATTATAATTATTTATAATAGTCAATGAATGATTGTAGATATCCAATAAAATTTCGATATTACAAAAAAAAAAACAGTTTTATTCATGTACATGTACAAATGCTGTGCATTACTTTATTGCTAGTACATTTGAATGCTGTTTTGAAAGGTATTTTTGGTGAAGGAAAACAGAACGGTGGTACGGTACTTTGTAGAACCCTGGCTGGCGACCATCTCCAAGTTGAAAACCTCTCTACACAGCACTTACCTTGATTTTGTGACTATATACAGAAAAAAAAGACCTCTGTTAATCAATGCAAAACCTGTTCCAAGTAATTAAGTAGCGTATTTCCATTTATTATTCACTAGCATACCTCCGCGGCTTAACAACATGGGTTGAGCGCCGGCAGTTTAGCAAAAAAAAGTGTCCCATGATATTTAATTTTGCGTGTTAAGGGCGCCATTTGTTTTTTTTTTGCAAATAGTGGCGCTCTATAAAACCTATATACGCATTATTAATATAACAGTGGAAAGTAGGAAAATACCTCAATGTTTTGCAAAAATATTTCCTCCCTTGTTTTGATTACCTAATAACAAATTACATACTAACTAAATTCTAAAACCTATCTACACCCTCCCTTTCCAGAACCGTCAAAACAAAATGGCCGCCAAACAGAACAAAGATGGCGTCGCCCGCGACCTCACAGACATGGCGATGGGTGGCGTATCTGCCATGTTCGCTACAATATTCACAAATCCTATAGAAGTGGTCAAAACTCGCCTACAACTCCAAGGGGAGTTAGCGGCTAAGGGGAAACACGCTGTGTTTTATAAGAATGTACCCCATGGTTTGTTCGTGATAGCTAAGACTGAGGGTATTGTCGCATTGCAGAGTGGACTACCCGCTATGCTTGGGTTTCAGTGGTTTTTGAACGTTTTTAGGTTAGTATATTTTGCATTCTATGGAAGTACAGCGTGGGGTTCTTCAAAAAGGGTGTGAATTAATGTTTGCAGGGTCGGCAACGTGCTACTCTTGGTGTTGCAAGCGACCATAGGCTACGGGTACCGCTTACCATTAGGCGGGCCATATGCTTGTTTGCTACCTTAGTAGTATAAAAATATATATAGTATTACATAAAGCTTAATTACAATAAAATCATTATGAATGTGAGGAAATGTGGCTTACTTAAATACTTAATACGAAATCAAATAGTTATAGCAAATTTGTACATGTATGGAGAATGTGGAATGGCGGTACAATAATTGATCCTGGGTACCTAAGGAACTTTATTCAGGCATTCAAACTATTCTTAGAACTCCGGGATAAAAAGACGGGTCAGTGAGGGCACGCGAAAGTGGTCTTAAGAGACTATGTAATGTTAATTAAAAATGTACAGTCAGCTAGAATACGTCACAAATCGAACTCTTTTCCCATACATTTTATTAGGAAAATGAATGTGAAAAGTTTTTTATCATCTTATTTTTTCACCCTGATTTATATTTATTTATGTAAATAATATTTCATATAATAGTCAATATCTCAAATATTACAGATTAGGCGTATACCGCATATCAGAGCGCAGAGGTTTTACAAAAGATGCAAACAATCGCACGTCAATAATCAAGGGTGCTGCAGCGGCCGGGTTCGGAGGGGCCCTAGGTTCTATAGCGGGGACCCCATTCTTCCTGGTGAAGACCAGGCTGCAGGCACAAGCGGCCAGGGCGATAGCTGTGGGACACCAGCACAAACATTCCGGCACTTTTAGCGCACTCCATGATGTGTTTAAAAGGGAGGGGTTCAAAGGTAAGAAGGATTTGTATTTGAAAAATGACAAAGGATAATAGTAGCATAGAAAATGTTAAAGGCCCCTAATGGGCCCTGGGCATAATAAAAATGTTATGGGATTTTGCTCCCTTTTGGCTTAATCCGGCCCTGCATTTATGCATTAAGAAAGGTTGAGGCTATTTTTTTGTCGCTTGATAAACCTCGTTTAGTTATTCCTCAGATAAGTCTATAAAAACTGTTCTTTGTCAAATGAACAGCCAGACACCGTTTAACGGGCCATGGGAAATCAGCCGTTAGTGTTATAAAGCCAAGAACTAAAGAAGATTAAATGATGTCCCTAGGTCTTTTCCGGGGAGTATACCCTCAAATACCGCGCGGTGCAGTCGGCAGCAGCTCCCAAATGGTCAGTTTCTCGTACGCTAAAGAGTGGCTTCGGGAGCACGATATATTTACAAACTCCCCCATAGCACTCTCGTTCGTTGGCGCCAACCTTGGCGGCATCATCATGACCATATGCCTTAACCCCTTCGACGTCGTTGCCACCAGATTATCAAACCAAGGTATGTACAAATATAATTTAATGTTAGTGCAGTTTTGTTACTAGATGGCGCTGTTCAATGTTGATAGGTTCCTAAATCGCGATGTTAAAAGTCTCCGCCGTTTGGTAGGGAATTTTCATTTTGAAACTACAGTTAACTCTGGTTTCCCTTCAACACGAATAAATCTTTCGCCTTTTACTAAAGATTTCCGTGGAGGGGAACACTCAAATGAGTCTATAAATAATTTTTGTTGATCCTGCTCACGCGGGATTTATTAATCTATATTAGGGATGGCATAAATCACAAGTAGCAAGTGACAAATCATATGATTCTGTTTGTCATACGCATGGATGTAATATACAAACAGGATTGAGCTCTTGGGCCAAAAACGCGAGCAGAGGGAGATAACGCATACCGAGGCTGTTTATCCCATTCTAATAGGGTGACCAAACATTTTTATAACAAACAGGAAAGTTTGATTTGAGAGATAATTTGTGTCCGGTTGACACTTCTTCTTCCTAGTCGTGCACTCTTGGCAGAGTGGTCGTGGTCATGGTTAGTCCCTTTCGCGCACAACCGCTGCATTGCAAAGTTCCTCCAATTTTGTCTGTTTGTGGCGTTTTGACACTAGGTGATTTCAAATTATTGTTTGTATTACAAAAATATTAACATTATGTTCCTTAAAATAGTGAAATAATAATTTATGGAAAAAAGAAGACATAAAACCATAGTGAAAAACTATAGATATCAAGATACTTTTTCACGAAAACCCATTATTTGAAACTGAACATTGTTATATTCTATGTGGGTGTTGAATCGTGTACGCACGGTTAATCAAGATATAAATTTCCAATTAGCTGACCTCTCATTGTACGGAAATCCTATACAATGCGAGATCAGTTTATACTGGAAATGTATAGCTTGATGTGTAGCCGTGTATACCCATGTTTTTGAGAAAAGTTATGATTAATTTTTGAGTTACGTTCTGTGTCGAATCATCAAATATTACGTATGAATAGGCAAGGGTGCATGCAGAGTTTCGTTCCGGGACCATGGCTTTTCCCCTTGCTCTTTTTTCAGTTTGCTCTACAGAGCTGTTATTTAGGAATTAAAATAAAGCAAAGGGAAATAAAACTCAATGTGCTTGACAAAGTAGGTATTTATTAAAATTAAACACGGCTAAACAAAATCGTTTTATTTAGTTTCTGTTTTAGGCCAATCTCACTGCCTAAGTTTCTGAATGCATTACATTTCGCGTGGTGAATAGGTACGAATTATTAGCCAATGCTTTTACTAGTTGCAGTTCGTGCGGTTCTTCATCTGTTATGCATTGGAAAGGATGCGGTGGATTAATCAGATGTTTCAATCTTGTGGAAAACATTCGTTTTAATCGCATCAAAATTCCATTTTTGCTTCATTTCTTCTTTCGATGGAAAGCTGTAACAAACATAAAAATAATGCTATTTCAATTATGCGATACATAGGTACAAATAATTTGTACAATAGGTACACATTACAACACAATAAACATTATACGAATTATATTTAGTTTTAAACAGAATTACACTAACTTTAGTGTCTTCCATCTACATTTTTTTTTTAATAAACCATGGTCAAACTACTTAGTTATGACTCACCATTGTTAGTAAATAAAATCATCGTTATTCCTTACTTGTGAAATGAAATCCCACAACCAGCATATGATTCACTTTTACATGTCTTGATACAAAAAATTTTCTCCATTTTCACGATAAAAAGTATAAAAAACCGTAGCTAAAACTTAAAATGCGTTATGCGTTTCCACAAAACAACAGAAAAAGCCGCCATGTCGCCATGACACCATTGATGTCAGATTTCAGTGCTACCAGAATAATTTTATGATAGCTACCAAACAATCATATTTTTTTTTTTAATCTTTATTAAATAATTATGTTTATGGAGGGTTTGATCAGACATGATCATGCCAGCCTCATAGGCACTCTTATTAACACTATCTTCTTCGCTTAAGGGCTAGTTGAACAATTTTATAAAGCATTCTGGCTTCCTCCGATTGAGGATGAGCCAGGATACTATTACATTTGCCGAGTTCTTCAATATAAATACCATTCTGTCTTAGGACTAACCTCTCTGCTTCGTTCCGTACACACTCCACCATAATATGATACACATCTTCTATAACATCACACTCGATACAATTTGGTGTATTAGACTTACCCATTAGAAATGCAAAGCTGTTTAATGGAATGTGTCCGGATCGAAGCCGCAGGGCAGTCACAATATCAGATCTAGACAGCGTGGAACCAGTGAACCAAGGTGAGCGCGTCAGGCACGGCTGGATCGTCCTATACCATATGCCCTTAGTCAGTGACCTCTCGTCAAAATACTCTTTCCACATCTCTTCACACTTATTTTTGACTAAATGCAGGAGGTCAGTGAACAAGGGCACACAAGCGAACGATACTCCATCCGTAACCGCTTCCCTAGCGAGGCGATCGGCTTCCTCATTCCCTGGTATGCCGATGTGGGAAGGTACCCATTGTATTTTGACTATTTTATTTTTACTCATAAGTTTACGGAGCGATTCCAAAATGCTGTAGGCTATCGGTGTACCTCGAATATTCGAGGTGCATCGAGCCAGATGATGGATAGCACTTTTAGAGTCTGTTAGTATGACGTATCTGCCAGCCTCAAAGGAATCAATATACGAGACAGCCTCCGCTATGGCGATTAACTCTGTATACACAATTGAAATCCGTACACTAATGCGCAATTTAGACGAAGTGTTTGTTTGTGGGTCATAAACGGCGAAACCACAGTATCCGTCACTATCTTTTGACCCATCGGTATATATTTTATAACAATCTGCATATCTAGAATTTAAAAATGTTACACAAATCTGTTTTAATTGACACGACTGATACGTATGCTTCGGTCTATCAATAGCCTTAATATTAGGCTCCACTACTGTTGAGAGATCCACACTGCTGACCCAGGTGTCCAGAGAATACATCTCCAATTGTTTACTCGAAAAAATAGGTTTGTTCTTTAAATAATTGTGATTCAGAACTAATAGTGGCTTATCTTTTCGTTGCCAGTAAACCCCTTGACAAAGAATGCTTAAATTATCCAAAATTGATAGAATATTATTATCCGAAAATGATTTACTTTTTAGCCAAAATTTACCTGCGAGGAAATATCTACGAGTTGCTAGTGGTTGTAGGTGTAGTTCGCATTCCATTACGTGAATAGCAGTACTTTTTATAAATCCTCCGATAACACGCATACATTGATTTTGAACCCTATCCAATTTGGTTACATTACTTTTGCAGCTATTTCCGTACAACGGGCTTGCATAGTCTAACCTGCTGCGAATCATAGCTATGTAAATGCGTCTTAGATAAGTCGGATGAATGCCCCAACCCGAACCAGATAGTGCTTTAAAAATATTTAGTAGTTTTAAACATTTGTACTTCAGCTCATTGATATGCTTACCCCATCGAAGGGATTTATCTAACCACAAGCCTAAGTATTTCACATTATCAACAACTTGTACTGGGGCTCCATTAATTGATACATCAATGTTATCCCTTCGGTAACCTCTTCTAAAAATGCAAATCTTACTTTTTAGAGGTGAAATTTCTAGCCCAATAATACATAATAATTCAACTAATTTATTCAAAGCTAATTGTATTTGATTCCTACCTTCTTCAATATTATCACAATTTGTGTAAAGCACAAAATCATCAGCGTATTGTGAAATAAAGACATTATTTATACTTTTACATACTGAAATCGTAGCCATATTAAAGAGCAAAGGGGAGAGAGGATCACCTTGTGCTAGCCCACGACATGTACTTCTGCGACAATTATATGAATCTACTTGAACTGTTAAATACCTTTGTTTTAAAAAATTCCATAAATACCTACACATAATAGAACTAACTCCTATATTTTGCATAATATTTATCAGACTCTTTATATCGATGTTATTGTACGCGTTGTCTATATCTATGAAAGAGGCTATGGATGTATGATTATGAGAGAACCCAATTTGTATTCTCGAAACTAAACATGTGAGATTGTCTAATGTTGATCGGCACCTTCTGAAGCCAGTTGTATCCGACGATAAAATATTGTTTTTTTCTATATACCATTCTAAACGTTTTAATAAAATACAGTGAAAAATTTTACACATGCAAGATATCATCGCTATAGGACGCAGAGATCCTAGTGACTGAAGGTCGCGACCAGGCTTGGGTATCGGGACAATGGTGATCTCTCGCCACTGCATAGGGACAAAGCTGTGCGAATAAAACCTATTGAGCAATATTAATAATATGTATTTGCCATTATCAGGTAGATGAGTTAACATTGAGTACGATATTTTGTCGCTTCCGGGGGATGTATCCGTATAACGCATACACCGATCTAATTCTTGCTTAGTGATTTGTGTGTCTAACGTTGAATTAAAATTTGTAAAATATGGGTCACTAGGAAGTACGTAGTCTGGTGTTAGGCTGCAAAGAAGTTGATTTGCCATTGAATTATTGCCTATCTCTTTGGCAACAATCATAGCAAAGGTACTTGATGGTTTGCTTGAGCGTCACCTTAGTAAACAGGTACAGCTACATGATGCCCAGTTCGGGTTCAGGGCTGGACTATCAACTGAGAATGCTATACTGGCTCTCAAGCAGACCGTCAGGTACTACACAGATAGGAAAACACCTATCTATGCAGTCTTTCTGGACCTTTCTAAGGCGTTTGATCTGGTATCCTATGATCTATTGTGGTTAAAGCTTCGGGAGATGAACTACCCTGATGAGCTGATCAATCTCCTTCAATATTGGTATAAAAACCAGATCAACTGTGTGAGGTGGTCAGGATCTGTATCTGATGAGTATAGCCTAGAATGTGGTGTGCGGCAGGGGGGATTGACCTCGCCCGCTCTTTTCAACATTTATGTAAATCAGCTGATCGTCGAGCTTAGCAACACCGGAGTGGGATGTTCCATTGATGGTGTAATGATCAATAACATTAGTTACGCAGATGACATGGTGTTGCTGAGCCCGACGATAGGTGCTGTCAGAAAACTGCTGTCAGTGTGTGAGAAATATGCGGAGTCCCATGGTCTTGTGTATAATGTTGGAAAGAGTGAGCTGATGGTGTTTAGAGCGGGACGTAAGAGTCCTAGTTGTGTTCCGCCAGTTACGCTAGGTGGGGTGGCACTCAAACAAGTTCGTCAGTTTAAATATCTGGGTCATATATTGACCGAGGATTTAACTGACGACTGTGATATAGAGAGGGAACGCAGGGGGCTGACGGTTCGATGTAACATGTTGGCTCGCAGGTTTGCACGTTGCACGAAGGATGTGAAAGTTACACTTTTCCGGGCTTACTGCCAGTCATTTTATACGTGCAGCCTGTGGACCAATTACACGCAAAGAGCCTTCAACTCTCTGCGTGTCCAGTATAATAACGCTTTCAGGATGCTGATGGGGCTCCGAAGCCATTGCAGTGCATCTGGTATGTTTGCGGAGGCACGTGTCGACGGCTTTCAGGCCATAATCCGAAAAAGGATAGCCTCCATGATGCACAGGGTTTGGTGTAGTCCCAATAGCATCCTGAAAACGACAAGTGTAAAACCGGACTGTCCTCTATTAAGGCACTGGGTCAGCGCTCATGTTGTGGGGGTGACTTAGTTTTTTTATTATGTATGTACCTTGTCCCATTACTAACATATTTCTTAAGTATTTTTTTATTAACATAAAATGTATGTCTGTAAAGATGAAATAAATAAATAATAATAATAATAATATTGACATGTGGACGAGGGCTGTTATAACCCTTTAACCATTTTAACTTTTGCCACATTTCGCTTTGAGTGATAGTACCGTTCAAAGAATCACAAAACTCATGCCACGACTTGTCTCGCGCTTGGCGTATTAATTTCTGAGCCTCACGTATTTTGTCTTGCAATTTTACTAAATTATTCGGTGACGGGTTCCGTCGGAATAAGGCTAGAGCCAAGCGACGTTCAGCTACTATTTTTGATAAGGATGTATGCCAGTACGGTTTAGGTGTGAACTTATTTTTGGGGTTGTGATTTATTTTTATAAATGGTATGAAACGGTCTGCCGCTATATTAATACATTTAACAAAATTATCATACATATTTTGTAGGCAGTCTACATTATCTAAATTGAAATCATTGAAATAAGTCTCCAATGACTCCTTATAAGAACTCCAATCTGCTTTTTTATAATTGCGCCTCGAATTTAAATATTTTGAATTTTGATGAAAAAGTGTAGTTACTTTAATAATGACATGGTCGCTGCCTAAATTTTCATTTATAGTACACCAGTTAAACCTAATAGCAACGTCTGATGTGACTAGTGAAAGATCTGGAGAGGACTGTTGTAGTACATTATTAACTAATTTAATACGTGTTGGACTGTAATTATCATTCAAATAAATAAATTTACTTTCCAAAAGGGCATCATTAATTTGAGAACCTCTTAAGTCGGTTTTGTTGGACCAGTTCAAGTGGTGTCCATTAAAATCCCCAAGTATAACAGTTTTTCTATCCATAATATTAAAAATCTGATCCCAGTCTGATTGGCTAGTACGGACCGACGGTGCACAATATAAACATGCAAAATAACTAATATGATCGCAGTTATAAATTTTAATCATTAATAATTCTATTCCAATATGTATGTCATTCAAATCGATCAAACTGGCTTTAACAGAATTGTGCACCAATATCGCCACGCCCCCGTACGAGTCATACCTATCTTTTCGATAAACATTATAACCGTTTACCTTCAATTGACTTTCAGGCTCCAACCATGTCTCATTGATCGCAGCAATGTGGATCTTCTCTTGGAAAAGTATTTGTTCTAATGATACCAATTTAGGGCGGAGACTTTGTGCGTTCCATTGTATAATATTAAGCTTAATAATGTTTGGATTGCAACCCATTATGAAATGAAATAATCTAATATTAATTTCAATACTGGCCATTCAGAAATATTGTCTACAAGCACTAAAATCAACCATTCTAAACAACACTTCATTGCACTATGGACTTTCTCTGATATGGATACATTTTTCAAGAATAAAATCTCTTTCAATCTACTTAATAGCTCACTAAATGTAATGCGGTCTTTCGTTTTCTCTTCCTCATTTGTAGATTCCGGATTAATTGGTGACTCGGCATTATCAGCTGGTGTAGTTCCAAACTCAAATGGATCTGTCTCCTTACTCCATCTCTGTTTCTTTGGTGTCCGTTGTTTACTGTGTTTAACACTATCTGGATCAGGTGCAGTCGATGTTCCTGCTGCTTCTGCAAATGTTGGTTTTTGAGCTGGAGAAGGGGTGACAGTTTCTGTGAATAACATAAAGGGGACTTTGGCTTGTTGTTGAGACTTTGCACGTACTTCGTCCTGTACCGGGGAGGTGGATGTTGGAACATAAAGTGTAAGGGCGCGTCGGTATGTGCAATTAAATTCAGCCATAAGTTCCCTCAACCTCTTCTCTTTTTTGTATGCTGGACAAGACCGAAATAGTGCCATATGCTGCCCGTCGCAGTTTGTACATTTAAACACAGTAGTATCACAATTGGGGTGGTTGTCACTACACTTCGGGCATACGACTTTTGATGAGGGGCATCTCTTGGACGTGTGACCAAGCTTCCAACAGCGAGAGCATTGAGACACTGGATACACGTAGGGTTCCACCTTTATTCGTAACCTTTGTACATATATAAATGCTGGACGAAATGAACCCCTAAAACATAGTCGAACAGATTCACTGGGCTTCCACCCAGTACCATTTGGGTTGCGACACATAAGTCTGCTCGCTGACACAAGTTCTCCTGGTTCCGGGCATACAATGCCTTTAGCAATCTCCTCGTCCTTCATATCTATTTCTACGTCTCTAATTACACCGTAGCATAAATTAACTTCCATCGCCCTTTGAATCCTCCAACCTTTCTCAATAAACTCCTTGCATTTTTCCAACCTATCAGCACAGCAGTCACTCGTCGTCTCCACTCGAATCTTATAGGGGTTGATATACCTAACCTTATCAATGTCTATAATGCCCGCATTCTTAAATATTTTCGCTAATGCGAATTGTTTTGGCATTCTTTCATTAGATGAAATATAAATTTCCAACTTCTCGTTTTCATTCCGAGATTTACATTTCTTTTCCTTACTTTGCACTAAGGTCCATTCTTTTCCATCTTCCTCCCTATCTCTTTTAGTAGGTCTCTGCATTTCACAATCTTTCCCAATGTTCTGTGACTCATATAATTGTTCTTTTTCCTCTTCTATTAACTCTGTAATCATTTCATTCTCGCTTATGGAGCTCGATTTACTCCTATTGTTTGTATTTACAACTTCGTGTTGAGTCATAATCTCGTCCATGTCCATAGCTTCTAACTGCGGCCGGCGGCCGGTAGCCGCAGGTAAGAAACCTAACGGTACTCGCAACCGACCGGGAACACGCGCGACGAAGTAAACAAATTATAATTAATTATGTGCACGTTCACCTCGATCGAATACCGAGACGAGACTGCAAACAATCATATTATTTTGATTATTTTACTTATATACAATTATTTATTATTATGTACAGATGTAAACCTACAAAATAAAATGATTTAAAATTAGTTTAATAGCAAAAAATATTTATACGTAATATATTTTACTTGTTGTGGTGAAATATTTTCTACCATCTTTATCATTTTTATCTTTTGGTAATTGAGGAAAAGGGACAAACGGCCTCGGTTCGGGCTATCTCTCTCGGCTCGTTTTGCCTCGGCTAAGATAACGAACAAAAGTAAACCCTAATGTGCATGACTTATGGTTTATTTTTGTATGATAACATTTTTGGAGAGTTCAATCCTGTTTGTATATTACGTCCATGGTCATACGTCACACCTGCTACCGTCCGTGACATAGCCTGTTACAAATCATAGGTATTAATATTAGGTACTTATCACACATCCATCATTATCGTAGTATAAATATTTCATTGACTGATCTACTATATAAATAAATCCTATATAATATTGGTATTTTTTGGTACAATTTTAAACATATCAGTTTTAAAAGGAATAAAGAAAACTAAGAAGAAGAACGTATAATTTAACTCGACACTGGCAAAAATAGTTCCTAATAAAATAATTTGGTTGCGAATGGCAGCCCAATAAAAAGAATAATGAAGAGAGGACTTTTTGGCGGGAACTTGCGGAGTGACGTTGCATTTTCATTTTTATTTTCATAAATTCGTGTATTTTGAGTTTTATTGCATATTATCGTTGGTATTTTATCCAATAAAGATCAATCCATGTGCACCAGTGAAGTGAAATGAAATGAATATGTGTATCGTGAAAAGTGTTAGTACAATGACCACCATTTTACTAAAACATGACTGGACGCTGACCAAACGCTGACTGATCATACAGACTATGTGAAAGTTAATGTGCGGACTATATTAAAGTGATATTATAAATAAAATGTATGCGACTGAAGGACTTTGTATCCATGGTCATGAACAAATTAACTAAAAAAAAAAAAAAAAAATGAAGAAATCTTTGAGCTTGATTAGCCCATGGATTTAATATACAAACAGGATTGAGCTCTTGGGCCAAAAACGCGAGCAGAGAGAGATAACGCATACCGAGGCTGTTTATCCCATTCTAATAGGGTGACCAAACATTTTTATAACGAACAGGAAAGTTGGATTTGAGAGATAATTTGTGTCCGGTTGACACTTCTTCTTCCTAGTCGTGCACTCTTGGCAGAGTGGTCGTGGTCATTGTTAGTCCCTTTCGCGCACAATCGCTGCATTGCAAAGTTCCTCCAATTTTGTCTGTTTGTGGCGTTTTGACACTAGTTGATTTCAAATTATTGTTTGTATTACAAAAATATTAACATTATGTTACTTAAAATAGTGAAATAATAATTTATAGAAAAAAGAAGAGATAAAACCATAATGAAAAACTATAGATATCGAGATACTTTTTCGCGAAAACCCATTATTTGAAACTGAACATTGTTATGTTCTATGTGGGTGTTGAATCGTGTACGCACGATTAATCAAGATATTAATTTCCAATATTAGCTGATCTCTCATTGTACAGAAATCCTATACAATGCGAGATCAGTTTATACTGGAATGTATAGCTTGATGTGTAGCCGTGTATACCCATGTTTTTGAGAAAAGTTATGATTAATTTTTGAGTTACGTTTTGTGTCGAATCATCAAATATTGCGTATGAATAGGCAAGGGTGCATGCAGAATTTCGTTCCGGGACCACGGCTTTTCCCCTTGCTCTTTTTTCAGTTTGCTCTACAGAGCTGTTATTTGGGAATTAAAATAAAGCAAAGGGAAATAAAACTCAATGTGCTTGACAAAGTAGGTATTTATTAAAATTAAACACGGCTAAACAAAATCGTTTTATTTAGTTTCTGCCTTAGGCCAATCTCACTGCCTAAGTTTCTGAATGCATTACATTTCGCGTGGTGAATAGGTACGAATTATTAGCCAATGCTTTTACTAGTTGCAGTTCGTGCGGTTCTTCATCTGTTATGCATTGGAAAGGATGCGGTGGAATAATAAGATGTTTCAATCTTGTGGAAAACATTTGTTTTAATCGCATCAAAATTGCATTTTTGCTTCATTTCTTCTTTCGATGGAAAGCTGTAACAAACATAAAAAATAATGCTATTTCAATTATGCGATACATAGGTACAAATAATTTATACAATAGGTACACATTAAAACACACAATAAACATTATACTTAGTTTTAAAAAGAATTACACTAACTTTAGTGTCTTCCGTCTACAATTTTTTTTAATAAACCATGGTCAAACTACTTATGACTCACCATTGTTAGTAAATAAAATCATCGTTATTCCTTACTTGTGAAATAAAATCCCACAACCAGCACATGATTCACTTTTACATGTCTTGATACAAAACGTAGCTAAAACTTAAAATGCGTTTCCACAAAACAACAGAAAAAGTCGCCATGTCGCCATGACACCACTGATATCAGATTTCAGTGCTACCAGAATAATTTTATGATAGCTACCAAACAATCATATTATTTTGATTATTTTACTTAAATACAATTATTTATTATTATGTACAGATGTAAACCTACAAAATAAAATGATTTAAAATTAGTTTAATAGCAAAAAAATATTTATACGTAATATATTTTACTTGTTGTGGTAAAATATTTTCTACCATCTTTAACATTTTTATCTTTTGGCAATTGAGGAAAAAGGACAAACGGCCTCGGTTCGGGCTATCTCTCTCGGCTCGTTTTGCCTCGGCTAAGATAACGAACAAAAGTAAACCCTAATGTGCATGACTTATGGTTTATTTTTGTATGATAAAATTTTTGGAGAGTTCAATCCTGTTTGTATATTAAATCCATGGATTAGCCTAAAATAAACGTCAAATCAAGAGGCTTAAAGTGCTAACTTCTGTGGGATGATATGTAGCAGGATCGAAAAATCATTGTTTGTGATCACGAAATTATAAATAATTTGACATTTCACTTCTCATCATTCATCATTCTCGAAGTGCGTGTGATACCTTTAATTATTTAATTGTAACATGATTTTGTTTTCCAATGAAAAATGCCAATGCTTGGTACATTCGTTACATTCGTTTTTGTAATTTTATGTGAATAAAAATAGATTTGTTTTTAAAGTGTTCGTAGGTATGTGTTAAATAGTGTTTCGTGATTCCTTTAAAAGGTTGGTTTGTTGGTTGAATTGGTTGTTATCCCGGGAAATGATAGCAAGCGGTGCATATTGAAAAATCATTGCAAATGATATATCACTAGTGAAATCACTGTGATAAAAAATAATAATATCATCAAATGAGAATTCCTTAAAAGTAGCAATCATTTCCATGCCTAATCTATATACAAACAACGTTGCCATGACAACCCTATACCCTATCCATTCGTAGAGTTAAAGAAAATCTACATACATACATTTGTTAAACACTATAGAAAACTGTGAATAATATATACCTTGGCTCGCTAAGAATATAACAATGACATGACGTCATGCGCGTCCCTCGCGAGAACCAACGGGTAAATTCTACAGCTTATTCTTATTTTGTATTATTGAATAGTAGTAAATTAGACAAAGGGTAGTTAGTAGTACGTCGCATAGAACTGGAATCAATTTTTAATTAGTGATTTTGTGTATACTTTAAAGTACTTTTTATTGCAGTCGTGCCACGTGCCCATGCCCCGGGCGGCAGTTACAAGGGGCGCCAAAATCAAGTTTAAAAAAAAGAAAAAAAATCTTGTTTCACTTTTACACGTTGTTCGATTTTTGATATTTTATGTTTTTTTCTTTCTTACTTCTTTGAAGTAAAAACATTTAAAAAAAATTATTTAATTATTTACAAAATTAATAAATTATTTAAATTCAATATTTTGCCATAAGATGTCGCCATCAAACTGCTGCGCTGCAGATGCTCACATCGCATCTCTTCGATACAACAAAAAATAATTTTAATAAAAGCTGATTCACATTTTCTTCTGTTCGGAGTAGAATAAATAAAAACATATTAGAGGTACAGGTACCGATTCAACGTAATTATAGTTATAAAGTGTATAAAGTTTCCATAAAAAAAATTTAAGAATTAATCGTAAGACCTTTTGAAAAAGATTTTTTTAAATCTATTTTGTATGATAACATTTTTTTTAAACATAACTATCTCACACTGGAGAGGGGCGCCACTATCAAGTTTCTGCCCCGGTTCGATGGCTGACTGCGTTACCATATATTTTGGTAGAATTTGAGATTTCCATGGAAATCTTACTACTATTTCGCCGACTTCAAAACAATATCGGAATATCCTTTCGTAATTGACCGCATTCAGTTTTCTCTTACTCAGTTATCCTGTTGTCGTTATAAACTGTTGTTGCTATTAGAGTAGGCAGGCAATAGGCACACCGTTAGTGAGTGAGTAAGATAACGCTACGCGCCCGCGACTTGTAATCACGTGATACTCCCACCTTTCTTTCGTAAATTACTAGATAACCTTTCATGTAACGAAATAAAGTTCACATTGGCTAAAATTGAATTTAACAATCCTAATGATGTTATTGCTGTTTTGTTTTTTCACGTTGGATTGTTGTCAGTAACAGATAAGTTCTCATTGCGTATGCAATTATCCGTTACCGTTGCCGATGATTGAAATTATACGATTTCGTTATATGTAGATAATTTGTGTATATAAACTGTTCATAAGAAAATATGTGAATAGTTACAGTTAGTGTACATTTTAGGGCGTACTCTTTGCTTGTGTCACTTCATTACACCCTATAATGTAAAGATTGGCAAAACAGCTCTATAACAGAATAACGCGCAACAGTTTACAATAACAGTTATTGTAAAATACCACAACAGGATAATTCATTATTAAAAAACAGCCATTTAAAAAAAAAAAACACTTGCTGAGTTTCTTGCCGGAGTCTTCTCAGTTCAAGTTGTATTTGGAACCGGTGTAGAGCCATTTGTTAACGTTCATAAGTGCCTTATCAGGGCCTAAATTGAATAAATGCTTTTTGAATTTGAATTTGAATTTGAGCCGTTATTGCCATCACTACGTATGACAGACAGAATCATATGATTTGTCACTTGCTACTTGTGTGTAAAGGTGGAAATAACGGCTTGAATTTGAAAACGCGTTTAAACGTTATGCTTATTTTTTTATGCAGACTTTTTAAAGAGCTTTTCACTTAAAATGCTTTTAGATTTATGGAGCTTAAACGTGGAAGAAAACGTTGAAACGTTAATGAAGTTTTACGTTGAAAAACGCGTGATATCGGCGCAGCGCGTGGCCCTTGCTCTTTCAAAAAGTGTCGTAGAAACGATTCTGGAAACAAATAATGGATCAATCAATGAATTTCCCTCGTTGTTTTATATGATAATATTTTTGTTACATATATTACACTCGGTGATTTTATTGTCCTGATTGCGTTCAAAATAATTCCAAATGTGAGAATTGCTAATTCTCGACATTTTACCTATTATTAATATAAAATAAAATATATAATTATAATTACTTTCCTATACACGTAACTAACTATTTTACACTCCACTATTCAAAATGTACACATTTACCCATTCATCAATTATCACACAAAATAATAAAATATTTACAAATAGTTTTAGTTCACGAAAACAAAAAATCAAGACTTCGCGCACTCAACTACCAACTTTTTCACTCACGCTTAGTCGACGATCGACGACATACAAAATCAAACTAATCACGTAAAAGCATTCAACGAAAAAGTGGAATATAAAGTCAAACTAAAATAAAGTCTATTACGTTGCACTTAAAGTGAAGATGAAATCGCACGACAATAAGCTTTTAACGAAATATTATGGGATTAAATCAAATAGGTTACTAAATTAAAATACATATTCAAAAAACAAGTGATATGTAACTAAGTCGTATAGTTTTACGTTGAAAAATTATGGAATAAAATTAAATAGGTTACTAGGTGTCACAATTGAGAATAATTTGAATTTCAAAGAACATATTGATGTCTTATGTGGAAGAATACGCAAACTTATTTTTGTATTTAAAAATCTCAGACATGTTGCTGAACCAAAAATACTTAAAAATGTATACCTTGCACTTTGTCAATCTTTGATTACTTATTGCATCTCTGCATGGGGAGGAGCTCCAAAAACAACATTGAAAAAGCTAGAGGTTGCACAACGGACAGTGTTGAAAGTTGCAAATTTCCACCCCTTTTTATATCCAACTGAGCAATTATATCGTGAATGTGAGGTCCTTTCAGTCCGAAAACTTTTCATTTTAATAACGGTTATGAAGCAACACAGCCAAATGATATATGACCCATCAGCTCTTAAAAAGCGTAGAAAGTATGCTGTTTGTAAAATAATGCAGGAAAACAATACAGCTTTCGTACAAAAGTTCATTTTTAGGACCATATATCTACAATAAAATTAATAAAACAATTAACATATACAATCTTAATAAAACTGTTTGTAAAAAGAAAATTACATCGTACCTGGAAGAAAAGTCTTACAATGAAACTGAGGATATTCTTAAAATTATACAATAAAATACTTTATCCTAACAAATAGCATCAAAGTCATTCCCTCTCACATACAGACATACACAACACACACTTTGTCAGACACACAGCACTCACACAAAGTGAGAGTAACTCTTGGTAGGTACACTATACACAATAACACCATTTACATACCATATTTTGTAAAAATTAATTAAAAACTATTTTTTTTCCAGTTTAATATATATATATATATATATATACTTACTTAAATTTTAATACATATACTGAATAAGAAGAAACTCATTTATTTTCATAGGCTAGCAAATTATTTTATGAACTCTCGAGGGGATATGGCACTGCTTGTCGAAATACAAGAATTTCATTCTTAGTTCGGCAGCAGATGTTTCATAATCTAGTAACCATAATTGTATCTAGCCTTACTTAGTAAATAAGAAAAATTGTAAACAATTATTTTGGTGGTAATAAAATTATTATTATTAATTATTATTATAAATGATACGTATTTTAGTCGTATATTCACTACATTGCACATTTTATAATACTCCATAGCAATTGATGCCATCTATCGACTTCATGTGTTAATTTATTTACCGACATTACCGACAACTACCCCATTCAGCAAAATGTTGTCAAAAGTAATCAACAGATGGCATGGCATTATGTGGGAATTGTAAGTAATTGACGAAAGCGGACTAAAAAGTTTTAAACGAAAAAGCTTTAAAGACTTAAAATTTTAAACGAAACGAACGCTTTTTCTAAAAAGCACTGCTTAGTTGAACGCTTATCGTTTAAACGCCCACCACTACTTGTGTGTGATTTATGGAATTTAAAGTGGCTTATTGTTTTGCTGGTATTTGCAAAACAATACACCTTCAAAAAATGAATTAATACGAGAGGCTTAGAGATAAGGTTGAAGTTAGGGATGGCCAAAAGGCGTAATAAAATACAATATAGAATTTCTACGAATCATACATGTGAATGGAACGAAACCATAGCGCGATTTAGTTATTTAGTACTGCCATCTAGCGTCAACAATGTACAACTATCGGCAAGGTATACCAAAACATGCGCTATCAGCGTACTGTACTATACCGCTGATTTAACCACAACAAAGATAAAATGTTTTGCTAGTACCTAACTCTCGAACAAGTACCTTGTTCAACCAGTGGCGTAACTATACCATCTGGGGCCCGTGGAAAATTCTTTTGATGGGGCCCTATCAGTAAAAATCGTCACGTTGTACTCAGTAAAATTTTAATAAACTTCGAGATTTTCAGCGTACTCAATTACACGTTGTATATGTCCCACTAATGGCCATAGGCCTACTCTCTTAGGCGAGAGCCTTTGGATTTTAAGCAGAACTTATAGAAATATACTTTTCAAATAAAATAAAATACTCAGGTACAATGTAAAAAAATATTTTTGAGCTCGCGGTCTTTTGGGCCGGGGCCCTCTTGGGTCGGGGGCCCGTGGCATTTTGCCAGCCCTGCCACCCTATTGTTACGCCACTGTGTTCAACGTCTTTCGTAGGTGTTTTCGATATCTTTTGCTTTTTACGAAATATAATGGGTGAAGTGGCAATTTTACATGAGTTTCGTGCCTTGACAGCTCTCAAGCACTGAAATTACAAGGAAATCTATGTCACCCATTGAATTCTGTAATAATTCATAAGTGCAATTAACGTACTGTAAATAATTGACAAGAAGGCAAATTTTGAGTCGTGATTAAAACAATTGAATTTGGAACCTGGAAATTTTACATTATGTTTATTTTCAATGAACAGCATCTATTCTTGAGATTTGGCTTTGATTCCCTATAACACACCCTTAGATTGCGTTTACATTTATTTATTTTTTAAGTAGGTAGTAGTGGTAGTACCTATATGCCCAGAATAGATCATACTTTGAGAAATCATAGTACAACAAGTAGGTGAAATTAGTTCCACGAGTGTTCTGCGAGAGACGCTGTATTCCTTTAGATCAATGGTTCCCAACCACGGAGGAAAGAAAGAACTTCTTTCTTTCCTCCGTGTTCCCAACCAATGGTCCGCGGACCACTAGTGGTCCATGGGAGCCAAAATATGGTCCGCGAACGATTTCTCGGCTGATGCATTACAGAAGAAATCCAGGGAGATCCTGATCAAAATTATAGAAACTGTAAGGACGCATTTGAATCTCATTCACTTGAAAAGTTTTGGTGTAAAAAAGCAATTTCTTATACCGAATTTTGGTATGAATGTGCGAATGTGAGAAATCGTCTTGCGCTATCTTATGGTTTTCTCAACAACTTATTTATGTGAACATGGGATTCATGTTTTGTTAGTAATTAAAAATAAGGCCAGGGACTCGATTCTGGAGCACTCGTTCGAAATAAAGTTGGTACTTTTTTCGAATGAAAATCAAGTTAGGCTATTCGAATAGCCACAATTTTCTCTCATTTTTCGAGTTCTAGCCCTCGAAACGCCTACTGTAGTACCTGTACTGTGGTACCTACGTTTCGAATTGTTATGCGGAAACTTGACATTCAGTTTTTTAAAAAATAATGAAATTAACATTAATTAATATTTATTTTAATTCCGAAAATAGAAAAGTTTACACTATCCTTAGGCGGTCGATCGCGTGTTGTATGCTTAGAGGAATCAATCAGACTGACTACCAATGATGGTAGCAGCCCGTGCCAACCTAAACGCTGACGCGGCAGCGTCAGCTTACTATGCAAAAACATACTCTACTTTAGGGTATAACAGAACGGTCCCGCCGTTCGAAACGTAGGTACCTATTTCAAATTCGATTACATTAATTGAAAATTCATTTTACTATTGAGTTTTTGATTAAAATCTATTAATATTACTACTTAATATGTTCGGATTGATTCAGTTTATTATTGTTGAACAACGTGGTCCCTGCTAATAACAAAGAAATCAAAGTGGTCCCTGGTCAAGAAAAGGTTAGGAACCACTGCTTTAGATAGAGAAAAGGTAAATGCAGAAGTGATCCTAAGCCTTTACTATTGTCCATTATTTAACCTGGATACAGGAGTGTGTATTGAAGAAGTGTAATATTAAATGACATAACTATCTTACTTGACAGATTTTTTGTTCGTAACGCGAAATTATGTCTTCTATATCGATGGTTGTAGGTTTCTGTTTGTACCCAACTAGTACCTAGTTGAACTCTATCGTTGACTTCAGTCAGTACTATCATTTTATATAGGTAGGGGAAGTCCGGGCATAGTGACTACCCCAGGCAAAGCGAATACCCTTTACTATTTCAAAATGATGCATCTGAGCACGCCTTCTCCATGACACAAGGTATCTCCCCTACTCCTCAATCGTAAAAAAAACAGACTTAGCGCGTGGTCATGCGTCGTTCGAGAAAAAAATAAAAGAAATCAAAAAGGTATAATCTTTTACCATATTTCAAGGAACTAATTTTTATAATTACTCATGGACATGTGATGTTACTGTTTTGACTTTATTATATCTTTAAAGAGCATGGTTTCATGTTGAAGAGCTGTGAGTTTTATTGAGATTTTGTTTCTGGATTTTATTGTAAGTTAGGTTAAGTTCAACAAGTACCTATTGGGCAAAGTGAACACGGGCAAAGTGGATAAGGTATCCACTTCCCACGGACGAACAAAATTTATAAAATCTAAAGACCAACAAAATGATGACTTATTTTTGTGGAGTAGATTAAATTGAAATCAATGGGCACCCAGTTGATGATTGATCTCGTAGTGCAACATCTTTAAGCAATGCAATGCAGTCACGAGATATGCTCGGTTTGCGAAGGAGATGGCATATTTATTTGTGACAACTACACTGATAAGTGATTAGTTCTCATATTCGTCACTGATATTATTCTTCTAAAATTATATTTTGGCTTATATTCTTCGGTTATTGTTCATTAATTGACCGTGTGTTCACTTTGCCCAATGTCCTGTTCACTTTACCCGTAGGGTTGGGCAAAACGGATAGCGGTACCAATTGCAACACTATTAATATTTTCGAGTAAAGTATTGAGATTACATAATTTTTGTTGATTATATTAAAAACTGTAATAAATACTGATTCATACTCGGTCACTATTTTATTTCTATGTCTATCGATTTTCTTTCCATAGGCTGTCAAAGGTTAAGGTGTCCGCTTTGCCCGGACTTCCCCTACGTAAACGGGCAAGGCACATATTTTGACTAAGGTGTAGAGTTTGTGAAGGTAGGGCTTGTAGAGTTAGGGAGTGTAGAGGTATATGCTTAGCTATACATGAGATCTGATAACCTTTTGACAGCCATATCTCGTCTTGGCAACATTTTACATGAAACTGTTTTTGGTAGGATATTGGCCCTGATTCTGTTGTTCACAACTAAACTAATTTTAATGTCACTATGTCTCTTTCTAACAAAGAACATAAGAAAAGGATGTAAGAAATTTAGTCCTGTCAAATTAGTTCAATGCTTGTTTTCAATATAAAAGTCGCCAACTATCGCGGTCACGCCTAAATACACGCAAAATAAGACGGCAAAGATTAATTTGACAACTTAAATAATGTTCTATCCTTTTTCAATCATGTTCGTAAGAAAGAAATGAGATGTGACTAAAGTTAGTTTAGTGCGATTTACAACAGAATCGGCACCAATATTTCCTCTGGGGTACCACTAAGATGAATACGGCCCATCTGATGGTAATCGGTTATGTTAGCCTATAGACGCTTGCAACACCAGGGGTATGTCTCGCTCAATTAATATTATTATTAATTAAATATTTTTTATTTTCAGCGGTTGACGCCCAAAATAAAGGGAAGCTATATAACGGCATGATTGACTGTTTTGTCAAAATGATCAAATCAGAAGGTGCTGGGTCTTTGTACAAGGGTGTTGGGGCCAACTACATGAGGTTGGGGCCTCACACTGTGTTACTGTTAGTTTGTTGGGACCAGCTCAAGATCTTTGAGGAGTTTTTAAGGACATGATGTTCCTATTATATGTGTGTAGGACTGAAATTACATCAATTACCTCGTATGAATTAAGTCCAAATCTTAATTATAAAAAAAGAAAAATATTGTTTTGTTTGCACATTTTGTTTAAACTATATGATGTTCAAATATTTGTATCTTTATTATTTTGAATTTGTACCCGCTGAAATTATATTTTTTTATTTGATGTTAAAAAAAATATAAGTAAACTATTTTTTACCTATGTGTTTTTTTTTTCTGTACACGGGCATTTTTAATCCCAAATAAAACGTGTCAAAATCTATGTTGTTCGTTAATTTACAAGGCTTGTTTATTGCCGCTATTTTTGGTATTGAAACATGATCAAGGATTTTTAATAAAAATAAAACAAAAATATACACTCAAAATAATTTATTTATAAAAACAATATGCATTTCAGCATAAAATGGATATTTACATTTAATTTAAAAAAAAATAACGTCCTTGCATTTAACCTTATTGTTACCTAAAATATATAAAAACACCTAAAATTGTGCGCATAGTGATCGTGATGCATCAAAATGGCAGAATAAAAACATTTATCTACTAAAAGAAATATTTGTTCTTAAAGTCAATTTTGTAGACAATATAGTTTCATTAAATTGATAGCAAATTAACATTTGAACTATAATAATAATAATAAGTCTTTATTAGGTATCAGGCTACTGTGGCCCATAGATACTACTACTACCTTACAAACTAACATACCTATTATTGGTTTGTCCCCGACTGTAAAACCTTATAAAATCAAGTTGTATTCAAAATTTTATAGATTAAAGAGCTTGTTATTCACTTTTCAGTTATTTAAAAGATTTATTATTTTTGGCTATTCAGTTTTTTCTAATTCTTTGTCTAATTTCTTTGTTATATCTCTAAAGTGACGTCACGAGCCCACACTCCCGAACTTTGACGCGCTTTATCTTTGTAATTTTTTTAGTAATGATTTGGTAATGCAAAAAATATGAACTATTTTTTTTTAAATGTTCCGACATGTTTACCGTTAGTATTTAACTATAGTATTGAGGTGAAATCGTCGTCACGCGTCGTTTAACTGCGTTTTGATGAGCGGCTCAGATTGGAAGCCGTTGTCGCACAGCTGCGTGATCTGCGCTGGAGTCTTGCCGCGGGTCTCCGGTAAGTACATCCTGGAAATATTTACAATTTTAAAGTCAAAGCTACATAAGTGCCCTATAGGGCACTCAAAAGATTTCAAAGGAGTTTGAAGATTTTGGCATACTTTTTGGGCGCCATATAAAAAATACATATAAGTTATTGTTTTGTCCCCGACTGCAATGCCTACCTTATAAAATTAAAGTATTTTTTTAGATTAAAGAGCTTGTTTTTCTCTTTTCAGTTAATTTTTTTGTTGCTTTTAATAATTTAATTTTAAATGGCGGTGCACAATACACAATACTATATACATCGACTGGGGACACGAACAAAAATCTTCGAATCCCTTTACTGAAGATACCACCGATTCGGAAGTCGGCCTAAAACTGAGAAGAATCCAGCAGACTTCTTGGTGGGAACTTGCAGAGTGACATAGCGTTTTCATTTTTATTTTCAAATTCGTGTATTTTGAGTTTTATTGCATATTATCGGTGGTATTTTATCCAATAAAGATCAATCCATGTGCACCAGTGAAGTGAAATGAAATTAATCATGTGTATCGTGCCTTTTCAAGTTGTCTCAAGAAGTCCGTGAATAGTTTTAGTACAACCACCATTGTACTAAAACATGACTTTTATGGACAGTGACTGACTGAGGACTATGTGAACGTGATTTATTGTGACTAGAACCAGGCCTGTCTCACTCCCATGTTTAGGTACGATTTCGCGCTAACAGTCTACCGGAATAACGCTAGTCGGTTGCAACGCGCCCGCACCGAAAGACGCGTGTGGGTATAAATACCTACGTACTTATATAAAGTGTTTAGTGTTCTTATTTTAACACTATTTTGTGTTGGTTTTCATAGTACTAGATTTTTTGTTGTTGTTTCATTGTATTGTCCTAATGTCCTTTCTGACTTTATTAAGGTCGGCAAGATCTAATAGGCTCGTTTTGATAGCATACCAGTGTGTCAAAAAGGGACAAAGATAGTGCGACCTGAAGAGACACCCTAAACTTGTCTAAACGGGCCACTTAGACCTCAATAACTCATGTGAATGATTTTTAACCGACTTCAAAAAAAGGAGAGGTTTCTCAATTCGACCGTAAATATTTTTTTTATGTGTGCTCGCGGATAGCTTCGTCATTTATGAACCGATTTTGTTTTTTTTTTTTTTAGAAACTGTTAGTAGTTCCAGAATAAAGAGTGTTCCCTTTTCAAATATACAAACAAACCAATGTTACGTCTTTATAATATTATTACTAGTATTATTATACACTAATGAATATACATTAGTGTGGATTTTACTTCTACCTTTTTAGAATAACTAAGATTTAACAAACCAATATTTCAAAAATCAGTAGAATAATATTCAGAATTTTTTTACAATTCTAATTGTTATTACTTACTTGGTATATCCTTTTTTAAATAATTCTTTAACTTTATTATTTTTTATATAACAAACTTGAAGATTATTAATAACAAACGTTGTGAATTTGGACTGGACTGGACTAGGTAGTCGTGCCGTTTCTTGTCCCGTCGTCAGTCATTCCAGATTTTATATACATGTATGTTACTAAAACCCTTCCCCAGAATAGTTGTATTCAGTTTCGTAGACAGAATACACATTCAGTATACAAAGTATCAGTATAGGCCTAAAAACTTAGATTAAAATATGCAGACATTTAAAAATAACTTTCTGCTCTAATACTAGTTAGCTAGGATATTTTAAATGTCATTATTCACGAAAGGAGAATAGTAATAGGTACATACATAACCGATAAAGAAATATTGAAGATTCAAAATACGTCATTAGACAACCCTACCGTAACACGTGCCGCGTCATACAGGATAGAGTTATATGATAGAAAGAGAGGGAAGTTTTAGGTGAATATAATTTTAGCCGCGCAGCGCTGCGCTAGCTGGATTGCGCCTTATTACGTCGTTCCAAGAGTCGCTTTTTATTTAAATGTCGTTTTCGAAGTGGGTTTTCTGTACGTAGTACTATTGAATATTCTGTGCTAGAACTTATAATATAACTGGAAAATGGCAAAATACACAAGCCGTGTGACGCCAACAAATTAAAAAAAAAAAAGAATCCAGCAAGAAACTAAGCCAGGTAATTTTTTTTTTATATTTTTAGACAATCTGACATTTTTTTTTTTACTGTTTATGTAAGACACAGCATGTTATACAGGAAGTTGTTTTGGTCAGCGACGAGCGACTCAGGGTCAATTATACAAATGATACTGGTGCTAAAAAAAAAAATACTTAATTTTTTTTTAATAATAAAAATAAAAAATTAAAATTTTGAAAATCATGTAATAAGCTAAATTGTAGACATAATACTCAACGGGAGTACGAGGGAGTAAAGGGGTGGGGCGATGGCGGCTTGCGCCTAGCACTAGTCTGTTTTTTTTATTTCAAATTGAATAAGGTATTTCTCAACATATTTACAGTATTTAATGGAATTAAGTCCATTTTTGGGGATTATATATTTTTTACTACTGCTCCTAGGTCGCTTGTCGCTGACCAAAACAACACCCAGTATTGGAGCCGATTCTGTTGTACATCGAACTAAAATAATAATTTTAATCACACACAACACATTCACATCTCTTTCTTACATTTTTTTTTTTATAAATACAATACAATTTTACTTGTCCCAGGATATTTATTTTAAAAATAACTGAAAAAAAAACCGACTGCGTAAAATAAAAATTTGATATAATAAATATGGGCCATCATAGCGATTACATATTATTTGACAGTGCCTACTACCTATATTAACCTTTTATACTTTATTCTGGCAATCGCTAATATACATAGGTAGCGGTAACCACTTACCATCAGATCCGCCTGCTTATCACCCTAATAAACATACAAAAGATTACTCACTTTTGGAACACAAACAAGGCCAGCGTAACTCCAGAGAACACTAGGAACGAGTATGGTCCGATAGTCTCCCTCATGGTGGGGAAAGATATCCCCACCAGGAAGTTGCCGCCCCAGTTGGCGAGAGAACCGTGGACCCACCTCGAATAACTCTGTGGGACAATACGGCTTTATTACAATGGTGTTACGGTTCAAATTAGAAGTTCGGGTGCGAAAGTAGAAGAGTATTTTATGGACTAAGTTGGATTTTGAGTTTTATTGCAATACTTCATAGTCCTGATAGTAAAAAATGGCTTATGTTAACGAACCACCAAATAAAATCACTTTATATTGCCAAAAATTGTAAATGAACACCAAAAACAATAAATAATCACCTAAATTAAATACTCATTACTCATTTTCGCGTGAAATTTTACAACTTGCGATCCTACTTAAAGCAACCAACTCCAAATTATTATTTTTTAATCCAAAAATAGTTAATGACCACCAAAAATTTACACAAAGCACAAACTTGGATCTAGCGCACGCTGGCCGCTGCCTCGGCACCGCTCGCTTCCCTCGCTCCGCTCGCGCGCGGTATTGTCACAGTTCTAACCTAACCTAACCAACTGTATTTGGAGTGCCCCGAATCGGTACTGGGTGGAATAAACACTTACCGTAACATATGTACCATATTTTATAGTATAGCAACATTTTATGGCAATCAAACTGTGTATTTAATTCGAAATAGCGCAACAATTTCCTCATTATTTGGTGATCATTTACTAAATTTGGTTTCATAGTACAATTTTAGGTAATAGAGGTCACAAAATTCTTTTTGGTGGTCATTATATTTATCCGTGTTAAAAATTACCTAGTATTGCATCAGCGATTGACTATCAAAAGTTTATACCTAGGTACATAAACAATGTTAACAATGATTTTAAAATAAAACTTAAGAGTGCGTACCAAGCCAGAAAAATATGGCAATGTCAGATGAAACAAACTTATTTCTAATCTTCGCGTGCAGATGAGATGGAGATAGCGTGTTCCGCGGAACAAAAATGAACTAGGCGCTTTTTATCTAAATAACTCGTAAAGTATAGAATATTTAAAAAAATCGTTAGTAGCAGCCCTAGGTCATATGTTAGTGATATTATTTATCGAATTTTTGTCTTAATTAGATACACCATGAACGAATAAAACCGAAAATTCATTATTATTAGAGGTAGCTTTGTGTTTTTTTTCTATCGAGGAAATTTCATTCCATTATGTTTTTGCTCAGACAGAAACCTCGCGTATATAATGAACATACCCATATAAAAATATTTTTTCATTTACATATTATTCACTTGGGTAAATTTCAATTCTAAAATTGTTATTTTGCTTTATACGCACTCTTATTGAAGTATGGGCGCTGTCTCTCTGTTGTACGTAGTATTTATATACTCTGAGCTCAAAGTATTGATGTATTTGAATTGTACACACAGTGCAAATTGGCGGTTTTTTGAATAAATTTTATTTCGCGGTAATTTAAATCTCATTGGAAATAATTCTAATTATACGGTTGTGTGTAATAACTAGGTATGTAAAATTTGTGTGCATGCAATGCATTAATATTTTATTAGTTCTTTATTATTTATAAATATTTAAGTGTTCTGAATTTCTAAAATCTGTCTGTATTAACTCACTGTATTGTGCATTATTAAATTAATTTCGTTAATTGATGTAAGACCATACAGTAAGAAGTACGACAAATTCTGAATAGCTACAAAGGTCGCAGCCCAGTAAAACTTCAGTTAATTAAACTTTTCGATTTATTAACCAAAGCATTCATTCATTTTTTTTCTTTATTACATTTAATTCTATTTTTTTTTATATATTTTATGTTGTCTGCCGCTAACCAAAAGTTGCCAACAAACATTTTAGCCATTAGCGGCATGACTTGCTCTACGTTTTTGTTTAATCTTCTGGTATTATTCTTTTTCTTTTATTTTTTAGACTTTCGTAGTATTGTCAAGTCGGAATATTAATATTTTATTTACACTATGTCATGGGAGAAGCCACTGGCTCCTGAAACACAGTTTTACTAGTTCGGGAGCCTATGGATTCAAAAATAAGCTGTAATGTTGTATGCCAATAAAGAAATTATTATTATTATTATAAACTATAACGTAAAAGAAACATTAGTGTAATAATTTCGTAGTACAATGGACTTCCTTGTTGGTGGCATTGCGGGTGTCGGTGCTGGGTTCTTCAGCAACCCGTTTGACGTTGTGAAGACCCGGATGCAATTGCAAGGAGAACTCCGTGCTAGGGGTCAGCATGCGGTGCATTATAAGAGCATACCTCACGCAATGTTCACCATAGTGAAGCATGACGGATATGGGGCTTTGCAGAAGGGTCTTGTGCCCGCACTGTGGTTCCAGATGGTTGTGAATGGTGTACGGTAAGTTAAGTTTGAATATTCTTTAGCTTATGGTAAAATGGAAGATATGGTACAGTCTTATATTGCATTATAGGCAACTGAACTGAATTCTTTAGACATATAACGGAGATCACACAAACCAGTACTGTAGCGTGAACAAAATGGCAATAATAAATATATTCAAGACACATCAGACGGTCTACTTGCGAAAATCTGAACTGTATCTACCAATTTTGTTATATTTATTTATTTATTAATAGACGAGCAGCTTGTTAGCTGATGTGTCTATATCACACAGTGTTGAAAATCACTTTGCATTTATACATAGATTTTTAATCTAAGTTTTGTAGATAAGTGTTATAATAATATAATGGTGAAGGAAATTGTGACTTTTTTTAATCAACAACATAATTAAATAATGACTAAAAAGATACTGTTTAGCCATACTTCAGTAAGACCTATTAACAGAACCTTACTTTGAATTGATTAGGTAATGGTAAATAACTGATTTTACGAAATAATAATATTTGCACTTAGAATAAATTACTAGCTGGCTGTATCCCGTATATCCTTGATTTTGAGAATGTGTATTGATATTTGACATTACATTTCATATGACAAAATATCAATCCTCAAACACAAAATGATGGATAGATGGAATATAAACTAGCGTAGACAGGGCCGTATTAAAATATGCCGGGGCCTTTGGGCACACAAGAATTTGGGGCCCATTGGAAACTAAAAAGTTAATAACAAAAAAATACTAATAATTAATTAATATTTTTGTTATTGTTAAAATTAAAAACTGATCTGGCATCCATTTAAAATTTTAATGATGATAATTCTCATAATCTAACTAAAATAGAAAAAACATTGCGTAGTGTAAGCGAATATATCAACCTTTCGGGCCCCCGTGCGTGTGGGTGGGGGTCCTGAAAGGGCCGAATTCAAGAGCCCCGTGTGTCCTTGGGGTAAAGACGGAACTGGGCGTAGATCAACATAGGTATGAAAACCTACTTTTTACGTTGAAAAAGCTATTATTTTTTCATAACCGCGAGTGAAACCTCGCATTCGTGCCATTTTACTTCCCGATGATCACGAATGTCATAAATTGTTATCTATATAATAAACTTCAATGTTTGAGTTGAATACTGATTGAGATAGTTCATATCTTCAAGTACTAACTATTTATATTCTAAAATGACGTTACAGTACTTGTCTATATATATTAAATTCAAAGTCCTGACTGACTGATATATCAACGCACAGCCTAAACCACTGGTCCTAGAGACGTGAAATTTAAAGGGTATATTCTTTGTGAAGAGAAATGGTTTTTCGAAATTTCACCCCTAAGGGGGTAAAATAGGGGATGAAAGTTTGTATGAAAGTCCGTCAGTTTCGAAGTTAGGATCTTCAAATTTTGTGTTTAGGCTGAAGATTGAAAATTAATTTATATGTCTCTCTACTATCTCTCTACTATGTTTTTAATAATTCCACCCTCGAAGCGAGATGAAGTTGTTTTGTTTTGTTTTATTGTTGTAGAAAAATATGTCATTTGTTTCCTGTAGGCCACGCGAGCGAAGCCGCGAGCAGATGCTAGTCTTACATAAATAATAATAATTAAAAATGGTTAAGCATTGATAATTGTTTATAAAATTACTACTCAATGCATATCTCAGTCTCAGTCATTGTAGTTAAAACATGCTAATAAGGTGATCTTATAAGATGACAACTAGCATTCCGTAGTGGGAATGGAACTATAGAACCCAGAATCTGCAGCGTAATTGATGGAATTTTAAGTAAGCATGCCTACAGCCCGTCAAAAATTGTTGTTCTGGACTTACTTAATAATGTAACAACTATGTAACAAACATGAAGCAATTAATAAATGAATGAATGAATGAATAAAAAATTATTTTCTCCATTATGAATTAATTAAAATTGAAAATTCCCACCTATAGGAAGGTATTTATTATAGTAGTATACTTACAGGGGAGTTAAAAACAGAGTTCAAGAAACTCAGCAAGGACTCAAATCCTTATTAGTAAATTATGTTAAACTTACCTCATTAATTGATATATAGAATTTTGGTCAGGCAAATTAACCTTGCTTTTAATTGCATCGAATAATACAGCTATAAAATAAATGATAAAAATATCCATATGACTTTAAAACATTTCCGTTTTAGGTTAGGCATATACCAGCAGGCAGACAATTTGGGTCTTCTCAGAGACGAGAAGAACAACACCAAATTCATTAACAGCTTATTCTTTGGCTCCATAGCTGGTATGTGCGGAGCATTCTTCGGTAGTCCTTTACAGCTGGTAAAGACTCAATTAATGTCGTATTCCTCTGACAAGATCGCTGTGGGCACCCAACATGCTCACCCTGGGATGGTGTATGCGATAAGCAAGATATATAGAAGGAACGGTTTATGGGGCCTGTGGAGAGGTGCTCATGGCATGATGCTAAGGAATTCTATTGGCTCAGCGTCGCAAATCGCTTCTTTTGCTGTGTGAGTTGACATTATTGTATTTTATGGGCGGTTAAGGCGAGCTTTATGGATGATATTTTTTATTCCTTTTGTAAGTCTCATTATGGCAAGCACCATGATGTTATGATCTGGATTTGCCATGATAAACTTCACCGACAAAGTACAGTACAAAAAAGAGGTAAATGTGGTGCATTATTATGATTGCCAAAATGCTTCTACAAAATCGGAAAATTTATAGTAACCTTTCTTACACAACTTCTATAAACTTTTTAAAATAAGCTCTTGAATTTCTTTGAAAGCTATGTTGCCCTTTGAAACTTGGTTGAGCCGAGTTACTGGTACAGAACCGAACCGGTGGTAAATTCAACTGTATGTACCAATTTAACGTTCATAAGTGCCTAACTAGGGCCTAAACTGAATAAATTACTTTTTGATTTTGATTTTGACAGAAAGTATTTGTTTATCTAAAATTCCCCTACTTAAATGCCTCCGAAATTTTGATAGTGTTACTTGTCTTTCATTTCCAGTTGTAAAGAATGGATGGATGAAAACGACACGTTCCAGCAGTCCAAATATCTGTCGGCGTTTGTGGCGAGCAACGTCGGCGCTATTGTCAAAACTGTGTGGCTCACACCCATCGACGTCATTATGACCAGACTTTATAATCAATGTAAGTTTATCTTCATCATATTAACCAACCTCCGTGCTTCGGAAGGCAAGTAAAGCCGTTGGTTCCGGTTATCACTTATATGTGATAGTCGTTAAGCTAGTTGGAGGCCTCAGCGGCTTGAAAACTCCAACAGATAGGTTGACCACTAGCCTACCTCCACCAATCCGCAGTGGGCATACGTGGTGGAGTATCTGCCCATTCCCTTACACCCTCATTTGTGAAAGGAGGCCTGTGCTCAGCAGTGGGACATTATAGGCCTGTATACGGCCCACCTAATGATGAGCGGTTCCCGTAGCCTGTAGCCGCTTGCAATACCAGGGGGTATCCTCGCGCGTTGCAGAATGCAAAAATCACTTCACACGCAAAGAAAAAAAGAGAACGAGTCGCTGTGCCGGTGGCTTTACTACTTTTATTACTAAAGTAATTATTATTTTTATTAAAACATCGTGAGGAAACCATAGCACGGTGGTAGGGTACTTTGTAGTACCAATCTGGCTAGCTACCTCCCTCAGGGTGTTCCAACAGCTGCACTTGAGAGTTCCTTCTATGCTTTGTGTGCCACCACCTTCGGCCACATCATCACTTACCATGGTGAGATTGTGGCCAAACAGAGGCCTGTACACAGAAAAAAAAACAATAGTTTCGGTACTTAAGTTACCGTTGACAATTGTCCATTAAATTTTCAGCTATAGACGCAGAGGGCCGTGGCAGCCTCTACAGCGGTCTTATAGATTGCGCGAAGAAAATAACCAAGTCTGAGGGCCTTCTCGCTTTCTACAAGGGTATAGGCCCCTCGTACCTCAGGCAGGCCCCCCATACTGTATTACTGCTCGTTTTTTGGGACATGCTTAAAGATCTGCAGAAGAGAGAGTTGAAAGCGTAGTATAAGTAGTTAGAATAAATTGTGCGACATATCCAGTGAGTTGAATAAGGGGTTGTTCATATATTACGTTACATTTATGCATCGTTTCTCAACTTTTTAGTGAACCCTCAAATAAAAAAAACAGATATTCTGCTGAATATAATATTTAACTTAGGTATATCGTACATTCATGCCTACGTTATTTGAATACCATTACCCAGGTACCCCTGATATTACTGATAGTGATGTAATATATGGATGACCCTTTAAGGGCAGTGATATTGAACCTGGCTTCCGAGGGTCTACTATTTGTACTTCTTAATAGATTTTTTTCAGTATAGGTAGTGAATATTAGTTACCAAATAGTAAAACCAAATAAAATTTGTAGTAGTGATAAAGTAATGTTAATGTGAAGCGCTCGTGGTGTAGCATGATTAGCCGTTCATAATCGATCGGCAAAGTTAAGCTACGCCTGTCGTGGTCGGTACCTGGATGGGTGACCGCCTAGTGGTATTTCAAATCGAGCGTTTCCGTGCTTCGGAAGGCACGTAAAGCCGTTGGTCCCGGTTATCACTTAATTGTGATAGTCGTTAATCTAGTTGGATACCTCCTAGGCGGCTTGAAAAATTCCAACAGTAGGTTGACCACTAGCCTACCTCCACCGATCCGCAGTGGGCACGCGTGGTGGAGTATTGCCCATTCCCTTTTACCTTCATTTGTGAAAGGAGGCCTGTGCTCAGCAGTGGGACATTATAGGCTGATGATGATGATGAATGTTAATGTCATACGTAGACGTATTGAAAAACAATCATAAACGAAAAAATGAATACATTCAATTCTGTTTGTCGTAAGAAACACCGCCCAAAAAAAAAATTACCTTTGGTCAAACTTTCGACACTTTTAACGAATCTTGAACAGAATTTCTCAGGGTTACCTTACGCGTCGACCAGAAATCAAACTTCGGTCGGACACGTCATAATACAATCAATTAATTGATTCAATAAACAAACCTTATTTTAAGAATTAAGATTCTTTTTTCTATGACTCATCTTGAATGTTGGAAAGAACTAAACAGACCTTAACTAAACATATATTATTTTATAGTACAAATATGATTCCAGAACGTTTCCTGTGTTGCTGTATCAAATCTTACTAATTGACATTGTTAGAAAGAGAACATTATTATACTGCAACAAAATATAGTCACTTTTATAATTGCCAGTACTTCGAGAATACATAAATTAAAAATATTATATTCAGGGCGGACAGTTTTGACGGGTCAGTAAAGGGAAATTACCTTAAGGGTAAGCCTCGCGAGTAAGGTCTTAGGAGACTATACCTTTTGACTGTTCACATTCATTTTCCCACAGACATATAATATTTATAAGCATTTTCCTAACAAAATTATGGGAAAAGATTTTTTCGATTTATGACATTACCCTAACTTGGCCCCGTAGAGCCTTTTGATCCTTGTTGGATACAGAATTGATTAAGCTAATAATATTATATTTTCATAATCGCCATTATCTTGCTGACAATTCATTTTTTTCGAAATCAGTAAATGCCGATAGCAATAACTCAAAAATTACGGGATAGTCTCGTAAGACCATATTCGCGTGGCTTCAAGCCTTAAGGTAGCTGTCCTCACTGACCGGTAAAAAAAATCCATTCTGTATACTCATATCACTATATTAAAAATAAAACTCCCAGGTCTGTCTCTATAGGCAAATCTTAAAAAATCTATACGGTTTTCACTAATAGATTGACAAGCTGAAGAACCACTTTTGCAGGGGCGTAGCTACCGCCGTATCAATGAAACGGGGCCCTCGAACTACAGGGGCCCAAACGTGTGTATAAGCAAAAATTACTAAAAATATTACCCTCTATTGGGTTTCGCCGCAGTCAGGTAGAGGGGCCTCCCAAATTTTGATACAGGGCCCGTCTAGAGTAAGCTACGCCACTGTACTTTTGGTCTAGTCTTGCATATTTTTTTTTTAAATAAAGTTCACATCTTAAGCAATGTTTATAAGTAAGATTTCAGCTTTGTGATTAATTAAAACCCAGTACCTGAACCACCAGAATCATCCGTTGAACAGTATAACGCAGTATTAAGCAAACGAATACATTTTAAGCATTTTAATACAAATTTGTATATGTTACATTGTTATGTCCTTAAATAATCTGTGCATGCAATTAGCATTTATGTATGATAGTATACAATTGTTTGTGCGTATGATATAGTTCGTTAGACAATAATTTTGAAAATTAAATGTATATAGGTGACTGGTAATTAGTAACGATAGGTACTTAGACACATGGGAAAGTTGTTTGTTACGCTTGCATCACCAGGGGTATCATTCGCGCGTTACAGACCTCCCCCAATGAGCCCTGGCAACCTTCGCGGGAACACAAAATTATTATTTGGTTCCGGTATTGTGTAAGGTGGAGGTACTCCGTCAGTCTAGCTGCTCTTTGAGCAAAAAATGCTATGCTCTACCTCTCTTATTCTCACGCTCATTGTCCATGAGTAGATAGGCAAAGAGATTGTGATTGTCCTTGTTTCTCCACATCTATGTTGCATGTGCTAGAGTTTCGGTGAAGGAAAACATCGTTAAGAAACTATAAGAAAAGTAGGGTAGATTATAATAAAATCCTTTTTAGAGCTTACACCGTTGTATTCTGGCGGCATTTGGGAGTCTATTTGCTTCTACGCTTTGTATGGGTACTATTTCGGTCGCATCATCACTAAATGTAGATCGATCAAGTGATACTTCGCTTTTTGTTAACTTGGGATGACAGAATCGTTCCTAATAAAGTCAGAATCATTCCTAAGGAAATCAGATACGTTCGTAATATGTCAGAATCGTTCCTAAAGAAGTCAGATACGTTCCTAAATAAATCAGAATCGTTCCTAAAGCAGTCAGAATCGTTCCTAAAAATGACAGATATTTGAAACTTTGTTAAAACTGTCATACAACTACGCACAAACAAACGTATATAATAATAATAATAATTTTTATTTATTTCTCTCACAGAAGGTTGATAAGAATAAATGCAGTACAACATATTTCCAAAGGCTAATTAATCAACCAGCTTTGCGAGAGCTGGTGCCTGCTTTAGGTTTTAAAAAACCTGTATTACAGGTCACCAGGGCCCACACCGCATAATCGATCCTAGTCTTGAGTCTATAAAAGAACTAGGTACATACATTTATTGATAGGATCGAATATAACAGTTGTTTTATAATAACAGAAAATTAAAATTAAAACAAGACAATAAATGAAAATTTAAAATAACGCTAAAAATGCATCTAATGCACATTAAACAATAGTTTAAGACTAAACAATAAATAAAATAAAAAATAATAAAAAACAAAGTTACATTAATTTTATAGGTACATATACGAAAATGAGTAATTGTGTATGTGTGTAGGAGTGTGAGAATACAAGTCGTCGCCTTAGGGCAACACAGTTCTATGTTTCAGAGTCTATAGTTTTCAGGGGAGCCAATTGAAACTTTGATGTTTTATATTTCATATATTTTTCAAAATTGGTGACAATTAAATTAATATGATGTTGTTTAAAGTAAGAAGAGTATATTTCTTAGAGCAAATATTAAAAAAACAACTATATTATGCTATGTATATTATGCTATCCACAATAGATTTTAATAGTAACATTTATAACCAAATGCAATACTTAGTATTTATTATACGGATATTATTTTATGTACCCTTGTATGTACTATGCCAATTTATATAAAATAGATCCCAGTTTATAGTTAATCTTTTAAGATAGAACAATTTTATGAACTATTTCGAATAGGGAATTCTGGTGATATCCGATATCTCAAATAAGTTGACCTATAAGTTGTTATTGTTTTATCATTAAAATGTTATTGTTACGTTGAAATCTCGTTATATTGTTATTAATTAGTATCTACAGATATTGTTCAGTATCTAAATGTATATTATTACAATAATGTTCCCATAGTTAGCTTGACGTAAATTAATCTTGCTATTATAAAAAAAAACCCTTTTATTTTCAGACAGGACCGCAGATAAGTGCGATGTATGTAAATGGTTTAAAGCAAGTCTATTTAAATCCAAGTTTAAAATTTACCCGTCTCTTTTTAATGCCATATACCAAAAAGAGAGCTATCTGAAAACTCGTTTTTCATGATGTTTTAATGTAAAGATCTGCATTGATAATTAATTTTAGTACAAATTACTTATTTATTGCACAACAATGTTGTCTTAATTATAATTATTTATAATAGTCAATGAATGATTGTAGATATCCAATAACATGTCGATATTACAAAAAAACTGTTTTATTCATGTACATGTACAAATGCTGTGCATTACTTTATTGCTAGTACATTTGAATGCTGTTTTGAAAGGTCTTTTTAGTAAAAATCTAACGACACCTCATATGCTTAAATCCATCGAGCCGTTTAGGCTGCAGAGCGGCACAAAGAAATAGACATACATACCTACATGCATACATACATACACTCGAAAAACATAACCCTCCTTCCGGGTCAGTCGGGTAAAAACTTTTTACCCGACGTCGTTAGATTCGTCTTGACTGGGGGAGTGTCATAGGGTATATTATTTTTATATAGCGCCTAAGAATAAAAAAAATAGGGGGGGTATTAAAAATAAAAGTTTTGTTATTACCCGACTGACCCGGAAGGAGGGTTATGTTTTTCGAGTGTATGTATGTATGTATGAATGTATGTATGTCTATTTCTTTGTGCCGCTCTGCAGCCTAAACGGCTCGATGGATTTAAGAATAAAAAAAAATAGGGGGGGTATTAAAAATAAAAGTTTCGTTATTACAACAATATGGGTATCAAATGAAAGCTTGCAAATAGACCATTCCAAATATGTATATTTTGTAATACTTTTATGCTACCATTTTGACGTAAACTGCAAAAAAACACGTTTAATGCAAGGACAGTAGGTATTGGAGCCTCTGTGATTTACGTATGGTAACACGTAAATCACAGATTTGCGATGGTTGTTAGCGTTCCATTACCGTACCGCTCATTTACTTACTAATACCTACAACTCTTTCTGTATAAAACTAAAAAGTCCGAAATAAATTAAATTATTAAAAGAAACAAAAAACCCGACTGCGTAAAACATAAATTAACTGAAAAGAGAAAAACAACCTCTTAAATCTATAGAATTTTGAATATAACTTGAATTTCAAAATTCAATAGATTTAAGAGCTTGTTTTTCTCTTTTCAGTTAATCTAATTTTGTTATAATTATGTTTGTCAGTTTGTCATATAATATGCACTCATTCATCCAAACACACACACTATTCCTTTTTCTATTTCATTATTTTTGCATAGAATTTTGTTCTCTTAAAAATTGTAATTCTTTTTAATTTAAACTTTTTACTTTTTAATTTTAAGGATAATAATGGAACTCTGTAATTGGCAAATTAATACAAAAAATGTTATGCTAATATTAGTTGAAATGCTGTAGATCGTTCCTTTTGATTAAATAAATAAATAAATTCATAAGGTATTGCAGTCGGGGATAAACAAATATTACAAAAAATACATACTTAGGTTATTGGTTGTCCCCGATTGCAATACCTTATAAAATTCAAGTTATATTCAAAATTCAATAGATTTAAGAGCTTGTTTTTCTCTTTTCAGTTAATTTATGTTTTACGCAGTCGGGCTTTTTGTTTCTTTTAATAATTTAATTTTTTGTGAAGGAAAACAGAACGATGCATGGTACGGTACTTTGTAGAACACTGGCTGGCGACCATCTCCAAGTTGAAAACCTCTCTACACAGCGCTTACCTTGATTTTGTGACTAGGTACCTATATACAGTAAAAAAAAGACCTAATAATAATATGTTTGAATATTTTACTGGGACAAAAATAAACACAACCAGCTACTGTACCATAATTTTGTGATGTGTAGTATGTAGTATCGCAATGCCATTATACTACGCGAAAATACCATAATTTTACCTTTTGGTCGATTGCTACTGTTATTGGTTCAAATAAATTAAAAAATATTACTTTAATTACGAAATAAAGTTGTAATCGTTGTTGTAGTTGTAGCCTAAATTGCTTTATTGACTCCTGATACTTTCATGCGATGCTGCGAAAGAAAGTAAATGTACCTAATGTGTATTGAATTTATTCCATCTGACGACATGCTATGTTGTGTCAATGCCAAAGACGAAGTTCCGATTGACGAATTGGCTGAAATAAACATCAACTTGCCTTAATTTGGTTGATTTGTACAATAACAATAAAACTAAAATTTCCTTCCAAATGCATTTTTATTTCGTAACAAACTGGACGAAAACCGCGAAACGTATAGTATTATTTTCGACAAGTAGTATAATTTTATTTTCCATAGACAATAATTTTCTGGGGGTCTGAATCCAACCCTGCGCGGGATCTATAAACAAACAACGTTGACATGCCAACCCTATCCATTCCTAAAATTAAAGAAAATCTACATACCTAAATATATTTGTGAATATTAAATACCTTGGTTCGCTAAGAATATAACAATGACATAAATCAATTGTATATAGGACGCGTCACGCGCGTCCCTCGCGAAAACCAACGGGTAAATTCTACAGCTTATTCTTATTTTGTTTTATTTAATAGTAGTAAATTAGACAAAGGGTAGTTAGTAGTAAGTCGCATAGAACTGGAATAAATTTTTAATTAGTGATTTTGTGTATACTTTAAAGTACTTTCTATTGCAGTCGTGTCAGGGGCCCATGCCCCGGGCGGCAGTTACAAGGGGCGCCAAAATCAAATTTAAAAAAAAGAAAAAAATAACTTGTTTCACGTTTACACGTTGTTCGATTTTTGATATTTTATAGTTTTTTCTTTCTTACTTCTTTGAAGTAAAAACATTTAAAAAAATATATTTTTTTCTTTAATTATTTACAAAATTAATAAATTATTTAAATTCAAATTCCTGCCATAAGCTGTCGCCATCAAACTGCTGCGCTGCAGATGCTCGCATCGCATCTCTTGGATACAACAAAAAATAATTTTAATACAAGCCGATTCACATTTTTTTCTGTTCGGAGTAGAATAAATAAAAACATATTTTTTTTATGGAATCTTTATACACTTTATAACTATAATTAGTAATTATAGTTATAAAGTGTAAATAAAAAAGTTGTAAGATAGTTGAAGCCGTGATATAGTTATATCCATAGAATTAGAATATTGTAGAGTGATAGCGTTAACAACGTTACCTTGTGCGAAGCTTGAACAATTTCCATACAGATATATCGTACCCGTGTTGATTTACAGTCAGATAAAATGTCAATATGGATTCCTTCCTTGGACGTGGGCCTCTTCAACTGAGAACCAGCGCGAGGGTTCGTTTTTTTACAGCCTAAGCACAATGAGACCTATTCCTGGCATTATTAATAAACATTTTTTTTTTTTTGTAATTGCATTTTTGTAATTTTGTGTTGTCCTAGAAACGCTATTTGCAAAACAATACACCTTCAAAAAATAAATAATAAGATTTAAAGATATAGGAGATTTAGAGATCCATCGTAGTATAGATTAAAACCAATATGTACCTACGTTCCTACCTACTGTATCTATCTTCCTACGGTACCTATTTCGAATTCGATCACATTGATTGAAAATTCATTTTACTATTGAGTTTTTGATTAAAATCTATTAATATTACTACTTAATACGTTCGGATTGATTCAGTTTATTATTGTTCAACAACGTGGTCCCTGCTAATAACAAAGAAATCAAAGTGGTCCCTGGTCAAGAAAAGGTTGGGAACCACTGCTTTAGATAGAGAAAAGGTAAACGCAGAAGTGATCCTTAGCCTTTACTATTGTCCATTATTTAACCTGGATACAGGAGTGTATATTGAAGAAGTGTAATAAATATTAAATAACATTAACTATCTTACTTGACAGATTTTTTGTTCGTAACGCGAAATTATGTCTTCTATATCGATGGTTGTAGGTTTCTGTTTGTACCCAACTAGCACCTAGTTGAACTCTATCATTGACTTCAGTCAGTACTATCATTTTATATAGGTACGTAAACGGGCAAGGCACATATTTTGACTAAGGTGTAGAGTTATAAGCTTAGCTATTCATGAGATTTGATAATCTGATGATCTTTTTGACAGCCATATCTCGTCTTGGCAACATTTTACATGAAAATATTTGTGTTAGGATATTATTTACCCTGGGATACCACTAAGATGAATACGGCCCATCTGATGGTAATCGGTTATGTTAGCCTATAGACGCTTGCAACACCAGGGGTATGTCTCGCTCAATTAATATTATTATTAAATAAATATTTTTTATTTTCAGCGGTCGACGCCCAAAATAAAGGGAAGCTATATAACGGCATGATTGACTGTTTTGTTAAAATGGTGAAGTCAGAAGGTGCTGGGTCTTTGTACAAGGCTGTTGGGGCCAACTACATGAGGTTGGGGCCCCATACTGTTACTGTTAGTTTTTTTGGGACCAGCTCAAGATCTCTGAGGAGTTTTTAAGGACATGATGTTCCTATTATAATTGTGTGTAGGAGTGAAATTACATCAATTACCTCGTATGCATTAAGTCGAACTCTTAATAAAAAAAAGGAAAATATAGTTTTGTTTGCACATTTTATTTAAACTAAGTATTTCAAATATTTGTATGTTTATTATTTTGAATTTGTTATTACATTCTAACCGCTGAAATTATATTTTTTATCTGATGTTTAAAAAAAATATAAATAACCATTTTTTACCTATGTGTTTTTTTTTTCTGTACACGGGCTGTTTTTAAATCCAAATAAAAAGTGTCAATGTCGCTATTTTTGGTATTGAAACATGATCAAGGATTTTTTATAAAAATAAAACAAAAAATATACACTCAAAATAATTTATTTGTAAAAACAATATGCATTTCAGCATAAAATGGACATTAACATTTTTTTTAACATCCTTGCATTTAACCTTATTGTTAAAACTATGCGCATAGTGTAATTTGATGCATCAAAATGGCAGAATCAAAACATTTTTCTACTAAAAGAAATATTTGTTCTTAAAGTAATTTTTTGTTGTTTCATTAAATTGATAGCAAATTATTGAACTATTATAATAATAATAAGTCTTTATTAGGTATCAGGCTACTGTGGCCCATATATACTACTACTACCTTACAAACTAACATACCTATTATTGGTTTGTCCCCGACTGTAAAACCTTATAAAATTCAAGTTGTATTCAAAATTTTATAGATTAAAGAGCTTGTTATTCACTTTCAGTTATTTAAAAGATTTATTATTTTTGGCTATTCAGTTTTTTCTAATTCTTTGTCTAATTTCTTTGTTATATCTCTAAAGTGACGTCACGAGCCCACACTCCCGCGCCAACTTTGACGCGCTTTATCTTTGTAAATTTTTTAGTAATGATTTGGTAAAGCAAAAAATACGTGTACAATATTTTTTGATAATCTAACTGACGAATCAATATTTTTTGTACCCAGGAGTCGTCCCTATTGAAATATGCTAAAATGTATTCATAGGCTGAAATTTAAAGTATTTTAAATGTCCCGACATGTTGACCGTTATAGTGTCGTCACGCGTCGTTTATCTGCGTTTTGATGAGCGGTTCAGATTGGAAGCCGTTGTCACACAGCTGCGTGATCTGCGCTGGAGTCTTGCCGCGGGTCTCCGGTAAATACATCCTGGAAAACGATAATCGATATGAAAATATAATGTTGGTACGTAAAAGCTTAGACACGTTTAAAACGAAAAGTGAAGTTCACAATATCAATACTAGACAAAAAGACAAATTAGTTGTTCCGTATTTTAGATTAGCGAAAGTTCAAAAGTCATTTCTTGTAAATAGTGTACGTTTTTATAACAAAATCCCACCTTCGGTAACCAAAATGACCGATTTTAAGTTCAAATCTCACGTAAAGAAAGTCTTGAAAGCACGAGCTTATTACAAGGTAGCCCATTATATTGAAGATAAAGATGTCTGGAAATAGCTTCACTCTGCACAAGCGCACATTGTACAAAATCCAGTAGATTACCTACATAATTATGAACCAGTGCAGGTTATTATTTTTTATTTATTTTGTACCTATGTTGGTGTTTTGTTTTTTTTTTTGTTTATTCGTTTTTATGATTGTGTATTTAATTTTGTGAAATAAAAAGTATGTATGTATAATGTTTTGGAAAAAAATAGCCAATAGTCAGATTGTTTAAAAAAAAATATTTAAAAGATGTAACCTTGCTGAGTTTCTTGCCTGTTCTTCTCAGTTGAAGGCCGACTTACGAACTGGTGGTAACTTCAGTAGCTTTGACCTTCATAAGTGCCCTACCAGGGCCTAAATTGAATAAATGGCTTTGACTTTGACTTTGAAACATTTACAATTTAAAGTCAAAGCTACATAAGTGCCCTATAGGGCAGATCAAAGGAGTTTGAAGATTTTTGCATACTTTTTGGGCGCCATATAAAAAATATACTACTAAAGTAAACTAATAATAGTCCGGTCAAGATGCCCAAAAAATAGGGGTAGGTTAACAAAAATTCGCATAGAGCTGAAAATTGGTACGAAATTACGAATGTTCGGAAGATTCTTTTGTTCATTAGCATGTACAGTGGTCAAGGTCAGTCGTTCTCCAATGTTGAATCGCTATTAGAAGAGGATTCGTACTCACTTCGTACTATATCAGTGAACAAGCAGTAGAACAAGTACAAAAAGCGGAACAAGAAGAGGAAGCGGAATTATCAGATGTTTATGAATGAGAGGATAGTTGTACTAATTTTTCGGCACGGCTTTCATTATTTCTTATAGTACCAGTTTTTAGATATTTTTAAATAGTATTGAATTAAACAGGATCACAATAGATCGTGGAATAGCCCTATCGGGTAAACCACGTTAAAAAAACGCACCAAGGTACCTCTCAGGTGGCAACTTTTCAACCATTATATTCAGAAACGGTGACGTTTAGGAGAAAAATTGTAAAGATAATATTTATAGATAATTGCATAATCTACAATTTTGTCTAACCTATGCTTTTCATAAAACTTACGGCTTGGCTAAAAAATACGCAAAAAACCCATATTTGCGAACTTTGACATTGAATAATTTTTTGCAAGTGTGGGATCGATGGGGACTTTTTACATTTCATTTATAATGGTGGTCCAAACATTCGTACCAATTTTCAGCTCTATACGATTTTTTGCACTTTGACATGTCTACTTTGACCGAACTATAATTATAATCACATAAATAACATTCACAGCTCTTTCTTACAAACATTATCGAAAAAAAAACCGACTGACAGTGCCTACTGCCTATATTAACCTTCTTTCTATACTTTATTATGGCAATCGCTAATATACTAGGTAACGGTAACCACTTACCAAAACATACAAAATATAACTCACTTTTGGAACACAAACAAGGCCAGCGTAACTCCAGAGAACACTAGGAACGAGTAGGGTCCGATAGTCTCCCTCATGGTGGGGAAAGACATTCCCACTAGGAAGTTGCCGCCCCAGTTGGCGAGAGAACCCCACGCCATGCCGGCCGGCCGTGGACCCACCTCGAATAACTCTGTGGGACATACAGTTTATTACAATGGTGTTACGGGTCAAATTAGAAGTTCGGGTGCGAAAGTAGAAGAGTATTTTATGGACTAAGTTGGATTTCGAGTTTTATTGCAATACTTCATAGTCCTGATAGTAAAAAATGGCTTATGTTAACGAACCACTAGATAAAATCACTTTATATTGCCTAAAATTTTAAATAACACCAAAATAAATAAATAATCACCTAAATTAAATACTCATTACTCATTTTCGCGTGAAATTTTACAACTTGCGATCCTACTTAAAGCAACCAACTCCAAATTATGATTTTTTAATCCAAAAATAGTTAATGACCACCATAACTCTGTGGGACATACAGTTTTATTACAATGGTTCGGATGATGTTACGGTTCGGGAGCGAAAGTAGAAGAGTATTTTATGGACTAAGTTGGATTTTGAGTTTTATTGCAATACTTCATAGTCCTTATAGTAAAAAATGGCTTATGATTGCCCAAAATGGCAAATAAACACCAAAATTGGCAAATCAGGATTGGTCGGTCCTGTTATTCATCAGTGCAAAAGCACTTTTTGTTTGCGGAATTGGATTGCTCGGTATTACTACTCTAAAGGATTTTTTCCTCGATTAATATATATAAAAAATTACCGAACAGACAAATCAACACAGGACCCGGAAAAGAATAAAAATCAGCCTATGACATTCTCCGTTCCAAAAAACATGCCAATAATTGCGTCAAACTTTTGCTCTGAAAAATGGGCAAAAACACACTTTCGCATCTATGATATTAGTAGATATTTCATAGATACCTGAAGCAATGAAATATGGTATCGGTCCAAGTCCGAACCCGAATACAAACACGTAGAGGAGCACCGCAGTCATACACACGAGAGGCATCCACGATACTGCAGTCTGAAAATGAAATAAATTTACTCTTTTATCTTACTAGGTACTACAAGAATAGATCGTTTCAATCGAAAAGGTATAACCTAATTTTATTGGTAGAAGTTTCAAATTCATTTTGTTGATAATACACGAGATAAAAATAATTCTATACAGGGTTTTTTTGTAATAAATCAATCTGGCTATTCTAGCACCTATAGATTACGTAAGTTTGTGGTACTATAATGAGTAATATTTTATAGGTATTTAAGTTGTCAAATATGGATCTATTTTGCCTAATAATTTTTGTTTGCACGCCGCCATTTGCAAAAAAAAAAAACAAAATGGTGGCCGAAAAGTATGCCAAAATCTTCAAACTCCTTTGGCTACCTTTTGAATAATAATCAAGTATATTACTATACACCCAAAAATACTCACAATAAATGTCATCGAAGCAGCCAACGCAGCCAATAATACAGCGGCGCTAAGTATAGAGGAAAGCAACAGCGGCCTGCGTCCGTACTTCGGCACCAGTCGCACCATCACCACCGCGGTACACACGTTGATGAACCCGCACGCAATCGTCGCGTACTGCGCGCTCTTGTCTGACAGACCAGCTTGCTTGAATATCGTTTGTGAGTAGTAGAACACCTGAAAAATAATAATATGTATATACAGGGTTACTGCCCCTGCATGGAGCAGGCCAGCAGCAGCGGCAGGCGCAGGTGCGGTTCCCGTACCACGCGAGCAATGCTCCAGTGTTGTGTTGTCATCTAGCTATAACTACATGTAGTATATCCTCAGAGCATTGATCCCGCTGGTCTGCTGCCCCGCCTGCATGGAGCAGGCCAGCAGCAGCGGCAGGCGCAGGCGCGGGTCGCGCACCACGCGCGCCATGCTCCACTGTTGTGTTGTCATCTAGCTATAACTACATGTAGTATATCCTCACGGCATTGATCCCGCTGGTCTGCTGCCCCGCCTGCATGGAGCAGGCCAGCAGCAGCGGCAGGCGCAGGCGCGGGTCGCGCACCACGCGCGCCATGCTCCACTGTTGTGTTGTCATCTAGCTATAACTACATGTAGTATATCCTCACGGCATTGATCCCGCTGGTCTGCTGCCCCGCCTGCATGGAGCAGGCCAGCAGCAGCGGCAGGCGCAGGCGCGGGTCGCGCACCACGCGCGCCATGCTCCACTGCTCGCCGCTGCTGGACGCAGCCGCCGCAGCTTGGCTCTCCTCACGCAGGAGATCTATGTCCTCACTCAGGGCGCTGGCTGACTCGCCTCTTAGACGGGACAGCTCTGCAATTTTAAGTACACAAATGATAACTCGGACAGCTGCTGAAATATACTGCCGTGACAGACGAACGGAGTGGCACCATAATGGTTCCTTTTAACCTTTTTGGTTCGCAACCCGAGAATAAACAGTACAGTAAAGCTACCCAGCCACATATTAGATAATTGTTTTATCGGTTCCTGCAATTTAAAATTTAATTTAATATTTTATTTTATTGTGTGTACATTTTAATATTATATGCCTAAGAGGTGGGACATAGTAGAGCTTAATATTAAGAAACATCTGTACCTAGAACTGTTACCTATGGATCCTATGGACCATAATAAAATACTTTGCCTTTGCAAAATTGTACTTCTATATACAACGTGTCCCATAATTCAACGATAAACGGGCACCCTGCTCAAGACGACTTGAGAGGAGAAAAAGAATTTGTTCTTTATTGTTTTGGTAAAAACAGACAACACAAAAGACATTCTGGGACTTTTAAGTGTTGTGGTGGATAGCAGTGCTACTTAGGTAGCCAATACAAAAAAGAAACCCAACTAAATATTTGTCAAAAATTGGCATTGATAGTTAAAAATATTTTAAGGGGTGTAAATTTTCGAAGGATATTATATACGGTAATTTCAAAAAAATACCACTTTTTCCTTTTTTTAATCGCGAGTAGGTCCACCTCTGGTGACTGCTTTCCGTTGAATTTTGGGAGTCGCTGTAAAATATTAATTCGTGTAGACTCACCCTTTAAAGCAGTTTGTTCGTTTTTCTTAACTACATATAAGTACTTGGGACTCTCAGGCAGTGTAAATAGTATAGGTAAACATATAATGACTAGCAACGCGTAGATGGATAACAGATAAGGCCAATCTTCGACACGACCTGAAAGAATAAGTAAGAAGCTGTAAAAAGTCATTAAGATTGAGGCCTTTAAGACGATAGGGCAATTGAATGACACAATTAAGACTGTGGGTCACAATTAAGACTGTAAGGCACTATTGAGACAGTACTACACAAATTACTGAAATTATTTAAAGACTTGCTGTCCCCCGCAATTTCACCCGCTTTTCCGGCATAAAAAGTATATTATCCTTCTCCATACCATTCGCTATCTGCATGCCAAATTTCATGATAATCCGTTGAGTAGTTGAAGCGTGAAGGCGTAACAAAAAACAAACAAACTCACTTTCGCATTTATAATAGTTAGGATGTTGATTTTATATAGAACTTGCGGCCCGGCATGACTTCGTTTACATAGTGTCTTACGCTATACCCTACCTAGGGCCCTGGGCAATTTTTTGGAAAAAAAAATACAACAAATTAAATTTTTGTAAGATAAAGGTTGCCTCGTGATCATTAGACAATATAACAAGATATCCCTCAGTGTTGTTTTGCTCTTATTATGAAATATATTTAGTTACATATCAATGTGTTTACCCAATAAATAGTCCAGGCCCATAAATTGTCCCACGAAAACCCCAACATTGACCCCTATGGGGCATGCAACCCCCATCGCACCAGACAACTTGGCTGGAGCTAGCTCCGTAAGGTACATGGGAACTATGCTTGTTGTTAGACCTGGAAAACATTTTGGATTCTATAATATAGACAATAGATATCACAATTCCATGACACCAAATAAGCTATGTGTAGATTTTGTGGTTGACCACTATCTCACACAAAGCTTAGAAATGTATAATAGGTATATACATATAACAGAGAGAAGTAAAGTATAGGTAGCGTTTATTAGCTCAAAGAGCAGCTCGACTGGGGAAGTACGAGTACCCCCACCTTACAGAATACCGCAGCCAAATAGCTTTATGTTGTGTTCCTGCGCGTGATTAAGTTTACCAGAGCTCATTGGGCAGGCATTTCGGAAACGTCCATATGGCGACAGCAACTGCTTTACCGACTCAATAGTTATAAAGAAAAGCAGCATATTTTATTCATGTCAAAAAACCTTTTATTCAGTTTATATCATAGCAGAACTTATTAAGCTTGACCTTCGTAAGTTCTGCCAAGATCTATGTAGCTACTGAAGTTACTACCGCTTCGGAATTTAAACTTCAACTTATCCGCAATATTGCTGAATATAGTTTATTTCCCGAATTCCCAGCAAAATGTAATTCCAATTTTTTTAACGCCTCCAGGCGCATCGTGAAGCCTTCATTAAAATATGTAGGTACCTTTATGTGTAGTAAATAAAGATCGATAATGTATCGCTATTTAAAAAATTGCGCAAGGCGCGTCGCGTCCTCGGTGTGAGCTCACCTAACCTGAATATGGCTTTTACGATATTTACTTATATATTTAAAAAAACTACAATATAGTAGGTAATCACATAAAATATTACTTGATTATACTAGTAGCAAGTAACTATTTAGTAATCTGTGCTAGTAGCTAGAACAATGTACGATGGAAAAATTCGGCCTTGTTCTTTCTTTTCATGGCAACGTTTTTTTTATTTTTTTTTAACTTTTATTTATTTGGAAGATATAGTTTTTGCGTGTAGTAATTAATGTTGCATTAAAATATTTTATTTTTATTCTTCTGAACAGTAAAACTTAAGTTGCTTATAGAGGTTTTGTCACGGAATATTTCTTGATTGTATTGATGTCAGCTATTGATTTTTATAAAAGGTATTCCTATCATCCGCCATTTTGAAATAAAATCAAAATGGCGGATGATAGGAATACCAGGCTCCATACTAAAATCTTCAGCCCCTTTAACCAATAGTGTTGCTCATCATTCTCGGCATACAAAAAAACAACATAAAACTACATGTCTATAGTCGGCAGCTTAAATAGGTACCTAGGTACTTATTTGTCACCCATATTATCTTACGACCGCACTCAAAGATTTCAATTAAGTTTATTGATTAATTACCAGTATGTACCTACCTGTTTCTTTCTATTACCTACTATTCAATAAATGAAGATACTTGAAGAGATACTAGGTATTCTAATTGACTTCTGTGACTACGCAAATTAGTAGTTTTACCTACTAAGAGGGTTCCGTGAGTATTTCCCGCTTGTAAACTAGGAGAAAGGAACTAAATAGGAATGAAATACAAACTTACCACCGGACAGACCAACGAGCAGTCTCCCGAGTATGAGCATTTCAACCGAATTGGCTTTGCGGCACAATACAAACATGACGGCTCCGAGCAGTGACAATATATTTGTTACTACTGTAGCCATTTTCCTGTAAAATCATATATTTGCATTAAATATTAAAAATTAATCATTAAAAAAATGTGTAGGTAGTTGTTCACGACATGCCTCTATCGTCCCTCGACCCGCACATAACACATTATGCTATGTATGCCTGCCCACTCCAATGTAAATAAAGATCTTATAATTATATTATATACCTACTTTACATAAGCTAAGTTTAGAATAGAAATTTTATATTGTTTACTTTAAGGTTTTAGGCTATTGTTTATGTACTAGGATGTTTTATTGTTTATTATTTTATGATTATTGATAGTTTTACATTGTTTTTGTATTAGATATAAGCATTTTTAAATAAAGAATTTTGATAGGGCTCTCGCACGGTATTGCCACTTTTCGATATCGATTCGTTGCCATAGCAACCGATTGTATCTTGCTAATAATAATAATATTTCACAATAATTATTTTCTAATCTGACATAGGCAAAAACTAAAATTACAATATAAACAGCGCAGTCAGGCCCATTCGGCACTCATTTCTCTACGCACTCTCCTTACAAGAACAAGTCAGAAAGAGGCAATACTGCAGTACAAGTTTCAAGATTATTTCACCGCACAAATCGAGTTTCATTTCAAGCTACTCGTACCCGTCCAGACCTATACTCCTGGTAGGGTTCGTCAACAGTAGTTAACCTACACATTTTTTTAATGAAACTAACTACTTCTTTGGAGGATATTCAAAGTGGCTTAACGAAATTTCTGTATACCCTATTATGTATGCCTTACCTTAGGCAGGACCGAATTCAAGTTACGAAGCAAATTGGGCAAAAAAGTGAATCATTAATAATATGTAAACGACTTTGTTTAATAACTCGCGAGCCTTCAAACCCCTCTATTCATTCCTAAACTCTTAAAAAGGATATCGCAAACAGGTACAGCTTGTAAAAATCCTAGTAAAGGCGTAAAGTGGCATATTTACCTTCCCAGACGGTTCGCAAGAACAGAACCGATTATGGAACCAGTACATCCTCCCACTATGAAGATGGAGACGACGGAAGACCAGAGAATGTTTAGCCATTTCTCATCGAGCACCACGTCGTAGCGAGTTATTATGCTCTCGTTGCAGAAACGTTTTATTACCTAAAACAATGGGATAGGTAGAAACAATACAACCAAATTCATATTTTTCTGATATTTAATTTTGGAGACGTATAGTTTTGCAGGGTGCTGGTAAGTGGTGATCACGGATGGATATTTGCAATACTGTTAATACAATATAAAAATCCACAAGGTACTTTCGTCTTATGAGCGTATCACGAAATTACAATCCATAGGCGCATACAAATGTAATAATTAAAAAAAATACAAAACATATCCATTCTCATCTCACTTGAAATATGATAAATCTGATGTTTTTGATATTTGTGACGTAATACGCATAAGTTGCTGAACCGTTATGGATAAATTTTGACACAAAAATAAAACTACTACTACTTTTATCTCGAAAAATCAGGTGTAACGGGAACCCAGGTAAAACGGTGGGCGGCTATTAGTGTAACCAAAAAGGGGACCATCCATCTACAGTATATTTTATTCTATGCCATTTTACTAACCTCAGCGGGTGTATTAACAACTCCAATATTATATCCTACAGGGAGCGACGATCCGAAGGTGGTGACAACCCCGGCGAGCACCAAGTAAAACGTCCATCCCCCTTTGTACTCGTGCGACTGTGTTAACTGTTGGTGCTCATGTGTAACCTGGAAATTAACAAAACGTATTAAATGTCATTGTTTTCCCTTGGAGTATAATAGGCGTCATACAAAAGTGAATCTTAGTGCATTTAATTAATTACTACATTTAGAATGAGCACACAGAGATCGAAACCTATAAAGAAGGGGCAAATGGATTTCATAAGTGCAGCTGGTGGACCACACCACACCATTGGGTGCTAGGCGACAGATATTCAACTTGAGGGTTGTAGCCAGACAGGTGGGTACTGCAAATTGCAAATGTGAACTGGCTTTTCAGTGAAAGACAACAGTGAAACCAGAGAAGTCAAGGGCATGTCGGTTTTTTTTATTGTGTATAGGCAGGCCTATACACAGTAAAAAAACACAACCATGTGTTTGACCACAATGTCACCGTCGTAAGTGATGATGTGGCGAAAGGTGTATGGAGGTGCAAGGTGGATGACACCTCCATTGAAAAGGGAAGATCTTCCGCCAGGCTGGGACATCGTGCCTGGGGACCGCGGTCCAACTGTACGTGTCGGACAGTTGTATATATGCAGATCGCCGAGAAATCTTTGCAAGCGCGATGCAGGATGTAGTGGGCTTGTATGCGCGATGTATGCACGATACAGGATAATGTGGCGGCACGCCATCTATCTATCGGCGTGTGAACTTCGTTATGTAGTGGTTCGCTACATCACTCCCTTCCTAGACCAGAGGTCGATCTATAGTTGCGTCATTGCGTTAAGCTTGCAAGTGCCAGTGCTGCTCGGAAGTCTGCGGTGAGTCGAGACTGAGCGGGGTTGCTGCGATGGGTTGAGCCATAGGAGTCCACGTGGTGCAGAGACTACCACGCCGGAGAGGGTGAGCCAGCCGAAGAGATCCGGACGTGTGCTGTCGCTGTGATGAGCCTTGCAGGACCAGGAAGCACGGTGAATCGGCTGCGTTGGAACTGATTAAGGCGAAGCTGGCTTGCTGTGTGACTGCTTGCCGGTGGGGAGTGATGAGCTTGGAAGCTGCTCAGAAGGATGCTACTGCATGTTCAGTGATTAGAAGGGTTGGAAATTATTCCCATTCCATCACGTCGGGGTCACCAATATGGAGGTGTCATCCACCTTGCACCTCCATAGGTGGTAAGCACATAAAGCCTAGAAGGAACTGGCTCTCAAGTGTAGCTATCGGAACACACAATACACCCGTCTAGCACACATTGTTAATCTCAGTCAATAAATTTTGAAACTTATTTAGCATAAGTTCTGCTTTCCTTTTAAAGGGCCTGCTTGAAAATCCGGGAAATTTATTCAAAATATTTTTTTTTGTCATAAATACGGATCAATCCAACACACATTAATAAATTAGAAGCCTCTAAAAACACACCTTAACATCAGCATTCTTCTGCACCATTGTGATATATGCACAACTTATTGGTAACCACGACCAACCATGAATGGAGCGAACACCAACACAACATTATCTAGTATCTGCGTATCGACGTCCTTACCTTGAACTTTAATTTTTACACGAAGCGCGATTACAAATAACATAAGTAAAGAACAAGTTACAAAAAGATCCCATACTTCGCTCGAGGCTGCTGACCCCATAAATATGCTTGGGTCACACTTGTCACCTAATATATAACAGTTATAAATAACAAGAGGCTCAGTGATATTATAGTTATGATATTCATGGTATACGGTGACGCCTTACCCCTCTCGGCACCGGAGTTGGAGCAGGCGCAGCAGTCGCAGGCAGCAGGCACAGGAGCCGCAGGCGCAGGAGTCACAGGCGCACTGCAACTTACACTGCGCACAGGCACAATTCACTTGGTTTATTGATAATATTGCCTCAAGTGCTTTGTAAACTTTGAATCAACTTAAATCCGTTATATCCGGGTATAAGGATAGGTCAGGTCCATTGAGGGCGGCAAGAATATTGTACTTTGATGATGATTGATTAGTTACTTAGGCTCTTGAAGAAATTATACGGAGCAAGAATAACTTGTAACCAGGAAGGATAATTACATCCATTACATTACAGATACATTGTTCTGTAAAAAATGGTGAGAAATAATAAAATAAAGATACCAAAGTAAAAAATAAATAAATAAGATGTTCATAAATCTTAGTACTGCAAAAAGAGAATGACATTTGATATGCAATTGTCTTTGTAGACAATATGTACTCAGGAACATCGTAAATCGAAAGGAACTAGCGCATACGCATTGCAAGTCTTACCATATATATATATATATATAAATACATAGAATAAAATCGTAACGTAGCCAAATCTGAACATTAAATATTTTTTTAAGTATATGGATACAGAACCTTAAAAAAAAGTATGAACTGACTTTGCACGCACACCTTAAGCCGCATGATCTAGAAATGAGAAATTTGAACATAGGTAAGTATTTACCTTATAAAGTGGTGTTTTTTTTTCTAAATACAACCAATTCAAGTAAGGTGAGGCGGAAAACTAGTTGTATCATAAATTTATGATTATTTTTTATGATTATTTCGATTGAGAAATGATAATACCCGTCGAAAGGTATTGATTAATTAATTTACAACTTAATATGCGTCATATAAATAGGTTTAATATTGAAACAAGTATTATAATAATAAAATTAAGCAGGTGACTTAGGTAGATAATTAATTATACTTACACTACCCCACCCTACCCTACCCTATCTAAACCATCCAGGGGGAAACTACTGTACGTATGTCACTGAATTCCTCCTAAGTCTTCCTGCAGTCGATGATATAACCTAGATACCGACTGCAGCGCCATCTGCCGGGCTGATTTGAGAATCTAAACCATCCAGGGCGACACCCAAAATCATACAAAAAAAACATTCAAATCGGTCCAGCCGTTTAGGAGGAATTCAGTGACATACACACATACAGTAGAATTTTATATATAAAGATAAACAAAAACGAATATGGGAAACTAGGATTCCCATCGTGCTTCGCTGTCTTTATCGTTGGGGATGAAAATTAATGGCATGGTGCCAGGCAAACTTTATGTAGCCCCTGTTGCCCACCCTTAATTCGGATCTGGCAGGAATCAAACAATTTTTTTTGAAAATTAATTATTGATAATGTCTATATGTGACGCGAGGGTGACCACTGCCCATCAAACGGAAAATGTTTGCTTGTATCTTGCTTCTGAGTTCTTAGAAAAAAATACCTAATTAGTTTCTGCAAAACGTAAGTAAACGAGATAGGTACCTCCTAATCAAGCAAATACATGTGTGCTTTGTTTATTTGATCTTTTATAAATATGCTCGTTATAATTGACATTTTAATGGTTTTATTAGTTTAGGTTTAGGTTAAAATTATTAAAAGAAACAAAATAACCCGATAAGCGGTAAAAGCGCGATAAAAATTAACTGAAAAGAGAAAAACAAGCTCTGTAATCTACCTATATATATTTTTAATATAGGTAAGTACCTGGAATTTGATAAGGTATTGCAGGCGGGGATAAGGTTGCCAGGTATCCGGCTACAGCCGGACAGCTGGCACCTGGCATGCTTGGCTTTTTACGGCCGTGTCCGGCCAATTTTTTACGAGTCCGGCCTTTCCGACTTTTGTCTAGCTGCCCAAGATATTTTTCATACTCAATGAGAATAAACAATATTTGTTTAATTTGTGTTGGATAAGCTTGTTAATTACGTGGTTTTTTTTTTTTTTTTACTCTTTATAGGCCTTTGTTTGGCCGCAATCTCACCATGGTGAGTGATGATGCGACCGAAGGTGGTAAGCGCACACAAAGCCTAGAAGGAACTGGCTCTCAAGTGCAGCTATCGGAACACACCGAAAGGTGCTTGGCGACAGATTTTCAACTTTAGGGTGGTAGCCAGCCAGGCGGGTACTACAAAGTACCCTACCACCGTGCTGTGGTTTCCTCACGATGTTTTCCTTCACCGAAAGCTCAAGCTCATTGTAGGATTCGAACCCGGGAACTTCATCTCGGTATCCCACGTCACTACCACTGAGCTATCATCGCCTTAAAATCGCATCGCATAATGAGTAAATAATAAACAATTTACATAAGTAATAGTTTTTTAATGTATGTAATATTATCCGGCTTTTAGATTGTGTCCCATATGGCTTTAGGGTAAAATGTCCGGCCAAATTAGCACCGAGTCCGGCTTTTACGTTTTAGGGCTTGGAAGCCCTAGGCGGGGGACAAACCAATAGGTAGTTATTTCATACTTGATTTTTAGATGCATAACTTTATTCGCTAGACGGGGTGTGTGAGAGGCGAAGTGGCACCACCTGGTGGATACACACTGCGTGTGTAAGATTATGAATTTTCTTGATCATACCGAGGTTCGGACCACTATTTCGTATTAAGTATATAGAAAAGCTCAAAATCGCTTGCAGATTACGAATCTTTGGTCAAGTCAAACCGAGGACCTCGAAAAGGTCCTCGCTTTGAAAAGGTCCTCGGTCGTGCCTTGTGTATTTATACGCACGTCCTCGGAAGGTACTTAAAACAAACACACCCACACATAAATTCATACACGTACACGCACGCATATTTATTTTATACAAAATTTAATGGTATCATTAATTATTAAATTATTTTAATAATTAGTATAATTCTTATTTTTTTTCTTTCATTTATTTATTTTTTCAATATTTTTCCTTGTTTTGAGGATGATACCTGAGCATAAAAATATCCTTGTTTAAATTTTATTGGAAGAGAATTGGTGCCTATATTGCAGGTTTTTACCTAGTTTAGGCATCAATGCTTATTTTTTTACCGTGACTATCCTATATTAAAAAAAGTAATTATAAAAATTTAATCGACTTCAGAATACACTAAAAAGTATGAAATAACTCAAATAAATATTTTCAATGGAATACGTCGTACTCTTTCGCTGACTTCAAATCAGTGTCAGATTAGAGTTTCATACTTTTTAGTGTATTTTGAAGTCGTTTTTTTTTTAAATTACTTTTTTATTTCGTCATTTTTAGTTTTTCTTAAATGCACTAGAATTTGACCAAGGTTTTTGAGATGTTTTTCCTTTGATACCACAACCGTAACTCGTATCAAAAAGCCAGGCCGTCACACTTATTTGTCCATATCTTGAAAACTACTGAATAATTTTTAGTTCTTCTTAAATGCACTAGAATTTGAGGTTTTGAGATGTTTTACGTGTCGAATTGATAATCTCCTTTTTTAACACACTTTTATTAGCTTCACCTGTATGTATGTATGTATGAATGTATGTAGGTATGTATGTAAAGGAATCTTCAAACGTAATTTTCATCGACTTCCAGACGTCGGATTAAACAATACAATAATTTGGTACCATCGAGCTGATCGGATGATGGATCTGGAAGGTAGGGACTGGAACTCCATAACGGAATAGCATTTCCTAGCCGTGTTTGGGCTTGTTGGAATGGTCTTAAGATGAACTTTGACCATATATAGTTTTCAGGATCTGATGATGGAGAAGGAGGGTAAGCACTGGAACTCCATAGTGGAGCATCGTATCCTAGCCGTATTTGGGCTTGTTGGAATTGTCGTAAGATGATCTTTGACCATACATGGTTTTCAGGGTCTGATGATGGAGTAGGAGCATGGACACCAGAACTCCATAACGGAGCAACGTTATTATTATTAATATTTCCTAGCCGTGTTTGTGCTTGTTGGAATTGTCGTAAGATACACTTTGACCATATATGGTTTTCAGGGTCTGATAATGGAGTAGGAGAGTATGCACTGGAACTCCATAGTGGAGCATCATATCCTAGCCGTGTTTGGGGTTGTTGGAATTGTCGTGAGATGAACTTTGACCATGTATGGTTTTCAGGGTCTGATAATGGAGTCGGAGAGTAGGCACTGGAACCCCATAGCGGAGCAACGTATCCTCGCCGTGTTTGGGCGTATTGGAATCGTATGATATTATAGGATGCATTTTGGCCATTTTCAGACTCTAATGGTGGAGTCAGAGCGTAGGCACTGAAGCTAAATACTTATTATAAATGTGAAAGAAAGTGAGATTGGGTGAAAACATTGTATAAGTAGCATAATAAAATGGTATGTATTTTGACAAAAAAAATTACAGTTTAAAAAAACTAAAAAAAGCACGCTTTAAAAAGCCCTGCACTAAAAAGGGTTAAATATTAATAAAACAGAACCTAAGTTTATTCTCTGTTTATCCCATATGGGCCTAAATGTAAGCAATTTTTGTAATTAAGTTTAATATTTGAATGAAAAGCGTGGGGTGCTTTTCCTTGAAAACCACGAATTTCTAAGTATTATCATGAAGAAATATCGTAAATAACAATATTAAAAGCACCCCACGCTTTACCTACCTATACCTATAATTGAGGACACTAAATCATGTTTTCCTTACGTTTCTGAGGACCTTGCTAGTAAATGCCAGTGATATTGTAATTCCTCTTGAGAAAAATAAAAAGCAAAATAATATGTTTAGACGTGCAATGTTAAGTATCAGCTATCTTTCAATGATTAGTCGTTCATAAATAACGATAAAATCGAAAATCTACTTAATATTTGATTATGTATGATTTATTATTGCAGGTACTTATCATTGATTTTCAAAAAAACACGTGACATCTGATGGGAGTTTAACATTTTTTACCCATCCCAAAAAGTGCACAACGCCGCTAAAGAAGTTTTCACTTCAAAAAATATATATTATACATATAGTCAGGATTAGTAAGTACTAGCTGTCCCCCGCGGTTTCACCCGCGTTCCCGGGATAAAAAGTAGCCTATGTCCTTCTCCATACAATAGGCTATATGCATGCCAAATTTCATCGCGATCGGTTCAGCGGTTTAAGCGGGAAAGCGTAACAGACAGACAGACAGAGTTACTTTTGCATTTATAATATTAGTTATGATTACTGCTAGCTAACCTTATCAATTAAAATCAAGAAATGATTATTATTATTGAGCGAAAGATTATTTATCATTTTATTTTTTTACAATGTGTAGGCCTGTGTTTGACTACAATCTTACCTGGTAACTGGTGACGTGTGTGATGTGAATAAAATTAGTTTAGTGCGATAAACAACAGAATCGGCACCATTGTCGAAATATATGTTGTTCGTTAGTCCACAAGGCTTATATTGCAGACAAGATTGCAGATTAATTTTGAGTATTGAAACATCACGATCAAGGATTTTTTATAACAATAAAACAAAAATATACACTCAAAATAATTTATTTGTAAAAACAATATGCATTTCAGCATAAAATGGACAATTACATCTAACCGTATTGTTACCTAAGAAATATAAAAACACCTAAATTATGCGCATAGTGTATTGTGATGTATCAAAATGGCAGAATAAAAACATTTATCTACTAAAAGAAATATTTGTTCTTAAAGTATTTTTTTTAAACAATATAGTTTCTTTAAATTGATAAATAGCTAATTAACATTGAACTATTATACATTTAAATATAGATAGTCTTTCAGATTCACGCAAACAGACGTACAGTCAGCGTCAAAAGTAGGCTGATCACTTTAATTCCGTATCGGATTGCCCAATTCACAGCTTTCATACAAAATCAAGAGAAATTATTATGAAGGGTACAAAAGAGAGTATGTGCTTTTGAAGCTGACTATACACGACATAATATTTGCTATCATGTATGTATGCAGGTTTTGGCAGAACGGTCATCTAGCCAACTTCAGATCGTCTTGATTGAACTGTTAATAATATGCCTTATGCCAAGTATCTAAAGTTCACTTTCGCTCTGTTCACACTGTGATCAAATGTAGCAACTTAACGCGAGCTAAAATAAATTGTAAGTCTTTTGATTTAAGGCATATTATACGTTGGAGTCAGACACCACCTGATATTTTAAAAGTTAAAAACAAACTAGCGTCAAAAATAACTTAAAGCAGTATAGTTAGCGCCTAACTAATGTTCTAGCAAGAACGAAATAATCATAAATTAAATTATCTATCATCAATAGCCGAGAACTAAAACCTTTATAAAATATTTTGTACTTTTATCGCTATTTGTTAAGACACTGGACTTTGACTTATTATCTTTAGGTGCAGCTCAGACGACAGACTTTTATTGCGAAGCAGTCTGTGGTACAAAAAAGTCCATCACGGATTTTTCACAGATTCAAAGCACACGAGTTACATTTTCGATCATTCTGTCGAAAGTACACGCTATGGAAATCGATAGATTGCGTATTATTATGTACTTTAAATACAGAAGAAATTGAGTTTAAATGTAAATTTTGGGTATATCCTATTCTTTCGCAGACTTTTTGCGCGTCGTGTGCGTTACAGCTTGGATTGTGTAGGTTCCATTTTCATAGACTAAAAAGTGCGGCACGGATAATCTGTCGTCTGTGCTGCACCTTAAGAAGACATTCCGCGCGCATTAGCTATTAATAATTATTGTTGCTATCTCTTTTGGTCGCGAAAAAACCCGGGTACCTAGGTATGATGGCAATCGTTTTTATGCTTCGTAATCTATGTTTAATGTCCCTTTCTAAATCCCTGGTAGGTAAAAATTCACAGAAGAGTTCGAGCCCTCGTAATTTTGGTACTTTATAGAATAACGGGGATGTAACTTTCCTCAAGTCTAGATGAGACAAGAGCGCCATCGCCGCCGACCGCACAGGTCTCCGCGCCGACCAGTATCAATAGTAATTGTAATATTTAACAATATAAAAACAGAATCCTTCGTTCCGTGGCTGTCAAGCATGGCGTGCTACATTATTTGTTAAAAACATATTTGAAAAACGGCAAATCATAAAGTTGTAGTATCAAGGTCACGCCGCCGACCCTTAAAAGTCGGCGCGCCACCGCCGACTGATAGTATATCGGCGCTCATGTCTAGTCTCGATATTATATGACTTGGTGTAATCCACGTCTAGTAAAACCCCGGTTTTAAGATAGTCCTGGCTCTTTTTGTTATAAGACATTAGAAAGTGACTTATGGAGCTGGCGGTAATGTCTTCTTAAAACAAAATTGTTCAGCATTTAAAAATGCTATATCAATAAATTTTATAAATAATATACATAGAAACAAAATAAACAGACATGTTCATGAACAGGAATCGAATCCACACCAACGGACCCGTAGATATTAATTTATTTTGCTCTTAATTAATGTTGAAGTGCATTTATATGCAAAAATAACAATAAATAAACATAGAAAACAAATTATCCATAAACATGGGCCTAAAAAGGGAACTAAGGTCTAGACAAGAGATTTTTAAGTAAAAATGTATCCTTTATAATTGCGAAAGTTTGTATGTATGGATGTTTTACTACTCTTTACGCAAAAACGACTGAACGGATTTGAATGAAATTTAGCATACAGATAGAATATGTTCTAGATTAACACATAGGATACTTTTTATCCCGGGAAAACATACGATCCCTCGGGAATGCGGGTGAAACCGCGCGGGACAGCTAGTCGTAAATATATGACTTGCCGTCTACTTATGTCAATGGATGGAGGATATTTCTATTAACTTGTTACTAGTGACCCAACCCGAGTTCGCCCGGATGACATAAACAAAAAAAATTCAAATGTCTCGTTGTTGGTTTTTTTTACTGTGTTTGACCGCAATCTCACCATGGTAAGTGATGATGCGGCCGAAGGTGGTAAGCACACAAAGCCTAGTAGGAACTGGCTCTCAAGTGCAGCTGGTGGTAGCCAGCCAGGAGGGTACTATAAAGTACCCTACCACCGTGATATGTTTTTCTCGATATTTTCCTTCACCGAAAGCTCAAGCTTATTGTAGGATTCGAACCCGGGACCTTCATCTCAGCATCCGACCTCACTACCACTGAGCTAACATTGCCTTATATTGTCCTGCATAAAGCAAAGAATCGACGCGCTTTTTACTTTTACTAAGACTCCGCTGTCCGTCCGTCTATCTGTCTGTCAGTGTGCTGTATCTCATGAACGGTAATAGGTAGACAGCTAAAATTTTCAGAGAAGATATATTTCTATTGCCGCTATAACAACAAATAATAAAAATGAAATAAAATTAAAGGGGTGCCCATACAATAAACGTATTTTTTTCATAGCAAAGTTGTGTTATTTAATATTGTACGGAACACTCCGTGTGCAAGTCTCACTCGCACTTGGCCGATTTTTTTATAATATCTAAGTAAAATCTAGGTTTTGTTTGACAATTTGCCCCAGTCAAATGTAGGTACTTCATTTACCTAGTTTGCGGTGACAATACTGTAATTTTCTAGAGATTACTAGTCCGTTTCATTTGCTATGGTCTTCTTAATCCTTTCATTACTCACTAACAGACCCCCCTCCTACCCCTCAACAATAACTTATCATTTATCACACATTTGAGCAAGTCTATAAGCGACGCAACTTTTTGATGCGAGCAATCTTAAGTCCATTGTACCTCTTTACGACGCCATTTTAAATAACTTGAAATTGCAGCCAATGATGAGCCATTGATACAGAATTAACGACAAACAAAAATGTTATTAACGGAAAAATTATATATAGTCCATCATATGCATTATAAAAAAAATTTGACACGTATTTTTTCTTTTCTCAATTAAACAAAAAAATACGAAGAATTGTGTGTTGAAGTTCCGCGTGACGTCACGTTATGGTACAGTTTTACTCAGTGACGTCACGAGCCACCACTCCCAATCTTTGACGCGCTTTATCTTTGTAAATTTGTAATGAATTAATTGGTAAAGCAAATAATTTAACTGTTTTACAAAAAAAACTTAAACCGACTTCACACTAATAAGTGATCAAATCCTGATCTGATGATAATGGGACCAAACGGGAAGTCCAAACAAAAAAAGAATTTTCCAAAACGATTCACAAATGACGGAGTTCTGAGGTAACAAACATAAAAAAGAAAATACAACCGAATTGACAACCTCCTCCTTTTTTTGAAGTCGGTTAAAAATAAGTATCCAATATTTTTTGATAAATCTAACTGTGACTAAATTTTTTCCCAGGAATCATTCCTATTGAAATATGCTAAAATGTATTCATAGGCTGAAATTTCAAGTATTTTAAAATGTTCCAACATGTTGACCGTTAGTATTTAACTATAGTATTGAGGTGATACCGTTGTCACGCGACGTTTATCTGTGTTTTGATGAGCGGTTCAGATTGGAAGCCGTTGTCGCACAGCTGCGTGATCTGCGCTGGAGTCTTGCCGCGGGTCTCCGGGAAGTACATCCTGGAAATAAATAAATATAAATAAATATGCTGGGACATTCCTCACACACGGTTAACTGATCCCAAAATAAGCAGAGCTTGTACAGTATTACCCAACTGATAAGGCGCGTCGTGAATCTTCGTTCGCACAGAAAATAAAGTATGGCCCCGAAGATTAACGAAAGAATGCTTAAAGCTTACAATCAATCTTAGATCACTACTATAAGGTTCATAATACAGTGCAGCTGTTAGTTCCGTCTCACTCGCAAGTCACGCCCCTCCGCACGGCGCGCGCTAAAATGGCGGCAACTGCCCACCAACGCTTCGAAAAAGTACAAAAAGTATCTTCTGCGCAGGTACATCGGTAAACCATATCAGTTGGATAACTGTACTATGGAAACCAGATAACTGGTATAATACTTTTTGTTTATAAATATGTAAACTCAATGCAAATGATATGTGTGTAGACAATGCATTCTTAATTTAAACGGGTAAAACAGATTGACAGTGCAACGCTGCCAAAAAAAAACCTGCGCGCCATATTTGTTAACGTTCTCATTGTGTGGTTGATGATTATTAAAAAATCTACTTGAAAAACGTCGTATGACACGCGTATGCATTGATCATTACACTCTCGGCTCCCTAATCGATAATACCGCCTCGCCTGTAATGACCAACTTTGCACACATGTATCATAATATACAATTCATCATCACCATCATCATCAGCCTATAATGTCCCACTGCTGAGCAGAGGCCTCCTTTCACAAATGAAGGTGAAAGCGTGCCCACTGCGGATCGGTGGAGGTAGGCTAGTGGTCAACCTACTGTTGGAATTTTTCAAGCCGCCTAGGATGCATCCAACTAGCTTAACGACTATCACAATTAAGTGATAACTGGGACCAACGGCTTTACTTGTCTTCCGAAGCACGGAAAACGCTCGATTTGAAATACCACTAGGCGGTCACCCATCCAGGTTCCGACCACGACAGGCGTAGCTTAATTTTTCCGATCGATTAAGAACGGCTAATCATGCTACACCACGAGCGCTTCCACAATTACACATTACATTATTAAAGTTCGCTCGCTTTAAAATAAGCAATATAATTAAAAAAAAAGAGATTACTCACTTTTGGAACACAAACAAGGCCAGCGTAACTCCAGAGAACACTAGGAACGAGTAGGGTCCGATGGTCTCCCTCATGGTGGGGAAAGACATCCCCACCAGGAAGTTGCCGCCCCAGTTGGCGAGAGAACCCCACGCCATGCCGGCCGGCCGTGGACCCACCTCGAATAGCTCTGTGGGACAATACAGTTTTATTACAATGGTATTACGGTTCAAATTAGAAGAGGATATCTGATCCCAAACTAAGCAGAGCTTGTACTATGGAAACCAGATAACTGATATAATACATATACTTTTTAGGGTTCCGTAGCCAAATGGCAAAAAACGGAACCCTGATGAACGGAAAAATGGATTCGTCATGTCTGTCTGTCTGTCCGTCCGTATGTCACAGCCACTTTTTTCCGAATCTATAAGAACTATACTGTTGAAACTTGGTAAGTAGATGTATTCTGTGAACCGCATTAAGATTTTCACAAAAAATATAAAAAAAAAAACAAAAAATTTTGGGGGTTCCCCATACTTAGAACTGAAACTCAATTTTTTTTTCATCAAACCCATACGTGTGGGTTATCTATGGATAGGTCTTCAAAAATGATATTGAGGTTTCTAATATCATTTTTTTCTAAACTGAATAGTTTGCGCGAGAGACACTTCCAAAGTGGTAAAATGTGTGTCCCCTCCCTGTAACTTCTAAAATAAGAGAATGATAATACAAAAAAAAATATATGATGTACATTACCATGCAAACTTCCACCGAAAATTGGTTTGAATGAGATCTAGCAAGTAGTTTTTTTAATACGTCATAAATCGTAAACCGCAATTTACCTTTCATTCAATATTTTTGGCGTTTTTTTTTTCATAGCAAAGTCGAGTTAGTTAATATTACACGGAACCCTCCGTGTGCGAGTCCGACTCGCACTTGGCCGGTTTTTTGTTTGTAAACACATATTTAATATACATAATTTCACCCAGACTGTTCATACAGACATGTTAATGCACACAAATCCATGTCCTGGGTGGGAATCGATCCCACGACCTACGGCGTGATAAGTGGAATTTTAACCAACCACGCCAATTAATATTGTTTACTAACTGTCCACCGTGGTTTCATTCGTGTTCCCAGAAGGGTAAAAAAACATCCTATGTCATTCTCCGTTCCAAAGACTATACCAATATTTGCGTTTATCTTTTGTAAAGATGGACAAACTAACAAACATAATTTCGCGTTTATAATATTTGCAGATATTTCATAGTTACCTGAAGCAATGAAATATGGTATCGGCCCAAGTCCGAACCCGTATACCAACACGTAGAGGAGCACCGCAGTCATACACACTTGGGGCATCCATGATACTGCAGTCTGAAAACGAAATAAATTGTGTCAACGCACCTCACTACACTATACTCTATTTCAGTGTTTTTCAATCTTATTGATTTCGCGACCCCCTTACAGGTTGAAAAATTCTGGCGACCTCCTTGCCAGACAGACGAAGAATTTATAAATTAAAAGACTACGATAATGATTTTCTTTATTTTGATACCTTTACTTATTAGTCTGCAAGAAGCCGCGAGAGGTTTGCAACTAAGTAAGAGGTAAGTTGGACGCCCGCTTGCGCGAAGTCTACCTTGCCTTTTTCCTTCTGCCGGCGACCCCCCGACTAAGGTTTCGTGACCCCCCTAGGGGTCGCGACCCACAGATTGAAAAACACTGCTCTATTTCACCTAGGATGAGTCATGGGTTTTTTACCAATATCTAGTGAAATTCCAATTGATGAATCTAAAACTCACAATATTTCATGAAACCTCGTTCTATCATAGTATTCCTTTATTATATCGAAATCAACATTAACCATTGAGAAATCTAATAAAATACCATGTGTCACCGAACTTATGCTATTTTAAAACTACTATAGTACGCGGATTGGTTGTTTTGAATGTAGTCTATGATACCTACCGCCTACCATTTTTAAATATAAAAAAATAATATTCTGCCAAAATTTGAAACATCCCTTTTTTCCGTATATACTAGATTTATAAATTACGTATCGCATCAATTGTAGATTTTTGTAGATTTTCACGCGCATTCTATGTAAATTCTTAAGTAATATGCCTAAACAATTTCCGCAAGATAAAGCATTTAATTCCGAACCACCAAACTGAACCACATAACTGCTAAGAACGAGGTCATCATCTCTAGAGTCACCCTTTTCAACCTGAGTTCACCAACAATGGGCTAGATGACTAAACAAATCTATTTAGACCGTCTTTTAGACTATAAAAAAAATATTAGACACACATGTTTTCTTTTGTGAATTAACAAAAAAAAGAAACAAGAAAAATTACGAAGATATCGTGTGTTGAAGTTCCGCGTCACGTCACTAGAGTACACTTTTTTAGTTACGTCATCGTCACAAACACTCCCGAACTTTGACGCTCTTTATCTCTGTAAATGTTTAATGATTTGGTTCTCCATCCAAAGGTTGCCAGGTAGAGATCACTTTTAGTGATAAGGCCGCCCATTGTAACACTTTCTTTTTTAAGTTCCTGTATTTTTATTTTCATGTGGTGTAACAATAAAGCGTAACTAAAGCAAAAAATACTTGTCGAATATTTTTTTATGAACTAACTGACGGACTATTATGTTTTTTACCTAGGAATCATACCTGAATTTGTGTTACTTTACTACTAGCTTTTTACGAAAATACGATAAAATACTATGTAGGTTTTTTTTTCTCAAGAATTTTCTCAGTCACGTATTCACTCAAAAACTCACAATAAAAGTCATAGAGGCAGCCAACGCAGCCAACAACACCGCGGCACTGAGTATAGATGAAAGCAACAGCGGCCTGCGTCCGTACTTGGGCAGTAGTCGCACCATCACAAACGCAGTACACACGTTGATGAACCCGCACGCAATCGTCGCGTACTGTGCGCTCTTGTCTGACAGACCAGCTTGCTTGAATATCGTTTGTGAGTAGTAGAACACCTGGAAAACAATAGGTCCTATATTGCCATGGGCGTAGCGAGGTACAGGGGCAGCTACCCCCCTTCTCCATAAGGGCTTTGCTGTTATCTACGGACGGAGTGCGGTGCGGGAGGTTTTAGATGCTAAACCGTTAAACGGTTTTTTTTATACAACTTAATCGGTAAACAAGCATACGGCCCGCCTGATGGTAAGCGGTTACCGTAGCCATATGGACGCTTGCAACACAAGAAGCATCGCTCACGCGTTACCGACCTTTCCCCCCTCCCCTATGAGCTCTGGCGACCTTACTCACGCGCAGGAACACAACTTTACACAATATAAAGTTATTTGGCTGCGGTATTCTGTAAGGTGGAGGTACTTCCCCAGTCGAGCTGCTCTTTGAGCGAATAAACGCTATGCTCTACCTCTCTCATACACTCGGTTTGTTCATAATCGTTTTCTACCTTCGATTCTACCTCCCACTAGGTGGACCGACGACCTGGTCAAAGTAGCTGGGCGTCGCTGGATGCAAGAGGCCCAAAACCGTTCCAGGTGGAAGTTAATGGAGGAGGCCTATGTTCAGCAGTGGACATCCTTAGGCTGATATGATGACGAGGCGATTCTCAACAAACCATTCAACGATTTAGCATCGAAATCTGTTACACGTTGTATATTCTTGGCTTTTCTTTGCCTGCTCTAACCTTAACAGAATCCTGGCTACGCCTGAAAATTGCTTTGATGGGAATGGATTCAGTAAAGATGGTGGTAAGCAAAAAGAACTCAGAAGGAATCTAAGTAATGTGTTGTGTTGTCAACTAGCTACATATCCTCACAGCATTGATCCCGCTGGTCTGCTGTCCAGCCTGCATGGAGCAGGCCAGCAGCAGCGGCAGGCGCAGGCGCGGGTCGCGCACTACGCGCGCCATGCTCCACTGCTCGCCGCTGCTGGACGCAGCCGCCGCAGCTTGGCTCTCCTCACGCAGGAGATCTATGTCCTCACTCAGGGCGCTCGCTGACTCGCCTCTTAGACGGGACAGCTCTGCAATTTTAAGTACACAAATGATAACTCGGACAGCTGACATTAAACGGGATTTTTTTATTCGTATCACTTTGGTATCAAATTCAATTTCGAATAACTTCGAAAGTTGTAACTGAATAAATGTATAGGCTGAATTCCTGAATTTACATTATCAAAAAATATTAGACACGTATTTTTTATTGTGCCAATTAAATAAGTCTTTGATAAAAAAAAAAACATTTTTAATACAAGCTTTTTTTGTTGACATTACTTGCATTGTCTTCCAATATACTAATGTATAACAAATATCAAGTCAATCCGACCACTGGAAGTGGGTGAAATTCGACTTGCAAGATTCCACCCGAACAAACATACATTGCAAATTGCAAGGTAAATAAAAGATTGCAACAAAAAAAATACGAAAATATGGTGGGGGTGTTTATGTTCCGCGTGACGTCACGTTGTGGTACACATTTTACTCAAAAGTGACGTCACGAGCCCCCACTCCCGAACTGACGCGCTTTATCTTTGTAATTTTTTAATGATTTGGTAAAGCAAAAAATACGTGTCCAATATTTTTTGATAATCTAACGGACGGACTAATTAGATTGTTTTTTACCCAGGAATCATCTCTATTGTAATTTAGACATCTGTCCAAAGATATTCAGGCTTCAAAATAGTACCTAATGTCAGTTATATTAGAGTTCTTACGTTTATAAATCAAAATTCAGAAAATACTTTTCTACAAACGAATAGACTCATTCATATCCATCATGTCACATAAGTGGATACTCATCTATGGTTTAATTCTAATTGAATTAACACCATATTGCTATTCACATAAAAATCTAAAATGAATGTCCGTGAGTGTCTTTAATTTGACACCCACTTCCTGCTATTTTAATCCTTAAACTATAGTAATACGGTATTAATTTGCTTGATAATAGGTGTTTGGAAATTGAGCGCCACAACTAAACGTTACTGGTGACCAATCATTATTACAAACAGATCGAAATTAGACTTTATAAATAGCACATACAGTCTACATTCATAAAGCAACAAAGTTCCTGACGTGCTGCGACGCAATCAAATTCACCAACTGATTGATACAGGCAATCTAATTGCTACTCTATGTGGTTGCATTAGAGCTAATTATAAAATGACAAGGCAACACTTCCGGGCAATTATACTTAGACGCAATATGAAATTAATTAATTCGATTAACACTGACCCAACTAATTGATAGCATTCTCTCAGATTTGTAATAAAATGTTAACTCGATAAAAGATTATTATTTCAGAAACTTTCAAAGAAGCAAGTTTAAATTTTTCCTAAAGCTGTACAAATAAATGGGAGTTATTTTTATTGCAAAATACATGGTTTATTAAAACAGCCGTTTATCGGCAAATTTTAATAAACCTTGAGTTTTGTTTTTACCAAATATTATGATTATAGCACATATAGCGGAAAAATTTCGTCCGACCTTCGACAAGTTTAACAGATAATTTTAAAAAAACACGACCTCTGATTCAAGTGACAAATTACAAATTATCTTATATTAAAAGTACATTATATAACGCGGGCATACAAAAAGATACAAAAAGGTTAAGGATTTATCTGAGAACCGCGGTTCTAACCCCGCATTCCTGGGATAAAAAATGTATTATGTTTAACTCCCGTGGTCCAAGCCAACCCTCTGCGAAAGGGGTTCGAAGATTCTATCATTCCTCGCGTCCCCCATGTGCATGTGTGGAAACGAATCGTATTATTTAATATTACAAAAAAAAACTACTTCAAAGTGCACTGAAATACAGTATGAAATAACGAAGTGACATTGTTTTGAGGTCGGCGAACCAACTGCGAAAGTGAGCCGCGCGGTTGCCAGACTTGTAGAGACTTGAGTTGAATAAGTTCTTTGTTAAAAATTACATTTTTAATACAAGTTTTTTTTTACTAACTGTACTTTTTGTTAACTGTACTTACATTGTCATCCAATACACTAATGTATACCAAATATCAAGTCAATCCGACGACTGGAAGTGGGTGAAATTCGACTTGCAAGATTCCATCCGAACAAACATACATACGTTGTAAATTAAATAAAAGCTTGTAAAAACCCGTGCGGCTCACTCGCGCGGTCTTTTCTTTTTGACATAAAGCCTTCGCCTACTTTTCAACATATCAACACACTGCGCGCGTTATCTTTACTCCGGTGAGTTAGAGTTCATAATTCTCAAGCGCCAAATTTTACTGGTGAGGCTCCTAAAAAGTAATTTTAAAATCTCGGTATAGCCACAAAATACTCAGTACTGCTTAGTTCTGCTCGCACCCGATTATAGATAGTCACTTCTGTCCACGCAAAATTTTACTTCTTTATTGACACTTGTAGATTTACTCACCTTTTAAAGCAGTTTGTTCGTTTTTCTTAACTATATATAAGTACTTGGGACTCTCAGGCAGTGTAAATAGTATAGGTAAACATATAATGACTAGCAACGCGTAGACGGATAACAGATAAGGCCAATCTTCGGCACGACCTGAAATAAATAAAAAGTCATTAAGCTTGAGGTGCTATAAGACGATAGGGCAACTGAATGACACAATTAAGACTGTGGGTCTGTTGATGATGGACTATTAAGGCGCGGACTGACTACGATTTTGACAGGACTCGTTCTTCACTGGAATAGGGTTGAAAATGGTAAATCATAAATGTGTCGACTCTATGAAATGGACTGTTATTTACGGGTTTTCTTTAGATTATACAGAATATACGCATTAAATTGAATAAGTGTCCGGTTAACATTCTAATATAATTCTGTATCTTATATATTCTTAAAAATAAAATTGTTGTCATCGCTGAAAATACGGAGAATTTCGACGCGAAAGATTTTTTTAGACGTAACTTAGGATTTTTTTATTGGGAATATCAAAGCACTTTTTAATATTCTATTCGGTTAACATTTTTCTCAAAACCCTCTTCTATCCACAGTATTTTTTTGTGTTAGGTATTTCATTGCGTTACGTCATACTCGACTCTCAAAGAAACCCATTTTTGAGATTTGAGCTTAGACCCGGCCTTAAGAGTGCGTACCAAGCCAGAAAAATATCGCAATGTCAGATGAAACAAACTTATGTCTAATCTTCGCGTGGAGATGAGATGGAGATAGCGTGTTACGCGGCACAAAAATGAACGAAGCGCTTGTTATCTAAATAACTCGTAAAGTATAGAATATTTTAAAAAATCGTTAGTAGCATCCCTAGGTTATATGTTAGTGATATTATTTATCGAATTTTTGTCTTAATTAGATACACCATGAACGAATAAAACCGAAAATTCATTATTATTAGAGGTAGCTTTGTGATTTTTTTCTATCGAGGAAATTTCATTCCATTATGTTTTCGCTCAGGCAGAACCCTCGCGTATATAATGAAAATACCCATATAAAAATATTTTTTCATTTAAATACTATTTACTTGGGTAAATTTCAATTCTAAGATTGTTATTTTGCTTTATACGCAGCCTTAAGACTGTAAGGCACTATTAAGACAGTACGACACAAATGACTGAAATGATTAAAAGATGTTGATTTTGTAATAATGTAGGTACTTGAGAATACATAAACTAGAATTATCTTTATTTAATTAGAATGCCACAGATTAAATATTTGTTAGATTATGGTTGCCTGGTGATCGCTGTGGTTTATGGGGTATAAGTCCACCCACCATCCGCCAATAGAGTAAGGGTCCGTTCACACATAACGGCTCGGAGAGAAAAGCATATTTTGCTACGCGTTTAAAAATAGATTTTAGGGTCATTGAAATATGGTTTATTTTTACATTTCACTTCTTTTGTAAGCGCGTTAGGACGGCTCTACAGCATTCAAAGAATAAATAAAACTTATTTTAATGATCCTATACTTTATTTTTAAACGAATATCAAAATAAGCTCCGGTCTGTGTGAATGGACCCTAAGATAAAAATTTAAATTGTCGAGCAGAAAGAAAGTTTGTCACACAAATTAAAAAAATTAAGAATTACTGTACAATGGCCGGTAGCGATATCTTCCAGAAAACCTTTACTTATTAGAGTTGTGTATTTATTTATCCAAATTAGACAATATAACAAGATAATCCCTCAGTATTGTTTCGCTCTTATTATTAAATATATAGTTTACCTAACAAAAAGTCCAGGCCCATAAATTGTCCCACGAAGACCCCAACGTTGACCCCCATGGGGCATGCAACCCCCATCGCCCCAGACAACTTGGCTGGAGCCAGCTCCGTAAGATACATGGGAACTATGCTTGTTGTTAGACCTGAAAAACATTTTGAAATCTATATTATAGACAATAGATATCACAATTCCATGAAGCTATGTTTCGATATGATGTGGCCAAAGGTGAACATATAAAGCTTAGAACGGCACACATTGGTACCGATTCTGTTGTAAATCGCACTAAACTAATTTTAATCACATCTCTTTCTTTCAAACATTATTGAAAAAGGATAGAACATATTTAAAGCTGTCAAATAAGTCTTTGCCGTTTACATTTGCGGGTAAATAGACCTAACCTACTTTGATGGCTACTTTTACTGTGGAAACAAGCATTGGACTAATTTGACAGCACTAAATTTCACGGATGCCATTCGATTTTCATATGGGCAGTTGTTGAGACCACACAGCAAATTTTAGCCACCGAGGATTGGTTATATATAGTTGTAGCCTGTTGATTTGCTACACCTAAGTTTATCCAACTGAAATCCGTTGGTCCACTTCGGCTTTAAGCCGTAACATACAACTAACTGTCCTTCGCGGTTTCACCCGCGTTCCCGGGATAAAAAGTAGCCTATATCCTTCTCCATACCATAGGCTATCTGTATGCCAAATTTCATGATTATCCGTTGAATAGTTTAGGCGTGAAGGGGTAACAAACAAACAAACTCACTTTCGCATTTATATATTAAAGTTAGCATTCAATTCATTAACAGATGAGTAGTGTTAGCTTTTTGTACATATAGGAACTTGATATATGGGCTTTTGATTTGAAGCAGAGACGAGACATGTTAGTTTTTAAGTAAAAATTTAATTAGTATTTTTCTAAAAGCCGAGCTCACGTATGTTCCTGAAATTAAATACGCCTTTCAACCTCAGAGAATTCACAGACGGAGAAAAAATTTGCTGTTGCTGTCATTTAAACGTGTCGACTTTTCAAAATCTTTTAAGTTCTCTTCTCCAAATAAACTTACCGGCAATTTGGCCCGAGTTCAATATTTGATACAAAAGAGGTTTTCAGCAAAGAATTTGGCCCAAGCTCGGGCTAAATTCAATGCCGATGAGTGTATATAGAGTGAATGGACAAATAATAAATAGATTGTTCATAATTTGCTTACCGATTAGAATTGCATGTAAAAATATACAAAAAAGCAATGTTATTACGATTTTATTGTGATTACTAGCATTCCACCCTGCGGGTTCACCCACGACCTATTTTACTTAGCGTCTGCTCACAACGAGACGCGATGGGAATAGCGATACCGTGGGAACTTGGGACGGTGTTGGTTGGTACGCACGGCTACAGATCAAGCTATACATTTCCAATATAAGCTGACCTCTCATTGCAGGGAAATCCTATACAATGCGAGATCAGCTTATACTGGAAATGTATAGCTTGATGTGTTGCCGTGTGTACGTGCGTGTGTTGCTACATCAAGAAATAAATTTGTCCTCGAAAATGTCCCAAGTAAGGTATTAGTCTGAAATTACCCCATTTGACGGTACAATATAGAACTTTATTTCCTACACAAAAAGGTACACATTGCAGTGTAAAGGTTCGCGTCGCGCGGCGTTGCGCTGCAGTATGCTATATACCTATATGACTACAATATAGTAGGTAATCACTTAAAACATTACTTTAATACTGTACGACGACGTCCTTGTTCTGTCTTTTCATTGTAACGTTATATGTATTGCTATGGAAATTATTCTTACTTTGAGGACGTTTAAAAATGTTAAAGTAAAATAGTCTTTATTGCGTCAACCTGAGTTAATAACTCAAGAAATAGCTGCTTACCTCGGACTAAAGGTAGTCCGAGTAGGTAAGGACCTAGACTTGACATTATATGATATACTATCCCCCACGGTTTCACCCGCGTTCCCGGGATAAAAAGCCTATAATACTCGGGGATAATGTAGCTTCCTATAAGTGAAAGAATTTTTCGAATCCGACTGGTAGTTCCCGAGATTAGCCCCTTCAAAGAAAAACAATCTCTTCCGCTTTGTTATACAGGTCGTTGTTTTGGTCAGCGACGAGCGACTCAGGGTCGATAATACAAATGATACTGGTGCTAAAAAAAATATAAAAAAAAAACTATTTTTTTAAAATAATAATAATAAAAAAATTAAAATTTTGAAAATCATGTAATAAGCTAAAATGTAGACATAAAACTCAACGGGAGTACGAGGGAGTAAAGGGGTGGGGCGATGGCGGCTTGCGCCTAGCTCTAGAATGTGCACGTGCCTAGTAACCATACTTTGCGGTAATTTTATTTCAAATTGAATAAGGTATTTCTCAACATATTTAGAGTACTTAATGGAATTAAGTCCATTTTTGGGGAATATATATTTTGTACTACCGCTCCTGGGTCGCTTGTCGCCGACCAAAACAACATCCTGTATTAGTATAGATAGATTTACCCCAGGTAAGCATCTAACTGAAGCGCTCGTGATGTAGCAGCAAATTTAAGCTACCACCGTCGTGGTCGGTACCTGGATGGGTAACCGCCTAGTGGTATTTTAAATCGAGCGTTCCGTGTTTCGGAAGGCACGTAATGCCGTTGGTCTCGCTTATCACTTAATTGTGATAGTCGTTAAGCTAGTTGGAGGCCTACTAGGCGGCTTGAATACTCCAATAGTATGTTGACCACTAGCCTACCTCCACCGATCCGCAGTGGGCACGCGTGGTGGAGTATTGCCCATTCCCTTTCACCCTCATTTGTGAATGGAGGCCTGTGCTCAGCAGTGGGACATTATAGGGTAATGATGATGATGAAGCATCTAACTCTGACTTATTAAGATAACCCAGGTTGACGGAATTGAGCTCCTAAGATCTAAGACTCGTAGAAATGTAGCAATCATAAGCCGGGTTCCGTGAGTCTCTCACGCTTGTATAATAGAGTAAGGAAGTAAGTACAATGAAATACAAACTTACCACCGGACAGACCGACGAGCAGTCTCCCGAGTATGAGCATTTCAACCGAATTGGCTTTGCGGCACAATACAAACATGACGGCTCCGAGCAGTGACAATATATTTGTTACTACTGTAGCCATTTTCCTGCAAAATAATATATTTGCATTATTGATACATACGCATTTTTTTTAAGAAACTACTTGTAGAGCAGTATATACTGGCTTGGATGAAATTTAGGCAGGACCGAATTCAAGTTACGACGAAAATTGGGCAAAAAAAGTGAATCATTAATTATATGTAAACGCCTTTGTTTAATAACTCGCGAGCCATCAAACCCCGCTGCTCATTACTAAACTCTTAAAAAGGATATCGCAAATAGATAGGTACAGCATGAACAAATCCAAATCAAGACGCAACGTTACTATAACGTGGTAGTTACCTTCCCAGACGGTTCGCAAGAACAGCACCGATTATGGAACCAGTACATCCTCCCACTATGAAGATGGAGACGACGAAAGACCAGAGAATGTTTAGCCATTTCTCATCGAGCACCACGTCGTAGCGAGTTATTATGCTCTCATTGCAGAAACGTTTTATTACCTAAAACAATGGGATATAGTCTAAGATCTGAGCTGGCAACACCTTCAATAGCTGCATCCATCTGTTTAATGGATGAAAAGTATTTTATATAAAATTTGGATGTTAAATTCATGCCAAGACATGACCAAACCAAAATTTCCATTTTTTAATTTTTTGAATGACGGTTGGCGAATTTTTTTTTGCATAAAAACCTAAAAAAAAATATTCGCCAACCGACATTCAAACCAGATTTTTCGCAAACAACCCTATACCATCGTGTTTGCCATGAAATAGCGTTTATTTTGATATAAGATTTATTTATTAAACAAATGGGTGTAAAAAGTTAGACTTCTACATGTCTATGCCAACCCATAGTTACGCCAGAAAAAAATAGTCAACTCAACGTTTATATATTCTATGGACTTCATACGAAAAATTACAAGCTCTCACGGGAACCCGGTTAAAACGGCGGGCGGATATTAGTATAACCAAAAAGGGAATCATCCATCTACAGTATATTTTATTCTATTCCATTTACTAACCTCAGCGGGTGTATTAACAACTCCAATATTATATCCTACGGGGAGAGACGATCCGAGGGTGGTTACAACCCCGGCGAGCACCAAGTAAAACGTCCATCCCCCTTTGTACTCGTGCGACTGTGTTAACTGTTGGTGCTCATTTGTAACCTGGAAATTAATAAAACGTATTTAACTTCCTAGTGTTTTCTTCTTTGAATAAAATAGGTGTCATTCAAAACTGAATCTTACAGCTTGTTTTTTTTTTATACTAGTGGTCTACAAGTGGTGGCAAACAAGCATACGGCCCGCCTGATGTTAAGCGGTTATCGTAGCCTATGGACGCTTGCAACACCAGGGGTATAACACAGGGGTATTAAAGCTACTTTTAGAATGATAATACAGAGATTGAAACCTACAGAGAAGGGACTAGGATTTCAAAAGTGAAGGGCGACAGATATTCAATTTGAGGGTGGCCAGCTAGGCGGGTACTGCAAATTGCAAATGTGAACTGGCTTTTCAGCGAAAGAAAACATATTGTAACCAGCATCAGGGAGAAGGCAAGGGCATGTGAGGTTCATCAATCCCAGATCCCCCTAGACTTTGTGCTTACCACCTTCAGATACATCATCACATACCATGGCTCTACCTTACCTATGTTCATCTAAACAACAAACATCAACGACAAAACAACTTACAAAAAACTTAAAAAGTACTTTAAACGGCATTTCACAAACACAAAGACACAGCACACTAATGTTCACCACTTGGTTGAGCACAGTGTGAATAAAGCAACGGCAACATCACAACACGCCGGCACCACTGAGCAAAATGAGAATATCGGCCAGTACCAATCACACAGCCACCCGTCTAGCACGAAGTATGTTAGAACTATTGCTGCTGAGCCGTGGGCACCGATTGCTGATACATTTTGTTAAGGAATTAATGGTATCGGAGAAGCGTGACTATGGTAAAACCGGAAAAATGGTACTTAAGAGGTTTTATCTTATTCGACATTATGGTCTGATAATAGTGATAAATTATTGGTTTAGTCTTCTGTCCTGATACTTTGCTTGCCAGGGCCGGATGTAGGGAATAGGCAAAAGGGGCAACTTAAGTGGTTCTTATTCAGTGTTTATCCACGCAACAAGGGATAGGTGGGTGGGATCTTAATAAACATGTTTTTATGCACGAATGAATGATAAAAATTACGAGCTCAGGGTCATTTTTGCGACTTCGAAATCAATGTCGAATTGGGCGTTTGCTGAAAAACATGTCGGATATCATAGAATTTCTATTCATCTTGACAAAAGTCTAACTGTCTAATACGACATCAATATATCCAAATATGTTGTATGTACTGAAGGCGAAAGCAGAGATATGACTATTATGCAATGAAAGACAATGGGATCAGAAAGAATAATTTAAATAATGAATGATAAAGACTATTATGAGATAATATATTACAACACAAACAAGATTAATACCTAGCACGATTCAATAACATAATGATAAGGAAAAGTTATACAAATTGTACACGTTTTATTAAAATACACCTAGCAATAAGTTATAAGGAACTTTATAGGGAACTTATAAGATGGACATGTTAAACGCCAACTTGTTTACTTATCTTATCTTAATGTAACGTTCATAAGTTGCTAGAGCATTAATTCAATAAATTACTTTTTGATTTTTAATGGACTATGAAGAAGCCGAGAATGAAGCACGCAACTCACCCTAGATTTGGAGAATTCTAGAAATAAATTAATTTAATATTTATTTTACAACGGTTATTTTCTGAAAAAACAGTAGCGTGCTTCTTACTCGGAATCTCTCCCATTATGCTGCCAAACAATTACAAAACTTAAACACGCATATACAGAAGCAAAGTAGAAGAAAAGGATACAGATGAGCGAGACTGAAGGTGAGAACATGGTTAATCCAAACATGAACGTTGTCAACTCCAGCACAATGAGGGATAATGCCACAGCGAAGCCAGCTACCAACCTGGAAACATGCATTACTTCTAGAAATGTTTTCAGAGGATCAGTAATTTATGGCGGGATCAGAGCCTGTAGCAAATGTAATGAAGGCCCATTGTTTCAGGTTCTCTAACCTTATATCAATTATATGAATACATCTTTATAATCTTTTTGTAAACATTATGACTTAAAGAATCATGGCGAGCTCCATACATTGATTTGTACAAAAAAATAAAACATTTTAGAGGGTTTTGAATCACTTCCAATGTTGAGATTACATTGCCAGCAACATGTTAATATACATAAAATATTTTATAAACCCCGCAAAACATAACAACAACATAACGGTTTTGGTCGCGAATAGTCACGATTCGCCGGCATGCCATAAAAATTCGCATTTTTATCCCGGGGTTCTAAAAATATTTTAAATGGCTCAAGTTGTTCCTTAGGTACCAAGGATCAAATATAACGTCGTCCAACGTCTCTAATTTTTTTTATTTTTTTGTACAAATCTCGCCATGATCGTTTAACATATTTTATTTAGCTTTTATTTGATCTATTTATATTTTATTATTGTTTTTATAGGTTCTGTTTATTGGAAATATTATAGAATTAATATTGTCATCTGTAAGCCAAAATCGGCAAAACATGCTGATTCTTACACATTATACTATACACCCAATGTAACGTATGTTGAACAAATAAAATCACCTTTATCTCTATCTTTATCTTTATGTGCGGATTCAGATTATTAGATTTGGTCGCGCTAATCGTGAAAATATTTCACGATTTTATTACTCTTAAGACATTCAATATTTATTTTTATGAACACGCAGCGTATATAGTATTTGAAGATTTTTTCTGATGTTCTTTGTCGTGCAGCGTAATTTACCACGATTCCATTCCTCAATACACGTAATTTTTTATGCGCGAAAGCTGGACCCGTGATGCGCGAGGCTAGTGGCATTTACCAACTCCTGCTATATAGCTCATTCGGCAGTTGATAGCATGCATTGCAGACGGGCCAGTTGGCGCCGTTGATTAAGACTCCACCTATCGCGCCGAAGGTCGTGGGTTCGATTCCCACACAGGACATGCATTTGTGTGCATGAATATGTCTGTATGTCGTGAGTCTGGGTGTAATTATGTATATTAAGTATATATGTATTTACAAACAAAAAGTAGTATATGTATTATATCAGTTATCTAGTTTCCATAGTACAAGCTCTGCTTAGTTTGGGATCAGATGACCGTGTGTGAGTAATGTCCCAGGATATAAATAAAATTGAATTGTTTGTTTTTAATGGCAAAATAACAGCTTTGTACTAAATATACATATATGGTAGGTAGGTATACAGGATGTAACGGAAAGTGTATTTACAGTAATCCACTTTTTGGTACTATGCCCCCAGATCGCGGAAGATACAATTTTATATTAATATTAGCAAGGGACGCAAAATAAAGAGTTGAGAAATGACATGTTGGTTATGATTTTAATTCAATAAACTTGAGTGCAAAAATTTGGTTTGAATTTTAGTAATTTATTTTGCTGTACCTGATGTAGTCTTAACCCCCTTCGGATGTATATACCCTTTCCGTTACACTCAGTATACGGTAATTATACAAAAAAAAAATGTTGTGTTTTAATTATACAAAAAAAAACAATTTTAAAAATGTTGTTTTATCGCGCAAAAATTTTTAACCGTACGCGGGTTAAACTCGGCGGTCAGATAATTAAATTCTAGGCAACGGTAACCGTTTACCATCAGACGAGTGGTATGATTGATTGCGATTAGTATAAAAATAGTAGAAAATACTACTCATACATAACAGCACGATATTGTCTCCACGTAATGACGTGGACTCAACACGTGCCGTTTCCAATAACCAAACAAAGCTTGTCTTATCCAAAGAACCTATTTACTCACGCGAAGTGATAACGGGTCATGGGGAACCAACAATGGTAATATTCTGATTTACGACACATTTTGTACATGAGTGATTTTTTTATGCAGATGGAAAATAAATAAAGCATGAAGAATTAATTATATCTAAAGAATAAATGTAGTTTCAAAATTAAATAAATATGAGCCATCATATAAATTAAATTAATAAATTCCACTATTCTTTTAAATGGGGGCTGGCTATTCGTACTTTCAAAATGAGAACAATTTTTTTTTTCATAAATACGGATCGAATCCAACACAAAAATAAATGCCAGCCTCTAAAAAACACTAATAAAATCTACATTCGAATAACAAAAAAAACACAAAAAACACACCTTAACATCAGCATTCTTCTGCACCATTGTACTATAACTTAACGGAACAACTTATACACAACTTATTGGTAACCACGACCAACCATGAATGGAGCAAACACAATCACAACATTATATTAGTATCGGCGTATCGACGTACTTACCTTGAACTTTGATTTTTACACGAGGCGCGATTACAACTAACATAAGTAAAGAATAAGTAAAAAAAAGTCCCATACTTCGCTCGAGGCTGATGACCCCATAAATATGCTTGGGTCACACTTTACACCTGATTTATAACAGTTATAAATAACAAGTACCTCAGAGTTACAGTTACGATATGATCGGTATACGGTGACGCCTGACCGCTCTGAGGAGTCGCAGGCGCACTGCAACACTTCACTTGAGTTGTCGGTAATATTGCCTCAGGTGTTTTGTAAACTTTGGATCGCCGGTGGCAACTTAAACCGGTTATATCCGTGTATTAGGATAGGTCAAGTCCATTAGGGGTGGCAAGAATGTTGTATTTTGATGATCATAGATCATAGCAAAAATAACTTGTAGCCATTGAAGGATAATTACATCCCACATGTTCCGTAATAAATAAGAAATAATAAAATAAAATATGCTGTTCATAAATCTTACTCAATAAAGAGACTGACATTCGATATGCATTTGTCTTCGTAGGCAATATGTACTCAGGACTTTAAGGAAATATCCCTTTACCGAGCAACCCAATTCCAATGATTTTTACAATTTTTTGTTGTTATAGCAGCAATGGAAATACACATTTTGTGAAAATTTCAACTATCTACCTTTTTTTTTTATACCTCTAAGGTGGCAAACAAGCATACGGCCCGCCCGATGGTAAGCGGTTACCGTAGCCTATGGACGCATGCAACACCAGGGGTATCACTCGCGCGTTGCCGACCCTGAAGAAACCTCTTCACACCCTTCTTTAAGAACCTCATGCTGTACTCCTTTGGGAAAACCACGGCGGGAGCTCATTCCACAGTCTGAGCGTCCGCGGAAGAAAACTCCTTTGAGCCCGTACAGTTCGAAACAATTCTGGTTTCAATATGTGAGGATGGATTCCCCGTCGATGGCGAGAGTTGCGATGGTAGAAGGTAGCCGTGGGCATCAATTCGAACAATTCCTTGGAACACTCCCCGTTGTACAAGCGGTAGAACACACATAAAGACCTACCTACCTACCTATTACGGTTCATGAGATACAGGCCACTGACAGTCAGACGGACGGATGGACGGACGGACAGACAGCGAAGGCTTAGTAATAGGGTCCCGTAAGCACCCTTTGGATACGTTAAAAAGGAGCAACTGACTTTGCACGCACAGCTGAAGCCGCATGGCTTAGAAATGGAAAAATCGCGAGTGGAACCGCGAGGCGGAAAACTAGTTTTATCATAAATTTATGATTGAGAAATGATAATACTCGTCGAGAGGTATTGATTAGTTTATTTACAACTTGATATGCGTCATATAATTAGTTTCAATATTGAACCAAGTATTATAATAATAAAATTAAGTATATAATGACTTGGGTAGATAATTTACACAAATATACGATTATGTAAAATAAAGCAGTCCCAGATATGCCCTATTTTTATCGGTGGGGAAGAAAATAAATGACATGATGATGCCAAGCAAACTTCATGTAGCCCCTGTTGCCCACCCCTTAATTTGGCTCTGGCAGGAATTAAATCAATACATTTTTTTTTCATTTTAATAATATCTTTGTCCATAGGCGACGCGAACGGTGACCACTGACCAGTAGATGGACCGTTACTTGCTACTGAAATAGAAAAACATGACAATTTAGTTCTCAATTTGGTAATTTCTGCAAATATTAGACGTCATAAAACAAAATAATATGTAAACGAGATACTAATATCATGTTTTACGTATCTTACTCAAATACGCAAATACATATGCTTTGTTTATATAATCTTTTATAAATACGCTCATAATTGACATTTTAATGGTATTATCAGTTTAGGTTAAAAAAACAGTTCAAAATCTGTTGATAAATACAAAAATAATTGTTATAATTAGTTACCTACTCATATTCAGTTGTGAGTTGCCAAAGTTGCTGATCGATGAACTTTTTTGTATGGGAAAATTTTATCGAGCTTTTTTTTGTTTAGATTTTAAATTCATATAGGGTTGCCTGGCCATAAAACACAAAAGCCGAACTCGGTGCTTAATATGGCCGGACATTTTCCCTAAAAGCCGGACATACCTTTTTTTAAAAGTATAATATTTAGGACCCTAAATCATGTTTCTTTTGGTTTGCTAGTAAATGCCAGTGATATTTTAATTTCTCCCAATGATATTATAATAAAAAGAGGATTTCTCCTATGAAATAAAACATGTATGTTTAGACGTGCAGACCTCAATGTTATCATCATCTATCTTGCCAAGATTGGACGTTCATAAATAACGATAAAATCGAAAATCTACTTACTCGTAGATTATGTATGATTTATAATTGCACTTATCATTGATTTTCAATAAAAAAACTTTTTATAACATATTTTATTTTATGAGACAATTGTGCCCCAATTTGTTACTACTAGCACCTGCTTGACTATCTGGTATAACCACGAACTACGCTTTTATTAACTTATTAAAAGAGAAGGCCAACATTCACAAAGTGTAAAATAAATATAAAAACATAATTGCAATGAATTCTCCCAATTGAGAGCTCAAGAAAAAAACAAGTAACTATAACTAATCTAGTCCTACTGCAAATCAAAAGGGAAAACTACCTCGAACTACCCAAATAATATGCAATACTGCGATTGTTTTTATGTGTATGTAAACAATGACATAGATATATGTAATGTATTTAATTCCTTTTTTTCTAATAATTTAGGCTACGTGTGCTACCTTCAGCCAATTTTATCACGGCGAGATTGTGGCCAAACGCAGGCCTATACATAGTAAAAAAATGTAATAAAAAATTATCTCCCGCTCAATAATCATTCTTCGATTTCAAATTGATAAGGTTAGCAGTAATCCTTACTACCTATATACTATAATATTATACACATATAATATATCCTTACTAATACAATGAATGGGAATGTGAGTTTGTTTATTTGTTTGTTACGCTTTCACGCCTTAACTACACAACAGATCGCGATAAAATTTGGCACGCAAGTAGCCTATAGTATGGAGAATACTTTTTACCACGGGGAAGCGGGCGAAACCGCTGGGGATAGCTAAATAATATTCAAGTAACTGTTGATGACTTAATAAAATTACTTAATTACTCAAGGAACTTGATACAGTACATGTAAGAAGTAGTAGCGATAGGATTCCTCCCATTTTTCATGCTGGGCAAAATCACTTGCAATAGGTAACCCTTATTATTATATTTTAATCGTTGCACCATGGAGGACATTTTCCCCGATATAAGGAATAATGATGGAAAACTGCACTCATCGCCCCTATAAGTACATAAGAAAGTTCAGAAAGTATGGGTCCAAAACTAAAGTTCTATATAAATCCTAAGTAAACTTATGGAACGAGTCGTATTCTACTCGACTCAAAATTAACCTTTTCTGAATATGTAACTTCTACATATAGTGGAAAAGGCATACAGAATCTTGGGGTTTATAAATTGTATTAAAATTCTATATTATTCATAGGTATATATACATGCAGTTCCGTCTTTCAACAACATAAAAAACTTTGAACATTTCTAAATTAAAATGATAATCGGGCACCAGATTCTCTCACCAATGTGGAATAGAGCTGTAACTTTTAAACAGTTAAAACATATTTTCATCAATTAATAAATCCAAGAAATGTTGTCTGATTAAACTAGCTTACAATTAAACTAAATTTAAAATGATAAATATAAAATCATAGCATAAAACATTGAGCTATTATTACTACGTATAATTATAGCTCAATGGTATAAAATTTATTTTTGTAATATATTTTTTTATTTTCCAACGTGGCCCCCAATTCTTATATGCCCAAGGGCATGGCCAAAGACGGCCCTGTACATATGGCATACTTGAGTATTGTTTGGGTATATAGAATTCTAATTATATTAACACCACACACTTGGTGGTAACTTGAGTTGACCTTCATAAGTGCCCTAATAGGGCCTAAATTTAATAAATGGCTTTGACTTTGACACCATATTGAAAATATATAATCGATGATTATCAAGCATCTTTACTGTACTAATCATTAGATTTATTTTTCACAAATTGTTAGATTAATGTAGTGAAGTGTGTCAACCCTACAGTATTACAATTAATAATGCACACACGTTTACGACATAGGTGCACAAATCTTAAACACACGTTCTCATTTAAACCAGTTATTACCGGCTACTATACAGTGACTACACCTGTTGATGACTTCTTACGCAGGCTGATGCTTTTTAGTGTTCCGTACCCAAAGGGTGCCAACTGGACCCTATTACTAAACCTCCGATGTCCGTCCATCTGTCTGTCAGTGGGCTGTAACTCATGAACCGTAATAGGTAGACACTTAGAATGTGTATTTCTATGGCCGCTATAACAACAAATAAAAAATAATGAAATAACGTTAAAAATTTAAGAGCGCCCCCATTAAATTTAAGAGGGCCAAGAAACTTCTTTACTGAACCCTTCGTGTGCGAGTCCGACTCGCACTTGGCCGGTATTTAAGTTTATAACATTCGGGTGACGATTCGCCGAAATGGTGATAGAGTTAGCTAAAGTTTAAACGAAGAAATATTTGAGTTAGATACTAATGCCAACTAAGAATACTAAGTCTCAAGTGCAAATCTTAAACAAATTTACGGCCCACATGATGGTAAGCGGCTACCGTAGCCATATGGACGCTTGCAACACACGGGGCATCGCTCACGCGTTACCGACCCACGCCCCCTCCCCAATGAGCTCTGGCGACCTTACTCACGCGCAGGAACACAACATAAAGTTTTTTTTTTTTATACCACTTTGGTTGCAAACAAGCATACGGCCCGCCTGATGGTAAGCAGTTACCGTAGCCTATGGACGCTTGCAACACCAGGGGTATCACTCGCGCGTTGGAGACCCTGAAGAAATCTCTTCACGCCCTTTTTGAAGAACCCCATGCTGTACTCCATTGGGAAATCTACAGCGGGGAGCTCACTCCACAATCTGAGCGTCCGCGGAAGAAAGCTCCTTTGAGCCCGCACAGTTCGAAACAATTCTGGTTTCAATGTGTGAGGATGGACTCCCCGTCGATGGCGGGAGTTGCGATGGTAGAAGGTAGCAGTGGGCAACAAGTCGATCAATTCTTTAGAACACTCTCCGTTGTACAAGCGGTAGAACACACATAAAGAGGCAAAGTCTCTCCTCAGACTGAAGGTTTCTAAACCGCTTGTAAGCTCGGGATTGTCAACAATTCTGATGACACGTCGCTGAACCGAGTCTAAAGGCCCAAGCTGGTATCCAGGTGCTCCCGCCCATAGGTGACAGCAGTACTCCATGAGGCCGGACTTGTGACTTATAAAGTTGTAGCCTTTGCCCCGATGTGAAGTACTGCCTCGCTCTGTTGAGCAAAGTTATTTGGCTGCGGTATTCTGTAAGGTGGAGGTACTTCCCCAGTCAGTCAGTCCCTATCAAAACACCGGCCGCTGTCGGATCACACGTGAGGGGGCAACTACACTGATTTAATGCATGCCGTGGTTTCCTTATGATGTTTCGCTTCACTGAAAGTTCAAGCTCATTATGGGATTCGAGCCCACAACCTCAGCCATGTCATTCAACGTCACCCACTGAGGTATGTATCAAACCACTCAAAAACTACTAAACGGATTTTCATATGGTTTTCTCGTACCAATGGACGGAGTGATTCATGAGGAAGATTTCGGTGTATAATTCATTAAGGTGTTTTGTTAAATTATGCGATGATTTTTCAAGATATCGGAAAAAATGCTGCGCGGATTAAACTACTACCCGGGCGAAGCCGCGGCGGGTCGCTAGTAAGGCTAAATAATTGCATTGCCGCAGAATGGGATGGAAGTGATTTTTTTAACGAAATTGTACATAGTAAGTATAATAAGTTCTATGTTACAAGTGCGTAATTGAGTACAGTAGTACCCAACTGATATGGCTTACCGATGTACCTGCGCAGAAGATACATTTTCAAAGCGCGGAAACGCTATTGGTCGGCAGCTACCGCCATGTTAGCGCGCGCCGTGCGGAGGGGCGTGATTTGCGAGTGAGACGGAACTAACAGCTGCAGTGTATTATGAACCTTATAGTAGTGATTTAAGGTTGATTGTAGTTTTAAGCATTATTTCGTTAATCTTCGGGGCCATACTTTCTTTTTTGTGCGAACGAAGATTCACGACGCGCCCAGTTGGATACTATTGTAACGTAGAAACTAGATACGAGCCAAAAAAGAGGTCGCACGTCTTCGGGCGAATTCTCGCGCATTGTGGACGATTCCCGTAGGTGTCGGCGCCATCTGAAGAATCAGCGGGAAGTCGAGCGAATCGCAGTTCTTCCTTTTCTTTCTTCTTCTTCTTTTACCTCACAAATTAGCGATATAAAACAATATCCAAGTCAACCATCCTTGTCAAGTAAAAGATCTAGACTAAACTAACGCGTGAGTGATGCCACGTGCGTATCAAGTGGCAACATTTTTTTTTTTGCAAAAGTATGCCAAAATTTTCAAACACTTTTCGTGTACTAGGACTGTCTAGGACCCACTAGGAAAAAGTTTTCTAAAATTCAACCCCTAGGGGTGTAAACTACTTAGTACTATTATAATAATGGACCAATTGGCATGGAGGTTAGATACCCTGACTGCCACCATATGTGTTGTGGGCGTGTTGTGGGTTTTATTTTGACTTAGGACAAACAGTTGTTGGTTCTAACTGTGGGTAAAATGAGTTAATCATTTGAAGAAATAACTAATAAATAACCTTGCTGTTTCTTGCCAACTCTTCTCAGTCTGACTTTAAAACCAGCCTAAATAACACTTGGGGATGAATTAGCTTCCAATTTATATTTTTTTTTTTCGAAACAGACTGTTCGTTCCAGGTTCCATTGCACATTTAAACAATCAATCAAACAAAAACCCTTCAGCTTTATTATATTCGTGTAGATTATTTATTAATTTCACGATAAGGCAAGAGTGTGACCTCTACAACGCTATCTTATCTTAAAAAAATCCTAGTAACCGTTTCCACAAGTGCGTGTGACATTGATTATCATGACCTGCATTTTTACTCATATAAATTTTGCTGGTTTAATTGAATCCTTATTACATAGACATAAGGTACACATTGTCCAATATCTTAGTATGTTTAAACCATAACACAATACTGACTGTAAAATCTGTATGTATATAGTGCTTTGGAAACTTGTATGGATTTTTATACAATATTGGATTTATATTGTCAGTTAAAATTGAATTAACATAAAATTATCTTTTCTGTTTGGATCTGTTCCTTTAATGAATTTTACAAATACAAGCAACTAATATATTTTAAAATAAAAATAAAGGAAACTTTTTTTTTTTTTTTTTTAAATTCTACCTTATAAAATGGGAAAGTGAGTAGGTACCTATATTTGTGCCCCTTTCATGGCATAACCACATAGGTAGGTAATTAAATGTTATTTAGCAGACCCTTGGCTTATGAGTGGAACATTTTCCAAAGGGAAATTACTCTTTATTATAGTCATAAGTGCCTTATCAGGGCCTAAATTGAATAAATGCTTTTTGAATTTTGAATTTTGAGTCATTCTAGCTTTTATACAGTGCAAGAGGTAATTTTAGTCAGCATACGTGGCGATAGTCGATAATTGGTTCCTTTTTATATTTTTTTGTTATTGGATGCTGCCTAGGGCTGGCAGTTTTCGTACTATCACCAATACTCGAGATATACTTACGCCTACATATCACGATTGCTTGTAAAAAATCTCCAGGCGTATCCGTAAATAGAAATAGCCGTGAGTCGTGGCGCAGACATTACGCTCCGTAACCATAACCACACTGTAAAACTAAGATGCATAACAAAAACTTACTAAAAAATAACTTTTTACGTTCCCAATACATAGCGCATGCAGTCAAGCGTATACTGTATGCAAAAACAGTAACATTTTAACTCACCGGCTGTGATAAATCGGGGCTAAGTCGTAATGTTGGCTGGGCAAACAATGCCGAATGCTCTGCTGGCTCTCCCATAATAACGTAATCAGCACACACAGGTGCCCGATCAAACTTAAAAATCTAGCTGGTATTAGGGTTCCGGCTCCTCTCATGCCGCTGTATAATGAAAAATAAAATTATAATATTCAATCAAGATTCAAAATTGTGCACACTTCGCAAGTTCGCATGACTAGATTTGAGCGAGTAGTGCGTTCCTGTATATAACCACACTATTTTACCTAGCATTGTATGTTTCTTTCGTTTTCTAACAATCGAAGAAAGAGATAGAATAATTTTAGCTAGCAGATATCTTGCTTTATATGCCATACATAGGACTGGAACACGCTGCCTGATGTCAGTCTGTCATGTGTCATGTCGTGTCATATTGACAATGGAAGGTGCGTTCGAATGAGAAGTTTTCTTCTAGGTATATAAGGAGTTGCTGAAAAATAACTAGGTGGCGCTGTACACTACAAATAAAAGTGTCAAATTATAATATGCTGTCACATAACATTAGTGTTGCCACATAGGCCAAAAACGGAAGGTTTCCATCCTTTTTAATTTCAAATCGACAAAATAAAAATATATTTCTTTTATGAAGTATTGATTGATATTAATGTCAACCATGAACATGATTAAATGAAACCAAATTTCAGAGGAGCAAAACAAGATTTTCGTTGCTTTTTGGTAACTGTCTATTTTTTTCCGTCCGAAATTAGTAATTAGAGCCGGCATCACTGGTATGAGTGGATGTTTGTTTTCCGATGCGTTGTTTGTTTTTTTGTGAAAGTGACGCTTGAGGATTAGTTGTTTATATCATCGTTTTTTTTTTTTAAAGGCTTATTACACTATTCGATATCAAGACAGTCTTACTAAGATTCAGCAAAGTGTAATATGGGTAAGCAAGGTAGTCTGTCTAATTAGACCGACCGAATGGGTTCGGCCGTGCTTGCTTGCTTGCTTGCTGAATAACGCGTAGTGTAATAAGACTTAGCACGCGAGACCGTTCAGTCGGCGCGCGGCGGCGGCAGAGTGAAGTTATCGGGTAAAGTCCGTGTTTGTTTGTTGTGGCGTGCACAATGGCTTGTTCAAAAGAAAAGGAAGTGATTTTTAATGTTATTGATGTGTATACCGTGACATGCCATATTTATAGCATATAAAACTTTTTAACAAAAAAATTAAACCACCGAAAAAACTGAAAAGCAAAAAATAATGTTGAATATAACTTGAATTTTATAAGGTTTTGCAGTCGGGGATAAACCAATAACCTACGTAGGTATGTATTTTTTTGTGATATTTGTTTATTTATCTCCGACTGCAAAACATTATAAAATTCAACTATGGTTAAAAGGACACAAAAATACTTCTTAACCTTCTTCACCCATATTTTACTTTTTAATTTTGTATTCAAACCAAGAGTTGCGGCAAGAGCTATGGCGATTTTCTGGTGCTTCGAAAGTCATCCCATGACACCGCGACAACCGTCACCGGCTGCGTCCGCCTTGCAAATGAGTTAGCATGCGATATTCAGCAAGGTGTAATAGCGAGCTTGTCTAATTAGATTTTAAGACAGTCTTACTAAGACTGGCTTGATATCGAATAGTGTAATAAGGCCGTTACAGATATCCAGTATAACATAGCTATATCTACAAAAAATTCTTTGTCTTTAATATCAACAATGTATAAAACTGTTCTAAAGTGCCAGTAAAGAAGTTGATTGCATGTTTACAACGTTTATATTTTTGTATACTAAAAGGAGCATTTAGGCCACAGTCAGGGGATGGATCAGTTTTCATAGATTGATTAATTTTTAGGTTTATATTTTCACTTTGTTCATCCTGATTTTCCTCTATAAGACTGCTCGTGAACATTCAAATGAGACAATGAATAGAGAAGACGCCACACATCACAACTATGTTCCGTTCAAGTGAAGCCATCCGGCCACACTTGTTGTAGTAGAACTATGAACGAAACCCATAAGCGCCGTGAAAAATCTTAGTATTTGCGAGAAAAATACTCCTAAAAGCATTCTGATAGCGCTACGTGTTTCTACTGTCTGCTTAAACGACTAATTATTATTTCACGCTAAAGAGAACTTTAGTTGACTCTAAAAAAATGGGACATAACCTTTGCTTATGATAGCTTCTCTATGTTATTTAGGTACTTAGTAGTTCACTAGTAGATAGGCATAACTCTCATCTTTACCTGAAAAGTTATTCAGTTAAACATTAGATATGTTAAATATTTGAACTGAACAACTTTTGTATAAGATAGTATGAGTTTCTTGTTGGAAGTCTTCTCAGTTCGTGTATTATGAACCGTTGGTAGAATGAATTTGTAACGTTTGTGAGTGCCTTATTAGGACCTGAATTGAATGTAAGATTTTTGAATTTCAACAACTGTATTTATGGAACTGATTTTCCATATTTTTTCTGAGCACCTGCAGGATCAAAATATACATCATCCTCTAGATGAGATTCTACAGCCACATTTAATGACGAACTTGTGGTTGGTTGGAGTATTATAGAAGACGTAGACCATGGCAAAATCGACGGTACTTCATTTTTCTTCAAGCTGTATTTTTGACCTAATAGAAATAATTTATTACTTAATATGTAAGTACATAAGTAGGTAGGTACCTAGTAGAAACGATAAGTTATTTTATTTTTTCAAAAATAATAAGAATTCGCATTCTACCTGCATAAATTGAAAATCGCTAGCCTTAAAATTATTTCATAAGCATGAATATTGTCCCAAATACCATTCAATTTTACGTTGGACATCCGTGTTTCACCTATAGTGGTCTGTGTCTTAATGATTCATCAGTTGGAAATGTAAGGCTTCCCTTATTGGTACAAGTCACAACTGCACAAACACGCATTTTCAATAGTTTACAAATCATTTCAAAGTAAGCTAAATTCACAAAAGTTTTGAACAAAACAAACACATGATAGTGACATAATACTAGTAACAGACGTTCTGACGGTCGGACGTCTGATGATGGTCAGGGCCGTGTGTAGTGCGGCAAGAGGTCGGAAGCTTCCAACCGGTATTAATAATAATTATGTCAGTCCTGCCGCACTACACACGTTCCAGCGGCAGGACTGACCACCTCTCCTGCGTAACAATAAAAATAGGAGGCCGACGATTGGAACGTCTGTTACCAGTATAAAGCAAAATAGTTATGGATGTTACATTGTTTTTTTATTGAACTGTACTGTCAGCAAGACATTTATTTTCACTGTTAATAACGCCATCTATTGAGACGTAAAGAAAAGAATATTAAATACCTAGAAGAAAACTTCTCATTGGAGGTAGAGTAGCAAAAATAACAGTCAAAAATGCTAAAAACGATCACATGTGGCGTTCGATTTGGAATGTTGTGGGCGAAATTGTCGTTTGAACTGTTTTCGTTCACCGTTCGTTTTGTTTAGAAACAGTTAAAAACGACATTGTGAATTGCAAATTTTGACCCACCTCCGAGGCAGAGTCGTTTGTGATCATATTTTGAATTAGTTTGACATCTTTGAATCTGACAGATAAGTTTTAGCTGATAATTCAAACGGGAAGCGAAAATTATAATTTTTATATTAAAATTTGATAGAAACTAACAGGCAAGAGAAAAAATTGCCAGATTAAGTAACTTTGTTTATATATTAACTGAAGGATAAAAGGTAGGTTGAGACAAGTGACAAGCAGTCTATGAGCATGCAAAATGCAAATGTCATTTTTGTATCTAATCGTTTAGTGGTTTATATTCTAAGTCTATATATATATATATATATATTCTAAGGCCCATCACTATTTATTTGACACACATTCCTGGTGGTGATGTCGTTCAAAATCAAAATCAAAAAGTCATTTATTCAGTTTAGGCCTTAGTAAGGCACTTATGAACGTTATGTACATACAGTTGAATTTACCACCGGTTCGGAATACACTTAAACTGAGAAGACTCCGGCAAGAAACTCGTTTTTAACAGATACCAATTCGAACGATTAGATACAAAAATTACATTTGCATTTTGCATTCATAGTACTAGTGTTGGGCCTTAGAATATTTATATATTTATATATAAATATTCTAAGTTATATATTTTTATATTCTAAGGCCCAACACTATATATATATATAGTCTAAGTGATGGGTCCCTTTATTACCCAGTTACAATATTAGTCTCTGACCCAGTTTACTATGTTGATTTTCATGTTAAAATGTAAGTGTTCAACATGTTTAGTAAGCCGGTCACACATGCAACTACATATATTAACTATTACGATAAAATAATGAGTAAAATTAATTAAACTAGTTTTTAGTGCATTATCGAATTTTTTGACGGGGCAGTTGGCGTAGTTGGTTAAGATTCACCATACGCGCCGCAGGTGGGTTCGATGCCCACACAGGACATGCATTTGTATGCAAGAACATGTCTGTATATCTCATTCGCCTGCGACTCACGCGCTTAATACCGCCTGGAGTGTTAATAACCATCATTGCACACATGTATCATAATTATTGTATATTATATGTTTTGTGATCTCGAAAACGGCTCTAACGATTTCGATTATAGGAGTTCGACAATGATATTATAATAGAGATATGCTACCCTCATACTAAGCGGCCTTCAGTTATTGTTGAATTAGGTGAATGCGATAGATAATACGGAACGTATGGTACAGAAAGAGATAGCTATATGTAGCCGCTAAACAAAATTACGACAATTGTCTGAATTTGTCTGAAACAATTAGCGTGCGTTAATGCGATATCTACCTCTTTTTATTAAAATATCATTGGAGTTCGATGATATTTTTCGGACACTGGCATACTCATGGCAGTGCACGCATGATTGTTCTTATATAATTGTCACCGTGTTTTTGTGAAAGCCGTTAGTTTATAATCCACCTAGCGAGATTATAAACTCCTCGATATATTGTGAACTGTACCATACTGCTTACAATAATAACGTATGAATTCAATACACAAGCCGTGTGACGCCAAGTTATAATAAAAAAAATATTTATGCGTTCACGTCTGGTTTACGTCAATTCTCCAGCATAAAATTTAAACTGACTAAACGTCAAACACCCCGTTCAAGCACACCGCGAGGCGAAAAATTCAACTGACTAAAATTTTAACTGCCCCGTTCAAGGGCGTCGACTGGTATAAGTTTTCGCCGGCTAATATAAATTTTAGCGACCTTTTTACCTCGCTAAATTTTATCCTGCTGTCAGATTGACAGCTGTTAGTTGTTTTGCATCGGAAAATTGATTTCTTATGTTCTCAATTTTTACTATGTAATAATATCGAGATCACAAGCGAAATCTTAACTTTACGGAGATTACAATACAATTTTGAGTCGAATTGATAGTTATTTACAAGCTGTCAATTGAATTTGACAGACTCTAACTATGACTCCGTTCAGCGAACCCTCGCTATAATTTTTATCCGGCGAAAATTTATCGGCTTATTTAAACGTACCCCGGTGTTTCGAGCATTTCGAACGCACTTTGCCGGCTGCCCGCGGCATCCTTATGTCACTGTCACTGTCATTTCTGAATAAAATAAATATAGCGAGCTTGAGCGAGCGGCTTGCTTGCTTTCCTTCAATCAGATTTTCCACAATTATTTTGCCCGAGACTCTCCACTGTTATTTTCCGTCAATAAACATTATTGAAGCATAAATGAAGCTGCTAAAGCCCAGTTGGGTCAACCACAATGGTGCAATATTCTTTAATTATCAATTGGAAAAGTGTTCTATGGTTGTATTGGTACGTAAGTAAAAACTGTTTGTTTTTCAGATAAACCGATATTCTCCGTGGACATACACCCCGCGGGGAAGCGGTTCGCGACCGGCGGACAGGGCGGGGACTCCGGCCGGGTGGTTGTATGGAACCTAAATTCTGTTTTGTATGAGACAGTGGAAGTCGATCCTAATGTACCGAAAATGCTATGTCAGATGGATAATCACCTAGGTGAGATGTTAACTTGTTCATCCAGTTACTAGAAATGGGTCAGTTCTGACAGACCATATTTAAACCAGCCGCATACTGTAACTATTCAGACGCCCGCTTGCTCATACATTTTTAGACGTCAGACACGTCAGAATTTTCTGATAGTATGCAGAGTCTAGAACAAAATGTATGAGCAGATGTCTTCTGGCAGGGTGAAATTTCTGATGCCGTCTCATACCTATAATTTCTTTTCCAGCATGTGTGAACTGTGTAAGATGGAGTAATGGTGGCAAGTACTTGGCGTCAGGCGGTGATGATCGTCTAGTGATGGTATGGGGCCTCAGCGTAGCACCAGGGACGCCGGGCAAGCACAAGGCCGAGACTTGGCGGTGCTTAGCCACACTTAGGGGTCATGCAGGTTTGTTTCTAGATATATATATGTATTTTTTTAACCTGTTATGTCGCGCAAGGTCCGTACGGACCTCGCTTTACGTGCATACCGTTGAGTCGCTCAAGGTCCGTACGGACCTCGGTAATGGCGGCTGGAATTTCACTTTATTGCTTTTTTTGTAAACACGTTATTGTTGGGTTTCGTACTCAAGTGCTCAAGTGTTTGGTATGTGAATAGAGACTTAATGACGATGATTAAATGACACAACCGTTTGTAGAGCGTATTATGTTACTACCAGTACAAAAAAAAAAAAAACATATTTTTTTTGTGGTAAACGGCTGAATGAGTTTTCTCGCTCTGCGGCTCACCGAAAATTAAAGTGTAAGAGTGATAAACTAACGTATTTCCTATAAAAGGTGAGTGATTTGTATAGAATATTAGTGTATCTAACCGTTTTAGTAATAATTTATATAATTACTGATGTCTGTAATTATAATTTCTTGCATCTAAACAATCGGAAGTACTCACGTGTTTATAATTAAAAAAAATGTGAAATATTTACATCAGGACTTATATAAATAATTATTAAAACGGTTAGATAAACTAATAATCTACACAAATCGCCCACCTTTTAGAGGCAATCCCTTAAATATCACTATTCACACTTCATTTTGTTTTGAGTCGCAGTGCGAGATTCAAATTCACGTAAGGCAAGGCTTTTATCAACAAATATTTTTTTATACCTTATGCCTATAACATTAAGAGATAATAGTTAGGCACTCAAAAAGCTAATACAATCAATAATGGTTCGAAATTAATTTACTATGTGTGTGTACCATGACCTAAAAGTGGAGGTCTGTTTTTAGATGTTACCAACCCTAAAGTCATTAAGATAAGAGAATAATGGACCAACAAAAAAACTTTGGTTTGTTTACATTATGTTCACGATTGTTTACTTTAGCATTGTAGTTCTCTTTTTGCTTACTTGAGACTAGTTAAACAAATGTATTAATTAGATAAAACATTTATTCCTGTTGATATAAAGGTATGTAGCATGTGGACAGAGTTATTCGTCTTGAAGTGCAAACTCGACATGTTTATGAAGTGCGGTTTTTTTACAGTTGTAATTTTTTTCAGGTTTCTTATTGGAATCTTGTAATACTTCATTCCAATTCCAATAAGAAATTTTACACATTTTACCACTTTGGAAGTGTCTCGCAAACTATTCAGTTCAGAAAAAAATTATATTAGAAACCTCAATAATTTTTGAAGAACTATCCATAGATACCACCACCACAAACAAATGGGTTTGATGAAAAAAAAAATTTCCAGGACATAACTTTGAAAGTAAGGAGACAAAAGTGGAAATGAGCAGGCCACATGATCAGGGAAAGGATAAATGGAGCAAAATAATCACGCAAAGGTACCCAAGAGATGGAAAGAGAAAAGGTAGACCACAAAGGAGGTGGGGCGACGACATCAGAAAAGTCGCGAGAATAACATGGGGTAGAGTGGCCATAGAAAGGCCAGAATGGAGAAGATTGGAGGAGGATGGACCTGGCAAACGGACACGCAAAAGTGGAAGAAAATAACATTTAATGAATAGTAATGAAATATTGACATGTTCGAATGATGGCTATTATTTTTATAAAGCCTTAATCAAGTGAACTTGGACCTATGGCCTTCTATATCCCGCTCTAACATTACAATCATATAAATTAAAAATATGCTGTTTCAAATAATAACCATAGTTCATACCAAATTAAACTTTACACTATGACCTCAAGCTTTATTTATTTATTTATAGATGCACAAGCAGCTAAAAGCTGATTATGTGAATATTACTGCACTTTTAAAAGAGCATTTAGACTTTTTTGGTAATATTTCGCTGACTTCAAATCAGTGTCAGAAAGCCGTCGTTTTTATTTTTTCGAAATTATGTTTATATATAGTAATTTTTAGTTTTTCTTACATGTACTAGAATTTGATCAAGGTTTTGAGTTGTTTTCCCTTTGACACCATATCTGTAACGCGTATCAATAAGCCATGCCGTCACACGTATGCTTAACAAGTAGTCCATATTTTTAATACCACTGAATTGATTTCCATGAAACTTGCTAATGGCTATATTTATGCAAACATATTATTTGTACATCAGAATATTAATCTTTTTGTAAAAAAAAGTGACGTGCACTCTTTTAATACTAGAAATACGCATAAACTTTGACCTCTTCTTATAGACTCCAAAAAGTGCAAGGTTCATTTTTAGGACTGAGTGTACAATTTTATAATAAGATCCCTAATGAAATTTTAAATTTACCGTCACTAAAGTTTAAGAAACGTATAAAGGCCGCTTTAGTACAGAAGGCTTACTACAATATTAAAGAATATTTAAATGATAAAAATGCGTGGTTGTAGCGCTCGCTCTCGCAGGAAACATCTGATGTAATAAATTTAAGTTTGTTGTGTGTGTGAAAAGAGTAATTGCTGAGTTTATTGCCGGCTCTTCTCAGCAAAATCAACCTTCCGAACCGTGCATTAGTGCATTAGAGTTTGACTATTCATAAGTGCCTGTGAAGGCCTATTTGAATGAATAAATTATTTCATTTCATTTCATTTCATTTCATTTCATTTCATTTCATTTCATTTCATTTCATTTCATTTCATGGTCACAATCCGATTAATAGTTTTGAAGATATGAGTGAACACACATACAGAAAAATATATGTTTGTATGTTGTATACATACATAACTACACCTATGAAATTTTGTATATTTGTTTGGAAGCCCTAATAGATTTATCATATGTGAATATATTGCAGTTCCAAAAATTCATACAACAACCTACTCTGTTCCTTCCCCAGGTGATGTTCTGGATCTGGCATGGTCACCATTAGACAAGTGGCTGGCGAGCTGCAGTGTGGACAACACCATCATAATATGGAACGCTGAGAAGTTTCCCGAAATGGTGTGCGTGTTGAACGGACATACCGGTCTCGTTAAGGGTGTTGCTTGGGACCCAGTAAGTTGTCCTTATTATTATAAATGTCTGGCTGGCTACCGCCCTTAAGTTGAAAATCTGTTGCTATGAAACTGCATTTGTTAGATAACAAATATATACATATACATGATGCTTTGCAGGTAGGAAAGTATCTGGCTTCTCAGTCTGATGACAAATCATTAAGGGTATGGAAGACGGCTGACTGGGCTCAAGAAACTGTCATCACTGAACCGTTTGAAGAATGCGGAGGTAAGTCGTTGAATGAAAAGACCAGATAGTCTTGAGACTCCCATTAGCCAGATACCCGCGTGCTTTTTTTCATATTCATCGCATCTTATAGTACCAATGCCGTATGATTCCATTATGACGCCATAATTACTCCATTATGACGCTATAATGACTCCATTATGACGCCATAATGACTCCATTATGACGCCATAATGACTCCATAATGACTCCATTATGACGCCATAATGACGCCATAATGACTCCATTATGACGCCATAATGATTCTGTTATGACGCCATCATTATGGCGTCATAACAGAATCATTATGGCGTCATTACGCTATTGTGTTAGTAGACTACCAAAACTATAAAATGTCACAATTTTGACACCACTAAAAGTTCACTGGAACACAATTGCAATAGCAGACTTGTGCCCCTGTACTCTGTAGTGATGAATGTCTAATTTGGGCAGGTACAACCCACGTACTTCGTCTATCGTGGTCCCCGGACGGGCAGTACGTGCTATCGGCGCACGCGATGAACGGCGGCGGTCCGACCGCACAGGTGGTAGAGCGAGACGGCTGGCGGTGCGACAAGGACTTCGTCGGCCATAGGAAAGCAGTTACATGTGCTGTATGTATGTTAGAATTAAGATGTCTTGGAATGATAATAATTTTCTTTTTTATCAGCAAAAAGTCTAGTCGTTTGTTAGCAGTAATTCTTTATTTACAGTTACTATTTTTTTTATTAGTGATAGGAACTTTCTCGTGTGAAAGTATTGTTCTTCTTCTTATTTTTAAGTTTCGCAACCAAGCCCAAATTAGGGCTTATTTCTGCCAGTGTCGAGTTATATTATAGTTTCCAGTCACAATAAATCACTTTCACATATAGTCCTCAGACACCGTCCGTAAAAGACATGTTTTAGTACAATGGTGGTTGTACTAAAACTTTTCACGGACTTCTTGAGACAACTTGAAAAGTCACGATACACATAATTCATTTCATTTCACTTCACTGGTGCACATGGATTGATCTTTATTGGGTAAAACACCACCGATAAAATGCTATAAAACTTAAAATACACGAATTTATGAAAATAAAAATGTAATCTCAACGTCACTCTGCAAGTTCCCGCCAAAAAATCGTGAAAGTATTCAACAATCAACTTTTGACACAGCTATGTGACCAACACTGATTAATCTGCTACTCCATACAAAAATTCAATACATACTCGACCAAAATTGCTTTGACGTGTATCTGCTTAATCTATGCATATTTTTTATGTATGTTATAAAGAACCTTATCTCTATATGATAAGGTTTATTTTTCTTTAACATTCTAAAACGTAAGGTCATTTATTACCTTTCCGAATTCAGCGCTTCAACACCAACATATTCGTGAAGGAAGGCAAGAAGTGTTGTTGCGCCGCGGTCGGCTCTCGAGATCGCGCTCTCAGCATCTGGCTGACGTCTCTCAAGCGGCCGCTCGTCGTCATACACGACTTGTTCAGCGACAGTGTTCTGGATCTCTCTTGGAGTTCTGATGGTAAGTGTATGTAAGCCGAATCAAAGTGACTGCATACATTTTCGAGATTTGTGAGATTATACATAGTTTTTTTTTGTCTAACGGCCTCACTCATTAACCGCTATTTAACTAATATACTGATTATATATATATGGTCACGTAAATTACGTCAACTTACTCTCATTGTCAAACAATGGTGCCGATTCTGTTGTAAATCGCACTAAACTAATTTTAGTCACATCTCATTTCTTTCTTACGAACATTATTGAAAAAGGATAGAACATATTTTAAGTTGTCAAATTAATCTTTGCCGTCTTATTTTGCGTGTATTTAGGCGTAACCGCGATAGATGGCGACTAAATTTATATTGAAAACAAGCATTGGACTAATTTGACAGGACTAAATTTCTTACATCCTTTTCTTATGTTCTTTGTTAGAAAGAGACATAGTGACATTAAAATTAGTTAAGTTGTGAACAACAGAATCAGGGCCAATGTGTCGTTATTTATGTGACCATTTATTTACTTGTAGACCGTAAATGATGCTGATTTTGTTGTTTACACTATTATTCTAACTATATCTCTTTCTAACAAAGAACATTAGACAAAGAAAAGAATGTAGTACTTTATTGTAGACTATAGGTCACACGTCTATTTACTCGTAAATTAAAATGGCGTACACTAATGACAGCTTCAAGTATTTTGTATCCTTTTACAAGCTTTTATTTAGTTTCAACTCTCTCTCTGTAATCGAATCTTGCAAGTTAAATTTGACCCATTTCCCAGTGTCCGAATGACCTGAAATTTGGTATACATTAGTATATTGGATGACAATACAATTACAAAACAACAAAAAGTACAGTCACCATAAAAAGCTTGTATTCAAAATTATTATTTTATTTATTTATTTTATTATCATGGAAAGAACAGCACTTAAAATTAAAGGTACAGTTTGAAAATACTTTTAAAACATATTGCTAATTACAGTTTCCTTCTTTTTAAACTATACAAGCCATCGTTTTGATTTAAAAACGAAAAACAAAAGTGAAAATAAACCTTTACAATAACAGAATAACTACAAATTACATGATAATATGTTATGTTTATGTTCGTACTTGTTTAACAGCTTTAAATAATTCTATCCTTTTTCAATAATGTTTGTAAGAATGAGATGTGATTAAAATTAGTTTTGTGCGATTTGCAGCAGAAAAGCACCAATGTGGATTTTTGTATTGCTCATTTGCAGGGCTTAACTTGCTGTCGTGTAGTTCAGACGGCACTGTCGCGTGTATACAGTTCACTAACAAAGAGATTGGGACACCGCTTTCCATGGATGAAAAGGTACTTTTTATGGGTGACAACGTGTTAGGGATTTCTAAGTCATGTGAAATTGCCAATGAAATTGATGTCGTAATCTTATTCTCTTAATTCATGATGCCACACAGTAAGATCTTCCTGCTATATAAGAGTAGCTGTCCCCCGCAGTTTCACCCGCGTTCCCGGAATAAAAAGGAGCCTATATCCTTTTCCATACCATATAGGCTATCTGCATGCCAAATTTCATGATGATCCGTTGAGTAGTTGAGGCGTGAAGGCGTAACAAACAAATAAACTCACTTTCGCATTTATAATATTACTAGCTATCCCTCGCGGTTTCACCCGCGTTCCCGCGATAAAAAGTAGCTTATGTCCTTCTCCATACCATAGGCTATCTGCATGCCAAATTTCATGATGATCCGTTGAGTAGTTGAGGCGTGAAGGCGTAACAAACAAACAAACTAATTTCGCATTTATAGTATTAGTTAGGATGCGATGACTTTGCACTCAAATCCGAATGAAAAGTTACTTCTAATTTGGTCATTGATTTCAAAACCTAAACCTATTAATAAATAAATATCCTGGGTCATTCTCACACACGACTATCTCATACAAAACTAAGCAGAGTTTTTGTACTATTTTACCAATAAAATACATACAATATTTTAGAATGCATTCTACGAGAAGATATACGGAAAGTGTCTTGCGAACGAATCTGGGGACCTGTCTTCCAACCTGCTGGTGGAGTGTCCGGAGATACTGCTCGCGCGGGAGAAGCAGGAAGCGAAGAAACAGCCGGTCAAGGAAGATACCACGCCTAAGAGTGAGAAGTCACAGGTGAGTTAAGACAGAGAAAGAGATCCGATGCCCACCTGTTATAATAGACGCCGGGAGAAGTTCCACCCGTACATTGTTGACATATCGAAAAATTCAAAATTCAAAATCATTTATTCAAATAGACCTTCGCAGGCACTTATGAAAAGTCTGACTCTAATACTCTAATACCGGTTCGGAAGGTTGCATTTTCTGAGAAGAGCCGGCAATAAACTCAGCAATTACTCTTTTCAAAACAAGCTTAGATTCATTACATAATATTTACATTCTAATCGCACTGACAACAATTGCGTGCCCGGCGAGGCGGCAAAACTACAAAGTAGACTGAATCTATATTTAATAAGTAAATAAAATACGGACACAGCGTTTTGCATCCTCATTCATAATGCGGACAGCAAGGGAGTGGAACTTGCTTCAGACTTCTGTGTTTCCTAACTTATAAAATCTAGGGACTCTCAAGGCCAGAGTGAACCCAGAAGGAACCTTTCTGGGTAAGCATGTTCCATCTTAGGCTTCGTCTTCGTCCCTTATGGGCGGGTCAGCGGCCAAAAGCAAACCCATTTAATAAAAACAAAATGCTGTTTGTCAGAAATTTCTTTTTGTCAAATCATCTCTTGTCATCCTACTGTCCTACCAGTCCTACTATCCAAACAGTTCGCACTAAAAAAAAACATTTTTTATTATTACTAATTTAAAGCTGTTATCCCCAACCAATTGAGCTGAAATGTTGCATACACGTTTAACATCTAGACATCTTATAATATTAAAACAACAGCTCCAAAATTAGTTTTATTTTCATTTAAATTATGTTTATGAGATAAGATAGAGTTGGAAATATTTTTAAGTTTTTTTGTGAACTGTTAAAATTTTCCGTTCTAATACTTAGATACATAAGATTTTGAAATGTGTCGTCACGAAACTTAAGACCCCTCCCACCTCTTGTCACACAATGTCAGACTTCGTCGACCCCTCCCCCATTTACATGTGACGTAATTTATAAATGGCCCCAAACCACTAGACCCCGAGGCGGAAGGTAGTTTGAAGGAAATATAAATATTCCAGTGGAAGACCAGCTCGTTATCCACGAGCACAAGTTCCCCTGCGGCGGGGCCCCTGCGGCCGATGGACCGGCAGATAGAGACGCGCACCTCGGACGGGAAGCGCAGGATCACGCCCGTCTTCATACCGCTCACGCAGGCCGATGCCAAGTAAGTACCAACGTTATGTACTCATGTCGAGGGTGTAGGAAAACCGGTTTCACCGAAAACCGTAAAAAACCGGGTTTTTATATTGACAATTCCGGTTTTTCGAAGTTTTAATTATTTTTCCTAAAACTAAAGAAACACTTGAAATAAAAGTTGCAACTGTTCTCACACTGCGTTCATATATATGTTCAGAAAACTGTGAAGCATTCACGGTATTGTGATTTGTGAACTGCACTGACGAGAGATATCTTTTAATACAACCTGTTTTGAAATATTTAGACAACGCTCAAGAATGTTTCAACAGTTATTCTATACTAGCTGACCCCGCGGTTTCATCCGCGTTCCCGTTATAAAAAGCAGCCTATGTCCTCCATACCATAAGCTATCTGCATGCCAAATTTCATGATGATCCGTTGAATAGTTGAGGCGTGAAGGCGTAACAAACAAACTTACTTTCGCATTTATAGTATTACGTTAGTATTACAAAAACCAAGCGCAGATTTTATAAAATCTATCGCAATGAAAATTGTCACCGATGATGGTGACAGAGCATCCCTTTGGAGGAAATGGGGATGGAGGAATTAAATAGCCTCCCCTTGAAGATGGTTTAAGGTGGCCCTCTGTGGCCGGCGCAACTTCAACGCAAGCATAGTCTAAAAGCTGGTTGTTTCATCCAACGTAATGTTTGACTGCGAAAAAAGAGAGACAGCATCAGGGCCGTCGGTTATCAGTCGGTAAATTCCGCTGATCACTCGCGGCCGCTTCGCTAGGTCGTCATTCATGATTTCACATTCATAAAACTTGTTCCAGGAGTATACTTCTTGTGAAAAAATCTTACATGTTTGTGAAAAAAAAGTTAGTTATTTAGAATCTCCAATATATTTGCAAGCCTGGTATCTAAATGTTTTCTT
>OX596247.1:16841209-17121601 GCA_951394255.1 Polyploca ridens | reverse complement strand
CTTAAGTGGATGGGTGGTGTTTCTGTCTGGTTTCCTTCTAGGCTATGTAGCCTAGTAGTGCTCGTTTTTGGTCGCATTACATTTATCACTGAAATGCGGTCCAGAATTCATATCTGTCTCAATTTCAACCACTACCCATTAGTTGTATGACTAATTGACCAGTCTACTTCGCTCTTTTACAATTGATAAAAATCTAAAAATAATGACAATAATCCAAACGTACATATTTAAAGTATTACTTAAAATTAAACACTTTTGTAGTTTTCGTCCAATGGCAGGATAATTTAATTTGACCCTTGGTACTATCCAAGGGAGAAATTAGAATGAATACAATTTTAATTAAAACATCTAATAAGTACCCTATATATTTCGTGTGTCCAGATTTCTGAAGGATGTCCAGATGTCCGGCTGTACTCTTCTACAGGTCGCATTTCTCAATCGATTCTCGTGAAATTTTGTGAGCAGGTTCGTAAATTAATTTGGGAGACTCGCGAAGTATACACAGAATTAGTAGTGTACAAATTGTAATAGTATGTAACGGGTGGTTCAGCCTCACCTTGGGCGTGGAGGGCGCGTCTCTGCAGGGCGGCGAGATGTCCCGCGCGTGCTTCAGCGGCGCGCCGCACACGCGCTCCTCGCACTCCTCGCGACCACCCGCACCCGCACCACCACCCGCACCCACACCCGCACCCGCACCACTACCCGCATCCGCACTACCGCTCGGCGACACCGGCCGCTCTTCTGACCAATCTGGAAAATAATAAGTATGGTTTTATAGATTATGAACTTGTATGGGAAGTGAAAGTTGATGGATAAACGGGAAGAGGACCGAAAAAGAGATGGTTGGATTGTGTGAAAAATGATGTGTGTCAGAAAGGAGTGGATGCTGGTATGACGGATAGAAGAGAGTAATTGCTGAGTTTATTGCCGGCTCTTCTCAGCAAAATCAACCTTCCGAACCGTGCATTAGAGTATTAGAGTTTGACTATTCATAAGTGCCTGTGAAGGCCTATTAGAATGAATAAATTATTTCATTTCATTTCATAACTAAAGATTGGCACGTTCACAATACTCACACATATGCAATTTCACGATACAGTATGTTTTATTACATTATTGCTTCTAACCAGTCAGTCAATTCTAATAGCAAAAGCAAAACAATGGATGCCTCCTTCATGCTCATAAGCTTGACCGCGCGCGATAGAGACGGATAGACTTTTCACGATGCGCATGCAGTGCGACGTCACGCCGCGCGCTTATTCACAGACACTACACAAGCGCGACATGTAAATGTGTTGAACGTGCCAGCTTTAGTTAACCGACCTGGAGCATGATTAGCCGGTCTTAAAGTTAACCTACCACCGCGGCGTAGTCGGTACCTGGATGGGTGACCGCCTAGTGGTAATTCAAATCGAGCGTTTCCGTGCACGTAAAGCAGCTGATCCTGTTAATCACTTAATTGTGATAGTCGTTAAGCGAGTTGGAGGCTTAAAAACTCCAACAGTGGGTTGACCACTAGCCTACCTCCGATCCGCAGTGGATGCGTGGTGGAGTAATTCCCATTCCCTTTCACTCTCATTTGTGAAAGGAGGTCCCTGCTCAGCAGTGGGACATTATAAGCTGATGATGATGGGAGGTGTCACAACTATATGGCCGACTCCCTTCATATTCAGGCTTTAAAAACTACCAACCGCTAAATTGCAGGCAACACGACAAAAATTTATGAAAAACTCTTTTTCATTTGCAGCAGTGACTGCCTTTTAGTTTTTCGATTTTATCTTTATAACCTTTCTGTGACCTATGTATGGTACGTAATTAAATTCAGCGATTTCTACAAATCTTTACTGTATCAACCAGTAACATCTAAGGTAAAAAAACATTGGTCCTTCGAGCCGGATATAGAACTATAAACCACATTTCTAAATACCATATCAAAACTAACCTTGCTCATCATCGTGTGTCCCATTTGTTCCGTTGCATCCATTGACCCCGTTTCCATTGACATGTCCGTTGTGTCCGTTCACGTGTCCGTTGTGTCCGCTGCACTCGCTGCTGCTGCCGCTGCCGCTGTCGTCAGAGTCGGCGTCGGCGTCAGCGTCCGCGTCGGCGTCAGCGTCAGCGTCGCTGAGCTCGAAGCCGACGCCGACGATGGCCCGCGGTATGTCCGCGTCGTCCTTCAACCAGGGGTGCTCCAGGCACTCTTCCACTGTGAGACGACCCCTGTTGGGTAATTAAGTTTAGTGTTATGATTTGTGGACTAGATTATACGCTATTCATTTCCAATTGACCAAATCAAAAACTTGCCGATTTCTGATTAGCTAAGTTCATGGTTAATTTTTTTTATAGTACCGATTGTTTTCGCTTTAGATTTATTGAAGTTATTTGGAATCTGTATGATAAGGTGATATGGCAGTTAAACATAGTATCGCGGACATCCAGATATTATTATCACGTATAGATACGCTATCCTAAGCAAAAGACATGCTCAATTTTGTTAAGACTGCTAAAATTCGTTGTAGCGCTGAAACAATTTAGTCGTTTAAGCAGACAGTATAAATACTCAGCGCTAGAACGCTTTTAAGATATTTTTTCGCGACTAAAAGGCCGAAAGCGCCGTGATTTTCATGGCGCTTAAGCGTTTCGTTACAACAACAAAACATGTGCGGTCGGGTGGCTGCACTTGACAGAACACAGTAGTGATGTGTGGCGTATTAATCCCATCTTGTACTCCATTGGGAAAACCACGGCGGAGAGCTCTTTCCACAGTCTGAACGTCCGCGGAAGAAAACTCTTTTTAGCCCGCACAGTTCGAAACAATTCTGGTTTCAATGTGTGAGGATGGACTCCCATTCGATGGCGAGAGTGGCGATGGTGGAAGGTAGCCGTGGGCATCAAGTCGAACAATTCCTAAAATACTTCTGTTCACGACTACACCCTTTAACATGCCTCTATCGTCCCTCGACCCGCACATAACACATTATGCTATGTATGCCTGCCCACTCCAATGTAAATAAAGATCTTATAATTATATTATATACCTACTTTACATAAGCTAAGTTTAGAATAAGAAATTTTATATTGTTTACTTTAAGGTTGTAGGCTATTGTTTATGTACTAGGATGTTTTGTTGTTTGTTATTTTGTAGTTATTGATAGTTTTACATTGTTTTTGTATTAGATATAAGCATTTTTAAATAAAGAATTTTGATAGGGCTCTCGCACGGTATTGCCACTTTTCAACATTGATCCGTTGCCATAGCAACCGATTGTATATTGCTAATAATAATAATATTGCACTGTAATCATTTACAAATCTGACATAGGCATGCGCAAAGATTAAAATTACAATATAAACAGCGCAGTCAGGCCCATACGGCACTCATTTCTCTACGCACTCTCCTTACATGAACAAGTCAGAAAGAGGCAATACTGCAGTACAAGTTTCAAGATTATTTCACCGCACAAATCGAGTTTCATTTCAAGCTGCTCGTACCCGTCCAGACCTCTACTCCTGGTAGGGTTCGTCAACAGCGTTTGGTCCATCGACGTCGGATAGAAAAAAGAAAAATCAAGAATCAGTGCAAGAAGCTTCGGTATTCTTCCGCTTCGGTTCGTCGGGCTTGTTAGCAACGAACATTGGAAGATCGGGGCAGATTGTGCAAGCTGTGGGTTCTCAAGGGCATTGGAATTGGCGCGGTTCGAGGGGCAGGCAACGGCCGCGAACGTTGGGTTCGAGGGGCAAGCCACAGCCACGAACGCAAATCGGTGCCCAGCGGCGAGACTACACGGCGGGTATCATCGAGACTACTGCAGCGTGTGGACGACACGGCGTGTACATCGAGACCACTGCAGCGTGTGAACAACACGGCGGGTATCGTCGTGACCACTGCAGCGAGTGAACAACACAGCCGGTCGAGACTTCGGGTTCACCGAGGAAGAGTGGCGGACACAGTCAAACGTCTTTGTTTCTTACGCGGTGCGCCGCGGCTCACGTCTACCACCTAACGGTGACAAACGGTAGAGTGAGTTAACGCCTGTTGGCGGGAGTAGTGGACCGGACGACACTACCAGTGGTGCCTTTGTCAAGGCGCACTGTACAGTCTGATCGCGCCAGTAAGGTGTGGGTGAAGTAGACGGCCTCTTGAGGGCACGGCTGAGGGTGTGGACGATCCCCCCATACCTGAGCACGCTACTTTCACTCATATCCCTCTGCCGGGCGGTTCCCACCTTTCCAATCCTGCACGTTTCCATTCCTGGGAGAGCGTGTTCCGAAGAACCACTCAAACAGGCTGATAGGGTTGTAGGGACGTTAGGGAGGTAGGAAAATAGGGAAGACGGCATGGAAGATCTCCCCCAGGCGAAGATGAGCACCAGGAGTCAAGCAAGAAGAAACAAGACGCAGTCCAGGGAGGAAGAGGAGTCAGCTCCGGAGAGCAGCATGAGGAGTTCTCAGAAGGAGACTCCTAGCACGGTGCAGAGTGGAAGCACCGAGAACACAGACAGCACGGGTACGGGTACCGAAAGTACAGAGAGATCCGAGCAGTCACGGAAGGACAGAACGTCCAAAACCAAGGAGGTACGCGTGTCAAGGGAAGGTACGGTGGTAAATCGGACCGGGCCACGAAGAGCATCAAATTCGGTGATTTCATCAAGTTCAGCGCAAAGGAGAGCCGCATTAGAAGCACGATTGGAACTCGAGCGAAGCCAGAAAGAGAAGGCAGATGCGGCTGTTGCAATGGCGAAGACCAAGCTGGAATTGATCGAACTTCAGGACGAGGAAGACTCATCGGATGCGAGTGACGTGGACAACAGCGATTACGTATCGGATTGGGTGGAGAAGTCACGACAGAAATCCATTCAACGACAGCGCGAGGGAAACCTCAAGAAAAATGGGATGCCGGCAAAAGGGGACGTGTCAACCCTTGCATCCGCGATCGTGAGCGCGATCAAGAGCGTGAAGGAAAGCAAGCCTGCTCCTGCACCGAAGTACATAAACGAGTTGCATCATTTCGACGGCAACCCGAGAGAGTGGATAGCTTTCAAGGCTATCTATAGAGATACCGAAAAATATTTCTCTGACATCGAGAATGTAGCCAGACTGCGAAGGGCTATCAAAGATCAAGCAAGAGAGTCCGTCAAGTCGCTTCTGTATACCAACACGCATCCTAAGGAAATATTGGAAGCATTGGAAAGAAGATTTGGTCGGCCCACACATCTCATAAAGAGTGAGATAGCAGCTATCAACAAGCTGCCGCCCATGTCCAACGACATAAAGGGCATAGGCATATTTGCCAGCGCAGTGGCAAATAGTGTCAACGTCATCAAGCAAATGAATCGCAAGGATTATTTATACTCAAGCGATTTGTCAGAAAAAATAATTGACAAAATGAACATGAACGTGAAATTCAGATGGTACGAGTACAGATCAAGCAAAGAAGACGAACCCATACTGATTTCACTATCAGAATTCCTCAACAACATTGCGGATCAATTCGAAGCATACGACGTGTCAACTACGGAGTTCGTCAAGAAAAAGAGAGAACCATTCCGCAGTCGACCACTACGCAGTCAGAAGGTCAATACCACCAACTTTGCACAGTCTGACAGCGAGAGCGACACTGAAACTGAAAACAACTACGATAGCGACTCTGAGTTCGAGAGAGAGAGAGCTATTACGTTGAACGAGACACCGGTGAAAGAGAGAGAAGATATTGTCCTCGCAACTACCGGAGGAAAACAACAACCAATCACATGTCTCGTCTGTAAAAAAGAACATGGACTAGTGAAATGTCCTCAATTTCTCAAGGAAACCGTGAAAAATCGATGGGAAATTGTTAAGAAACTAAAGGTGTGTTTCAAGTGCCTGAAATCGAACCACAGACACTCAACATGCAAAGCCAACCCGTGTGGAGAAAATAATTGCACGAGGCAACATCATGCATTACTTCATGAAAAACCTGAAAAAGAAGAACTGAAAATCGCGTCTGTAAACCACCTAAACTCAACAAAGGCATACCTAAAGATCGTTCCTGTAGAGTTATGCGGACCTACCGGTACTAAAACCGTGGCAGCCCTCCTCGACGAAGGATCCACCGTAACATTGTTATTGAACGAGGTTGCCGACGAGATAGGAGCCGACGGACCCACAGAAGTTTTAACAATAGAGGGCATTAGTGGACAGCAAATGAAGACGAACAACTCGCGCCAACTCAAGCTACGTATAAAGGGCCTGTTCGCTAGAAACTACGAAAACTTGAGAGCCTACACTATCAACGAACTCAACCTCACATCGCAATCAGTGCGACAAGACGATATCGCTGGATGTGTCCACCTTTACGACATCCAAGATCAGATCCAATACGAAAGGATGAAACCAGCTATTTTGATTGGCCAAGACAACTGGCACTTGATTGTCACAAGGGAGTTAAAATCAGGAAACAGCAATCAGCCGGTAGCATCATTAACTAGCCTCGGCTGGATACTACATGGATGCAGGTCGGAAGCACCAAAGCCAGTTTCGTTCGTGGGTCACCTACAAAAGAAAAACGAGGACATCGAATGCTTAATCAAGTCACATTTCGACCTTGACTCTTTGGGTATAACACCCAAGAAGCCAGCAAGCGACCCGGAACAACGAGCGCTCGCAATACTTGATAAGACAACGAAACGTCTCTCCGATGGAAGATTCGAATGCGGGTTATTATGGCGAACCGATAATGAAACGATGCCAAACAACCGCGCCAACGCTATGCAACGATTGATAGGTATTGAGAAGAAAATTGCAAAAAATGAAGATTTCAGGAAAAAATACACTGAACAGATTCAAAACCTATTAGCAAGCGGATATGCGGAACCAGCAACGAGTCAACCGACATCATCTCGAACATGGTATTTACCCCATTTCGCCGTCGTACACCCACAGAAGGGCAAAATGCGCTTAGTATTTGACGCAGCGGCGCGCACAAACGGAAAGAGCCTTAACGACGCATTATTGTCTGGCCCAGACCTACTTCAATCACTATTCGGCGTTTTAATACGTTTTCGAGGCGGACCGATCGCCGTCGCAGCCGATATCAAAGAAATGTTCTTGCGAGTAGGCATGCGCGAAGAAGACAGAGATAGCTTGCGTTTTCTATGGAGAGAAAACGAGACAGACTCCGAACCCCGCGAATACCGAATGAAGTCATTAATTTTCGGTGCAACGTCGTCTCCATGCTCAGCTATCTATGTAAAGGACAGAAATGCCCAGGAATTCAGTCAAGAACAACCGGACGCTGTATATGCTATACAAAGATGTCACTATATGGATGACTACCTACAAAGTTTTCAAACTGTCACCGAAGCCAAAAACACGGCACAACAAGTCGATCGTATCCACCGGGCCGGCGGATTCGTGCTGCGAGGATGGGCATCGAACGACACACAAGCAATTGAAAGCTTCGAGAAGAACTCTCAAACCGATCAGGTCCCATTAGGGCAAGATCAGACTGAGAAAACATTAGGCATGTTATGGAATGTCAAAAAGGATGCAATGCAATACACACTTAACTTGCGAAACACACCTCAGGAGGTGAAAGAAGGAGTCAGACCACCGTCAAAAAGGGAAGTCACCAGTGCGGTGATGTCAGTGTTCGACCCCTTAGGACTAGCCACGCCCGTCCTTATACAAGGAAAAAAGCTTATACAACAACTCTGGCGAGCTGGGACCGACTGGGATGAAAGCATACCCGACACACTCATGGAAGACTGGATGAGGTGGCTCGACAGCCTGGAACATCTGCAACACCTAGACATACCCAGGTGCACTAGCTCGTGCGAAGAGGGAGAACTGCACACGTTCGTGGACGCGAGCGAGAGCTCCTACGCAGCAGCTACATACTGGAAAACCACAGAAAACAACAAAACCAGCGTGAGATTATTAGCAGCAAAAGCTAAAGTAACACCACTGAAACCCACGTCAATACCTAGATTGGAGTTGCAAGCAGCGCTCCTAGGTTGCAGACTGGCGGCCAATATTCAAAAAGAAATCCAAACAAAAGTCACAAAGAGATGTTTTTGGTCAGACTCGCGCACCGTTTTAGCATGGATAAAAGCCGATCCGCGTACATTCAAACCATTTGTCGCGCACAAGTTGGCAGAAATCGAGGACTCAACCAAACCAACAGAATGGCGGTGGATACCCACCGACGAAAACGTCACCGACGACGCCACCAGATCAACCCCGAGAAACTTTACCATTCATCATCGTTGGTTCAACGGCCCCGAATTTCTACAATACAACTCTAATCAGTGGCCGGAAGATAAGAGCGACCGCTCCATACCTACCACAGGCGAAGAAAAGTCTAAAATCGTAGCCACCATACGACGGACCGAAATACCTATTCCCGACGTATCGAGGTTTTCTTCGTGGAAACGCCTACAACGAGCTACGGCACGATTATTACACAGCGTTGACATATTCAAAGCCAAGGTCAAGAAAAAACCGGAACCCGTCGCCGCCATAAAGAAAACCGTCAAAGACAAATCATGGAGAAAATACGAACGAAAACGTAAACAAACTCCTATCGAACGTGCGCCGACGATTACCACCCGTACCGTACCTTTACCCGTAGAGTACCTACAGTATGCCGAGACACTGCTCGTCAAAGCCATACAACAAGAAAGTTGGGCGAGCGAATTAAAATCGCTACGAAATAACCATGTACCTAACGAAAAAGATTCGCGCCTAAAAAGGCTAACATTGACGCTCAGAAACGACATAATAAGAATCGAAACTCGTATATCATCAGCTGACTGTGTGAGTGACACATACAAGGAACCCATAGTACTAGACGGCAAGCACCCGATTACAAAGTTGCTTATACAACAATATCACTGCGACTACAATCACGCCAATCATAATACAGTTATGAATGAAATACGCCAAAAGTACTACATTACTTCGCTACGAAACACGCTGAAGTCTATAACGCGAGAATGCGATTGGTGCAGAACGCACAAGTACCTACCTATACCGGCCCCCATGGGCGACTTACCACCAGAACGCCTACAACAACATCAACCGCCCTTCACATGCACCGGAGTTGACTATTTTGGCCCTCTTATCATATCAGTAGGCCGCAAACAAGAAAAAAGATGGGTCGCACTCTATACATGCCTAACTACACGCGCAGTGCACTTAGAGATAGTGCCGTCTCTGTCTGCCGACAGTATGATCTTATCACTCCGCCGAATGATAGCACGGCGAGGAGCGCCATCTATAATGTACAGTGATAACGGAACCAACTTTGTAGGCGCTAACAAGGACATGCAAATGGAACTGAAAAAACTGACTGATAAGGCTCAACAGAAAGGCATCAAATGGAAGTTCATACCTGCTGGGGCACCTAACATGGGTGGAGCCTGGGAGCGCTTAGTACGCTCTGTCAAGGTCGCGCTATCTGCCACCTTAAAATCTCGTCAGCCACGTGAAGAAGTCCTGCATACAATATTGTTGGAAGCTGAACACTTAATAAACTCACGTCCACTTACCGACGTCTCATTAGACCCTCAAGACAAAGAAAGTTTGACTCCAAATCACTTCTTAATCGGAAGATCGAGTGGCAACGTGATAATGGGTACATTCGACGACAAAAATCTAATAGGTACAGCCAACTGGAAAACTGTACAAAGATTGACTGATTTGTTTTGGAATCGATGGCTCACCGAATACCTACCTACTATAACACCTAGGTATAGTGCCAACTCCAAGGGATTCACCAACCCAGAAGTCGGAGACATCGTGTTCATCATCGATTCATCATTACCTCGAGGAGTATGGCCGAGAGGGCAGATTACCCATACTTACCCAGGCCCCGATGGCAAAGTTCGAGTAGTAGACGTTAGAACCACAGCTGGAGAGCTACGACGACCCACATCCCGCATAGTGAAGATAGCATGACGTCGTGAAACTCTGTATATGGTGCTCAGAAACTCATCTTCGCACGAGGGGGAGACTGTTCACGACTACACCCTTTAACATGCCTCTATCGTCCCTCGACCCGCACATAACACATTATGCTATGTATGCCTGCCCACTCCAATGTAAATAAAGATCTTATAATTATATTATATACCTACTTTACATAAGCTAAGTTTAGAATAAGAAATTTTATATTGTTTACTTTAAGGTTGTAGGCTATTGTTTATGTACTAGGATGTTTTGTTGTTTGTTATTTTGTAGTTATTGATAGTTTTACATTGTTTTTGTATTAGATATAAGCATTTTTAAATAAAGAATTTTGATAGGGCTCTCGCACGGTATTGCCACTTTTCAACATTGATCCGTTGCCATAGCAACCGATTGTATATTGCTAATAATAATAATATTGCACTGTAATCATTTACAAATCTGACATAGGCATGCGCAAAGATTAAAATTACAATATAAACAGCGCAGTCAGGCCCATACGGCACTCATTTCTCTACGCACTCTCCTTACATGAACAAGTCAGAAAGAGGCAATACTGCAGTACAAGTTTCAAGATTATTTCACCGCACAAATCGAGTTTCATTTCAAGCTGCTCGTACCCGTCCAGACCTCTACTCCTGGTAGGGTTCGTCAACAACTTCATAAAACAGTACAAAAACTTACTTCGGATCAACAACGAGCGTGTCCCGTATAAAGTGCACCGCGCGCTGCGACACCCCCCGGAACAGGTCCTTGGGGAAGGAGAGCTGGCACTGCGCTATGTTCAGGTACGTCTCCTGCTTGGTGTCGCCCGCGAACGGGGAATACCCGCTCACCAGCACGTACGCCAGCACACCCACCGACCAGATGTCCGCCGCCAGGGACAGCGGCTCGTACGACAGGATCTCTGGTGCTGTGGAACATGATAATTACTCATTAGTTGATGATAGTGGCTTCATAAGTGCCATACTAGGACCTAAATTGAATAAATGGCTTTGACTTTGATCCAGGATTTCGGTTAGGGGGGGGCTGAGGGGCTTGACTTGATCCAACTGAGGGTCGCATTTATCAAGATTTACCAGGGGTGGTGTAGATGCTTTTAGGGGCGGCTTGAGCCCCTTTGGATTCGCTTGTGGATGATGATGATGATTAGCACTACTCTCAGCCATCATCAACATTCATATACAACCATTTCAGCATCAGCCACCATACTTAGTTTTTAGAAACGAAAAAAAAATTAAAATGTACAAACGGAGCGGGTCGCTAGTATACATATAATATAGATAGATAATTGTCTCAGACAAACAGATAAGTTCATCATCATCTGCCTGCCCTGTTCCCATTCATTTGGGGTCGGCACAATATGTATGCTTCTTCCATTCGTCTCTTCTATCCGTCATACTAGCATCCACTCCTTTCTTACCCATGTCAACTTTCACACAATCCATCCATCTCTTTTTTGGTCTTCCTCTTCCCGTATATCCATCTACTTTCATATTCATCACTTTTTTAGTGACGTGGCTTTCATTTCTCCTCATAACATGTCCATACCAGGATAAACGGTTCCCTCTCAACTTTTCAGTCACTGGCGCTACTTTCAAGCTTCCCCTTATGTACAAACAGATAAGTTCATGTCCACAAATATCTGCCCTGGGTGGGAACTGAACCCATGAACTCTCAGTTCAAGTTGTATTTGGAACCGGTGTAGAGTCATTTTGTTAACGTTCATAAGTGCTTTATCAGGGCCTAAATTGAATAAATACTTTTTGTTTTTTTTTTTTTTACCTGTGAAGTGGAAGGGTATCACAAACCACGCCATTGGCGGCCCAGTTAAAATAAATTACAATATAGTTGATGTACTATGTAGATATTTTCATATTTAATACCTAATTACTATGACCACAATAACACGAGACCCATCGAATTCCTCAAACCTCCATTTAAATACAATCACCACATCACTATATGTATAAAGCAATCCCATATGATTTTATCTTACATTTTATCGACTATGGTTTCGTCATAAGACGCCATCGCTGGTTGGAATTATGCAATTATCTTACAATGTAGGCATAGCAGCGTGTTTTCTTAGTATTGAAACATTCAATTGATATGCTAAATATATGCTTATAGCTACATATGAGGCGCCGTTAAATACCTGCTAAGCAACTCATGTAAGTTCAACGGTTTCTCATAAATGCCTTCGTCGCGTCTAAATATATGCATCAAGAGTAATTGAGGATACCCATTGGAAAGTTATGGCACTTACAAAGTATTATAGCAATTTTGTAATATACTATCGTGCCATGATTTTAGAGTAGGTGACTGTTGGTGCCTGCTTCGAATGACTTTGATGCCTAAGAAATACCATGAGGCGTTCAAAATATTTGAATATTGGAACACAGAAAGGTTCTCATTTGAAAATGACAGCCTAATGTTGGCAATATTGTCGATGGTACACATAAGTTGGTGGGAATGTACGCTTATCATATTCGGGCATAACAAAATTAAGTACATACTGAGTGAAACTTATTGGCGGCTGTGATATTAGGCGCGGAACGCTGCGCAGTAGCGAAAACGAAGATATGCGGTACATTCGAGATGACTGTACCTGCGCAAAGCCGGTTCGCAGCGCACTTCACAGCCGCCATTAAGTTTGGTTCAGATTCTATTATGGCTAATTACCGAGAAGACAAGAGAAGAAAAGAAGGAAAGACGAGTTTCATCTCCAACTTACCAACATAATCCCTCGTGCCAAGTATTTCCCTCACATGTGCACCGGGCTGTATGGCACGGCTGATGCCGAAGTCGCATATAAGCAGCTCTTCCCCGCCGGCGGAGAGCAGCAGGTTCTGTGGTTTGATGTCCAAGTGGGCCACGCGTCGCGCGTGCAGGTGTGCGAGGCCCTCCAGCACGTGGCGCAGGGCCCTTCGAGCGGCCCCTTCCGAGAGGCGCTCCTCCTCGTCGAGCAAGCGTTGGAGTTCGCCGCCCGCGCATAACTCCAGGACTATGGCCACTTCTGAACGGGTTTCGTATACCTGGAATTGATATTTGGTTTGTGTGAATATTATTTTGCAGGCAGTGCTGTTAAACAACAGCAAATCAACCCTATGGTGATGGACATCAAGGGAGTCGTATTTGGTTGCGATTAACTTATCAGGTATCTTTACCAATCGGTCACAAGGTAAGGCGCTTATAAATACTCAGTAGCGGTTGACTGATCACAATTCCTTCGGATTTGACATTTTCGAATAGACAAACATCAGATCGCTAATTTCTTGGAATTCTGATTCGGCTATGGACTTGAAAGAGCAAAATTACCTGCATTAGCTGACAGTTTGAGCTGCATTTTTCCATTTTCCTGCAATCCTGTTAGACAATAGTTGTTTGTGGTTCTCACCTCATGCAGACTAACAACCCTGGTGCAGTCGGCACAGAGCGCGAGCACCGCGACCTCGTGTTGGATCTCCCGCGTGGTGTCCGCCGCACGCCGCCGCTTGCGTATGAACTTTGCTGCGTACTCCTCGCCGGAGACCAGGTGCCTTATCTTGCGGACTGATGCGAATTTACCCCTGAAACGAGAGAAAGTATGTTAAGTTAACGTGTGTTTATTGAATTTCATAGATAGCTCCATCTATGTCTAACGCGACGTCATATGATGGTACTATCATGAAGAAATGACTTAAAATCTTGTGAAGAAAGTGGAAATTTGAGAGAATTCGAGAAATCTAATACCATAGGCGTTATTATAATAACACCGTGTACATTATAATTGGCCAATTTCATTAGACGTCGTTGAGAAAGACAAACTGTGCACCATAAACATTTCAAAGGGAGCAGTTAGGGGCATTAGTCATAATAATTACTGGCGCTTTTGAAATATGAACGGTGGAAACAAGCGATCAAAGCTGCGCGTGCGCATGCAGGGTCAAACTCACTCTAGATACGGCACAGATCATCTCTAAAGTTCCAAAGTTGCCAGAGCATAAAATTATAATGACAGTTACAACACTTAGCAAATCAAATGTCAGAAACCGCGAACCATAGCGCAATATATTATAACAAAGAACAATAGTACATTAACATGAACACCATGTGAATAATTGAACAAACATAGCGTCCGTGAGTGGTGTAAACCGATTTACAGCTATTTCCGAGTAAGGCAATAAATGCGCTTTCATTGCGCGCGCGCAGGGCGCAATTAGCGCGGGCGCCTGGCGCCCTGCCGCCGCCGTTTGGAGCGCCAACACCGAACGGGTGTAGGGGGCAATGTTACAAACGCCTGATTGTAAACACTGTATTTTAATGAAGAAGGGATTTAGATTCAGGTAACTAAGTAGCGAAACTGAACAGCAGACAGCATTTATTATGGTGTCCCTTGGTGATCCACTATGGATCGTTGAACCAACGTAATATTTTAAAGTTATTGTAGAGAATTCAGATGGAGTTTGTTATCTCCCAGACGGAAAGCCTAAACCATTCTCCCCTTTAGATGTTGGAACCGTTCAAGCGCTGACTCTGCCACCTTTACTGTAGATCTATATCTGAAGACTTGGCACCGTATTATTACAACTACGTGGGGTGTCGCTACAAAAAACAAGAAAAACGCTCACTAGTGATGAAAAGCTACCTATTATTACAATAGAGTCACACGCATTACTAATCTCAGCTTACATAAAAATTTCCCACGCATCTAGTTCAATGTCATATTACTAACTAGAAGCAAATATTACAACTAAATTATGTATCACGTCACAAATGAGTAATCAATTATGCAAAACGAAACGTGCGATTGAGGCCAATGTCAAACACTAGCTGTCCTGCTCTACTGCGGCGAGGGCTCGCAAGGGCGCGATACACCCTAATCTAGTGTTGTCCATTGTCCAGTTTTTTTTTTAATTTACAAGAAGATGGATGGAGATTTAGAGAAGCCCAAAAATCAACCTTAGCACCCTTACGCGGGCAAATCGGCGAGCAAGCTCTCAACCGGGGTTATGATTAGATAATTGACGCCTGAGGGTGCCCCAGTTGGGCCTCCATTGTCCAATTATTCGTATCGATGGAAGTGACAGTGTACCTTATCGATATAATTGATTAATATTATTATCATCATCTTCCTCGCCGTATCCTTAATACGATGAATAGTCATGTGTTTCAACAATATCTCACCATGGTAAGTGATGACGTTGAAGGGAGCTCGTCAAATGCCGCTGTCGGAACACACAAGTAGGTGCTTGGCGAAAGATTTATAAAATGAACTCACAAGTATTTCCAAATCACTCGTTGTTTCTTTCCTCATCGATACACTGTTTATCGATGCGTTAACAACACTAGCCACCTTGACTGGCCGGTTCAACGGTCACATGCTTGAGGGCGTAAAGGGTTGCCCGATCGATACTCCTTCAGTGTAATCTTAGCTGACCTTTAACTCTTCACAGGTAACATAGACAAAGGGTAACAAATAAAATAAGTTCCGACAGATAGAAACTCCGAAGTAACTAAAAAAAATAATCCTGCTATTTTTATAAATGAAAAAGGATCCTGAATAATCTCGCCTTCGGAGAGATATAGGCTCGCTTTGTGTGTTCTACCGTCTGTATAATGGGGAGTGTTCTAAAGAACTCTTTGACCTGGTGCCATCGTCACCTCCGCACTGCTCGCCGGCAAAGTGGAGTTCATCCTCACATCCTAGAGCCGCCTCGATCGTCCCACACAACGTTTCAGTCGGACGTTCCTTCTGCGGACCATTAGGATGTGGAATGAGCTCTCCATTACGGTTTTCCCTCAACGCTACAAATTGAGGTTCTTCAAAAGAGGCGTAAAGAGAGATCTTCAAGGTCGCCAACACATTGGCATTCCCCCTGGTATTGCAAATGTCTATAGGCGACGGTGACCACTTTCCATCAGGACGGCCGTCTACATGTTTGTCAACCTCGTGACATTAAAAAAAGAGTGTGTTTGTTACTCAATCACGCCGTTATTACTCAACAGATTTAAATGAAATTTAGGACATCGATAAATATAGGATGTTTAAACTTTTTCTCGGGAACATGGCTAAGCCACGAGATAAAATATAGTTATACATAATATGGATTTACATTCGTACTAATTTGTAAAGGATGTGATATGTATTTTACCTCTTCCTTCGCAACAGGCTTTCCACAGGGCGTGTACTCAATGACAGGTCGATACCCATACCACTCCCATGACCTACATAATTTTAAATAGGGCAAACCACCCCTCCCCGTGGATATCATCCCTATAATAACTTCTGCTAGCAAATTTAACAGCGCTTGTAATTTGTTATCTGATTTGCAACGAAGGGGCGGCACGTAGTAAAATAGGGTGCTGGCTGAGATTTGTGAATAAAACAGGTTTTATTCACAAATTGTTCGTGTGTTTGTAATGGAATTTCTGGTATCTATGGTAATTGCCTTAACTGTTAGTTTGATTCACAAATCTGGATACAATAATTATTTATGTTAAAATATACAGAGTATCGCGTATCCTACTAGATGTGAATACAGCTTGCAAATATGAGGAGGTACTCACATAATTATTATACTTTTACTTTAAAATTAAATTAATAAAAAGCGAAACACAAATGAGGAACAAAAAGATACTCAAAAAAAATACATAAATTAGCAAAAAAAAGTTTACAGAATTATTTGACTTAAACGTTTAGCTGAGGCTAATGAATCAAAATCACGTCTGATGGCATTGTAAGAAGAGCACAAGCGATACATAGGAGAATGCTGCCCAAGAACGGTACTACAGGCAGGGGGTTTTAAAGATTTATTATGTTAATATCAATTCATATTTTCAATCTTTCAGTCAGAACAAATCTTTTTGTGTCGTTCCATGCAATTTGTGTCATCGAACAACAAAATTTAAGTCAACGCTTCTACATCCATTATACTCAAGGAACTATATCATAATTAATTTTGTATCTATGCTAAGCTTTCCAAATGTTGCAACACAAAACTTTGCCCATATTGCCAACATGTTAGCAACATGTAGAACGCATAGAAAACGCATTATTGACACGGTGTCACTGTGTCAAGTCGCGCGGTTGACCTGACGTGCGTATGCGCACGCCGCGATGCCGCCCGCCCGCCGAGCCGCCCCGCCCCATTAAACTATTGCGCAGAATTTTGCATCGATTATTACATCTAAATAAATTAAAACTCCAACGAAACCATTGAAACATTTCAAGATCAAAAAAGCCTTTTATCACACGGTCCAGAGTTGAATTAAGCGCATACATGGTCAACAATTTAACTTTATTAACCCAAATTGCACTATTAAATTCGAATGCCTTTTCTTGCACTTGAAAATACTGAGATGTAAGCCGACGATCGTAGTGATTGCGTTCAAACACGCGCGCTTTTGCGTTTCCTTTGGTTGTATGCGCCGGCGCATCTTGCCGAGTGCCGACGAAATTCGGCGAACGCGACGCACCTGCTTCGTCTGACGGCAGCTGCTAACCGACAAAAACGCGAACATGACGAATGGGGACCGGGACGAGTGCCTTTTTTCAACTTAAAGCTACAAGACAGCTTTAGAGCAAGCAAAGGGAGCCGATATCAGGTACATATTATATACAATAGCTACCACAAAGGAAGCCATGTCTTGAAATCACAATGAGATGTTGGAACAGTGGGAATTTTAACAAGCGATATCAGAAAATCACTTAAATTCATATTCAAAAAGAATTTATTCAATTTAGGCCCTGATAAGGCACTTATGAACGTTAACAAAATGACTCTACACCGATTCCAAATACAACTTGAACTTACTAAGAATACATGTCTGCTTTTATAATTGCACCTTGATACATAAAACAATTATTTCTAAACTTTAGTGTAGTGTTTCAGAAGGCCTATTGGGAGGTGATGAGTCCAGATGAGTATTATATCATCCATAGCTGATCGTCAATAATGTGTAACTATAGACTCCAAATTACGCCACCTTTATGACAAGCCCTACATTGTAGAGACAGGATTCATTTCAAAATGGCGAGATGTCAAATTGCGAAAGCATCAAATGCTGCGCAAGAGCCAAGAGTCTGAAGCCAAATGCTCTACATTACATTAAATGGTATTTAATTGGACCCAGAACGCTATTGTTGCGTTATGTTTTGATGCTATGATTGATATAGTCACCTTTCACCTAGTTATGTTGCAAAAGCAAATGAGTCGATGATGAGGAAATTATGAGGAAATTTAAAGTTATGAAAAACCTAAAATAAATAGTAGTATAAATAAGGACGAACATAAGCGGACTTGTACCATTTTTACTTTTTTACAGGAGAGGTAAAAAACTATTTGAAGCGAGACATGCCCGTTTCGGTTTGAAATCGCATTTAATTTATACATATTTTGTATGGGATACCAGTTTTGATTTAAAGTATTTTAGAACCATAAAGATATGACCGCTAAAGAGCAAAAAAAATCGCTTGTTCCTCAATTAATCCTACTATTCTTATAAATGCGTAAATTTGTCACTCAATCCATGGCTTTTAACAGAATTTGAACAAACGGACAGTAACGACAGAATATACTTTTTATTCTGGTGAAACTGAGGGTCGAATCTAAATAAATAACATTGTTTATTTCAGGGGCTTAACTATACGTATAACTTATCAAAATTAGTTCGTTAATCGTGATCGAGTGGGACCCGATCAAAAGATTATGTTTTGACGCAACCACATTCATTTTATGATTAACCATCATTAAAATCAGATAGGGAGCAGAGGGGCCTGGATATCTATCTAATTGCGTAATTTATCGACCCCCATCTCGTTGATAAAGCTGCACTTCAACTGATATTTATGTTCGCCCGTCAACTTTATGAATATGCGAGCCGCGAGTATCATGCTCATAAAACGGTAATTTTTTCATATAAAATCAGTGCGAGTATTAGTTATAAATCACAATCATGTTGTGATGAATCCGTGCATCGGTCTGCGCGTTCACTTTCAGCCGGGGGTCCCGTAATGAATGCAGGCCGGGTGCACACTGCAGAGCTGCCTGCGTCCATTTATTCCAACTCACTTTCTGCATAATAAAGCGATTTGTGGGCGGGTGGTGCGCTTGAGCAACGCGTCATTAGTTGCGTGCATTTGTTATGGAGCGTGGCGCAACGGGCCCGAGGTGCCGAGAGCGAAACCCGCGCCCGCACTCTTGCGCAACACCAGATCGATGACCGACAAAAAGCGAAAAGGCGTCCTTGGCAGTGAATCGAGCGCGCGTCCGTCATACCACGCCGGTAATTATTCATAAGCTCTTGCACAACAGCGCGCCGACACCAGCACCCGCGCCCGCTCCACTCAGTGATGACGATCGATCCGCCGTCGACGGCCATATTCCGATCGTTATCTGCATCGTCGAACGATCGATCGTGCTCCACGAGAAGCTTCTCTCAAATCATCCATCAAATCTAACTTATTTCTCAATCGCGCCTTCTTCTTGGCATTTGGAACGTGGATCGCCGAAATGTCATTCGAAGTTCGGTCTTCGTGCACGTCTAAAGTGTTTCAGATTTGCGCTGAGGTTGATTTGTTTTCTTTATAAATAAGGCGAGGAGGCGGGCAGGTGCCTGCGCGGCGCCGGCGTCTAGGTGCCTTACAAAAAAGGCGTGAGCTAGAAGCGGTTAGGTCTCAAATGTATTTACGTTTAGACGATTTATGATTATCAATATATCACTTTGAGTGAACTTAAGTGTGAAATGGCGAACAGACGCGTAGTTTTCGCTCGGTCGTGGCGGAAGTCGTAAAATTTTACTAGTGTTGTCGCCGGACCCTCTGATTGGATTCGATATATAGAAAGCTTTATTGGTCCCTGCGTTGTTCTTACATGCAAATGAGCGGCGGGGGTCAACATTCGTTCGGTGGCGTGACTTGCACTGCACCAGACAGTCGGACGATCCGATGACTGAGGGCGCTGCACGCGATGCAATCAAAATTTTAAATTAGAATTGTGTACAATTTTATTGTGCGTCAATCGAAATGAATTACATCCCTGTTTGAAAAAAAAGTTTTAGGGTTGCAGAGGATTATATTGTTTGCCGTAATTACAAAAGTTTTAAATTACAACGAGGCGTAAACAAGATTTTAATCTTTTTTTAACCAACGAATTTTTAAGTAGAACAGACTTGATTATACTTTTATCTCGCATGAAAAGGGCCTTTATCTTGAAGGTAATCTTCCGCCAACAGTTTAGAATCTGTAGTGTGCTCAGTGATTGCCCAATATCTGATGGCGGCGATACAGATCCCTAGTTACATTTACGCAACTGAGTAAATGGATGAGTGGCGCAAACAATGGCTGTGGCACTATCTTTGGATAAGGGTATCTGAAACTGCGTGTGGAAATACAGGTAGCAATATCGACTTTCGGTTTCTAGAAGACTCGTTAGGAACACAGTTATATAAGTTTGAAGGTCGACTTACACGTATTGTACCTACGTTACATAATGGTAGCTTAGCATTTGTAACATATCAAATGATTAGCAATTTTCAGATTACTTTTAAAAGAAGACTTCGCGAAAGCAATAAGAAGCCGCCACGAAAACCAGGAAGCCAAATAAACCTCATATGACAGTTGTTAGGTAGTGATTTTGCAATCGTTTTACTTTCATATCTATTAATTTAAAGTTGTTATCTTGGACAGAATTCCGTACAAATAAGTCCATACTCCAGGAGCTCGGTATTAAACAGCGTCTATCCTCCGTAGTGCAGTCTCGCATCCTTACTTTCTTTGGTCACGTGTCGCGGCGCGGAGATATTTCCATAGAGCGATTGGTAGTGCAGGGTAAAGTAGAAGGCACCAGAGCACGTGGAAGATCACCCATGCGATGGACCGACCAAATTAAGGCAACAATAGGCGGTCCCATCAACGACTGCACCAGAAGGGCAGCGGTTAGGGACGAATGGCGGCGTGTTGTGAAGCGCGCCACAAATCACACGTCGTGACGACCACGACCACTCTGTCAAGAGTGACACGCACGAGAAGAAGAATTTAAAGTTGAATAATCTTAACGGCATAAATGAAACAATCTAAAAATAGTAATTTCATGAAAATAGACTCTGAATCAGCGCAATAAAATTGTTACAAGTCGAGCAAAACAAATGGGTCATTATCGCGTAAACATAGTATGTACATACTCTCGTGCCAAAAATGCGCGCACGCAGCAACTAAAGTTAGCGATGTACAAACACACAAAATGTAAATTTTACTGCGTGCTGTGCGGGTATGTCGTGGATTTAACATGCAAATTAGACTTAATTAAAATTCCCACAGCCAGTGCCAGACAGGGCTGACAAATTTTCTTAAAACTTACGAGACATGATGACTTGGCATGCCAAGTGCCTAATCCGCAGTTGCATCCAATATTTTGTGGACAAAATGTGGGGCTAAGAAATGAGAGCGAAGGTTTATTTTAGGGAGAATCAAATATCTCCTTACGTCTTTTAAGCAACCAAAGAGATAAAGATTATGAACATAGGTGCTTTAAAAATATCTAGAAATTAGACTTTCTCACTTAAAAGGTTGACCGCGACATATGGCAACCCTTGTGGTTAACGGCCACGGGGAACAAGGAGTAGAGGGAGAGGGGTGATACAATCGGTGCTCACGAGCACCTGCCGTGTGTGCGCGTGCGCAGCTGACGCCGACACAGTACCAACAATGCTTTAGTGAGGAAATTGGGAACTAACAGTTGTAATTTAACAGGCTGCTATTGTTTTGCTTATGTTCTTTGAAAACTTCTATTTTAGGCTATAACTTTTTTTATGTTAAATGGGCTTGCGTTTGACCTTCGACTGACCCCATGAGGAGTTATGACGAGGCCGAGGATGTAGCACGCTTACCCAGAAAAAGTCTATTCACTCTGGCCTTGAATACATCTAGGTTATAGGTGTCGGGAAACAGACCCCGGAAGAGAGTTCCACCCCTTTGCTGTTCGTATAAGAAACGATGAAACTTTGAAGGTTTTTGAGGAAAACTGACTGCTGTTTATATGTGAATTTCATGGAATAATTGTATCACTCTGCTAAGTACTACGTAGATTTAGATGGCTCATATAATCAATAGTTATTATCCAGTGTTTGTTGGCTCAAAACGTTTTACCATACAAAAGCGCGACGCATCATTAAGCAACCATAACGCCCTCGCAACAATATTGTTTGAACGCTAACAATCGCGGAAATAACCAGTTAATTGATATCAATAGCTACTCTGTGCCATCAATAAAGAGAACAATGGAATATTATACTATCCGGCAGTAAGTCGCTCAGCTGCTGGGTAATGCAACTAGTTGAATGGACCGTTAGAAAAATGCACGTTGAGAGCAGTGCACACTATTGTTTCCATCGAATATTTAAATTCACTTTACGAAGAGATATTCTATTTAGTATGAGTTTGTATTGAAGCTCATCTCACACGATAAGCGTTAATTCAATATTAAATCAAATTAATTAAATAATATATATACATACTAGCTGCCCGGCGCGGTGCTACCCTACCCTACCATACCCTATGATTTTTTTTCATAAGCGGTCGGTATCGGTATCTAGGTTATATTATCCACTGCAGCGCCATCTGCCGGGCTAATTTGTGAATGAAAACCATTCAGGGCACCTCAAAAAATCAAAATCAAACCCAAGCGCTTACAAAAAAAAACATTCAATTCGGTCCAGCCGTTTAGGAGGAATTCAGTGACATACACACGTGCAGTAGAATTTTATATATAAAAGATATGTTATGTAACTCCTTTTTTTTACTACAAAGGAATTTAACAAAAATACGGCTTGATGGTAACGGTTATCGTACCCAATCCAATTTATTATTAAAAATATTTATGCATGTGAAATGAGCCTTAACGCTCCAAACATCAAAAGATAACCACATGCGCGGGCGCCGCTGCGGAAGCGTTACTTTACAAACGATATTAATCGTTTGCGCCCACACTTCGCCCGCCCATCTTTTTATCAAGCCGCCAGTGTCTTGTATTGTACACAACTAAACACTTGCTACTCAATAATTCCAAGTTCAAGATTTGATGAAAAAAATAGCAGGTTCCTATTGGTGTCAATGGTTCAGGGTTGTCACACGTTCGGATATTATTGTTTTTTTACATATTCCCACGTATTTTGACAACCATCCATGCAAATTTTGACAACCCTACGCGTTTGTATCAGGTATATAAATATAAAAACTATATGTCTGGTTCACCGTTTGTTTTTATGATCAGACTAAACTATGGGAACTTGTATGTGTCTAACACTCGTGAAATTATTACTTTATGAAATACCTGTCATGCGAATACACCTGTGTTTATTTATTTACTTAGTTCATGAATCACGATGTTTTGATTAATGCGAAATAGGAATACAATTAACATTTTAGGCCCAGGCTACTGTATGATCGAACCAAAAATATCCTCTGATATTTCTTCACATGAGGCCGTCTGATCCAAAACTTATATTATTATCTACTCTGAACAGACAGACATGTTCAATAAACACCTATGACGTGTCAATCAGGGTATCAAATCTTCGTGCCATCACATAAAAATAATACAAAAATCTAATGACTCCAATCCGATTACCATGGCAACCCCAAATAGAAAGCTACATAACCCTGCCAAAGCGACTCGCCCTACACGATCTCTTCCGGGGTGCGTTAGACCCGCGAGTCGCGATATCATACGCATTTGCATCGCGACTAGCGCAAACCAAGCAACCGGTTAGGGCCCTAATAGACCGGTCCATTGTCACCGACTATTAAGATCCCTTGCCTCCGATAGCAGTGATAATGGACGCGACAGTACAGCAGTAACTCCCGGTGGTGATGTACGATTATTGCCACCACTAATAAAGTAGCCGAGTCGTGATAAGTTTGTTGGTTTTATTTAATGAGATAACATTGTATTAGAAAGAGATTTATAAATACAAATATTAACTGAAGTTCCAACTCACGTCACAATTCTGCTTAAACAGTTCTGTAGTTTATATCTGTCATGAATTTATGTAGTAGTAAACTAACAAGCAACTAATTAGTCGATAACTTTACTCGATTATGCATAACAAATGATAGCAATCGATACAAGGGCGCAACACTAGCACGACCTAGAAAGCGAAGCGGAAATACAAGCTAGATTGCAATTGAATTTACAACTTGAGAGCATCACTAATTAAGCTGAACTTAGTTCATTCACATGTCGACTCGTGCTTAACAATGCGTTTTGCTTTCAACGATAAATTGGCCTCCCTATCTACTCTGAAATCACAATGGCGTTATTCTGAATTAGTATTTTAAAAACGATGAATGTTTGATAAGTGAAACTGATAAAAAGCAGGTGAAAATATCTCTAGATTTATTAGATAGAAAATAGAGAATCGAGAAACTCGAATAAATAACTTACATAAAATACTTATTATGTCATCAAAGCCTTAAAAGCAACAATTTGCACTTAACATGGACAGAAAACGTCAAATACAAGAGCTAATTTAGACATCAAGTGAGATCTTGCAGAACCTGACAAATGGCTCACGTAAAAACCTGCGTTTATCGGATAGCAATAAATCAATCGAGAGTCTAGTAACTGCCTTGTATTAGGATGGGATACCGGCAGCAAGTCTTGAAGAAAGCGCCAGTTTCAAGGTCGCTGGCCCACATAGAGATCGCTCTCTTTGGCGTGGTATGTACGAAAACTGCGCAAGCGCATCGCGGTAACAATGGACTTCCGTGTCAGCGAGTTATTCGCTCCCACGATTGTTTTGTTTACCTGTAGCGATTGAAGAGGTCAATTGACGAGTGTTCCGTAAATAACCCAGTCAATCCATAATGTTGATAAAACTCCAGTTACATAGATCCTGCTACGAGTCAAACTTTCAGCCAACAAGTATCAGTTTCTGCAGATTACACCGGTCATATAACTCAAAAGACGCTTTAAAGTGATCCTTAAAATATGTCAAGTCCCACCGATTATTTCTATAATAATACTTAAGAGACAAGTATCTTTTGCAAGTAATTAATGTTCATCAAGCACACTCGATGCTCAATCGTCTGTGGCGTGCTTAGCGGCGATCGGAACTGGTCCGAACACAAAGAGATGCGCGCGAGTCGTGCAGCTACTAAAACTTTCTCTCGATAACCTTTCAAGGGGCGGGGGTACGCGAGTATCTCGTATACGCTGACCTCACGAGCTTTTGCCTTCTTTCTATCCGCTGCCGTCCATATGCGGAGTGCCTACTTGCTTTCTATTCCATTCTTCCTAACGCGCCGGGATCAGATAAACAGGGGTGTAGAAGCACAATGGCGGCTGTTAGGGCTGTCGAATAATTATCAATTTCTTTCACATTTTTTGTTTAAGCCAGAAAACAATAAACGCTTGGCGACTCGATGACCTGCAAAGACATAGCAGTAGGTGAATGCAAAGAGCAGAGGAACGGACGTTGAGCCACATATTGAGCTATTCTTTACATGCAGTGGACATGAGTAGGCCAACCATGATGTTCGATAAGATTCACAAATAGATAAGACAAATTGATAGGTGGATACTCTTAAATACAGTGAATTTTCATTTTCTACATTTGGCACCCCTTGTGGAGACTTGCAGTTCCAATTCTGGTTTACAATGTTAGTTCCGCGAACAACAAAAAAGGCAAAAACAATATCTACGTGTTTGTATCTATTGGTAATGCACGCCACAGTGATCGATCAGAAGCTGCGCCGGAAAGAGCGCAAGGTCACCCATTGTATGTGCAGGCGCAACCATTGTTATTATTTCAAGCAGCATCGATTACATTTTTTGTTATGCATCGAGAACGTAAAATGCTTCTTTTTACGACAGTGTAAGAATCGTTGTTGAAATAGATTAGGGAAAGGCTTTTCTTGATAGCGTGGGTTGGACGTTTGAAAAGTTGCCTACAGGAGCAATTAGTGTGCGAACACACATCGCCACACCTCCGTCTAGACGTCTGACGTCCAACGCTATGTTTGCTTGCACTTACGGAACAGCCATACTTTCGCTACTACTTAATTACAGTCGTTAAGATCCTTTCACATTTTATCGTGTAACGAATGGTGGAATTTCAAAGGACGAATCAATATTTCTATCGTAATCGCTAAACATTGCCGGTTATTGGCGCTGTATCGCTGGCCACGTTTGTCATTGTCGACAGCCGATAACCGACCTATTGCAATTAATGTTTTGTCAACAGGCAATTACGCCGCGGGCGGTCGTCCGCTGTGCGCTCAGCTAGACCAACGCTGCTATCTCGCTACTGTATGCCGTATTAGAATTCGCAAACGGTGAAAAATTACAAAGGCGTATCGCCCAAGGTCTTAGACGATTGCTCTTTTTAAGCGTTCGTTAAATCACTACTGACAGCCGATGATTAATGCAACAAACTTTAATTTATCTCGATTGTGTAGATTGTACGTTTCACGTTAATTATAGAGATCGGTACTGGGTGCTCGATTATGCTATAAAATATCTAATGGCTATGTATAATGAGATGCAATAAATCATTTGCGAGGTTGACGCACCGAGAGGGAGGGCCGGTGAATGATATCGGCGGAAATGGATATTATGATAACGATGCTCGGGCGCAGCTCTCGACCAGTCGCGGGGTTAGCGTGCCGTTTGTAATGACGCGGGGGACGGTAATGTGCGCTAAGGAGACACCGCCTGTCTGTTTATTTGAAATTCATCGACGTGTGTATAAACAGAGTTCTAACTAAACGTTTATATTGTAAACATTTCGAAGGGGACGGTAAAATACAATTTGAGGGAGCGAAGCGGAACGTCAGTGGTACGTAACTGTGCAGCGTCTTGTAATATGACAGGCGGAGGGCGCGGTCGACCCATAACAGCCGTCAGACTGTTAACCCTGTTTCCGGGTTGGCCTTTGAAAGTAGACAAGTCAGGCATTAGTAGTCTTTGTCCTTTCCTCCATAGCTTATCAATGCTACGCGTAATTGTACACAGACCTCGGACTTCTCGCAGCGAGATATTTGGTATTCCGTCCGCAGAACGCGCCGCTTTACATCAAACAAGTCGTAAATTACCATTTATCATCACGAACATACTGAATAACGGGCGGTGCGTTTGTTAAACAACAAGCAGACGAACCAGCTCACAGCAACCGTCGTCTATTAGTAGTCTATCCCTGACCGTGACCTGCCGCAATATGGGTCACTGCCAGACCGCTGCGCTGTTGAATTTTACGATAATCGCGTGCTTGCTAAACTACCAATGTTGGCAAAATTTCAAGATGCTGTAGTGGCGTCTGTAGTACGTCTGACAAAAGTGCTGTGGAGTCTCCACGCGGCCTGTGAATCATACGCACCGCCACATAGTACACTCGGGAATGGAATTGCGTCCATTGTGACGACGACGACTCTCGCACAGTTATTTTTTCTTTTTCTTTCGGACTTACCGAATTTATTCTCAATTTCCTCAGCGGAGGGTTCACTTTCGGTTTCTTGCACGCCCAATCGCGGGCGTCTGGACGCCGCGTGCGATATTAAATATAGAATAACGGAAACAGTGGCTCGCCGGCTCATGCGGCTCCGGCGTCGTTCGAGCGGCTCTCTAGTTTATTTTCTCACCGGCCTTCGCATGAATGGGATGCCAGGGCGGCGGCGGTCAATGCACACCGGCCGGGGTCGCGGCCCGCTTTAATTTCAGCCGCGGACACTATAATATCCAATGGATTTATGGCTCATTAAGCTCGGGGCGCATTCCCGGCGTGCCGCGCGTTCGCGTCGACGACGGGAACGACGCGCCGCGATTTGTTAAATAAACACAATATCGGTTCGTCGAACTGCGCCAGAATAAACACGGCGCTACTCAGCTCTAATATGGAAAGTGAAAGCCGCCCCGACACGACAGTGGTGGTGACAAATTCCCGAGCACGTGGCACGTGTCTGAGCCGATGTAACATGAGCGCGAGGAATGCGCCCACCAGGATTGGAAGCCATTCAAACTATTCCACTCGGGTTGACGAGGTTTGAACGATAGATTAACTCGACGACTTTTAAATCGACCTATTTGATTTCAATCAACATGACATATACATTCGGCCAACGCATTTAGTTCGGTGTCTCGACATTTATCTAGAAAACTGAATATTTTAGTGTGGGGGGATGCTAACAAAGAAACATTAATGGTTCCGTCGATACCGGCGTTTGTCGGGTGTTTAGTACTTCGTTGCGAGAGGATAATTTACGGCAACAACAATCTTACAAACATTAAAATAATATATTTATTGCAGAGCCGGCCTAGACTAGGCGCATTAAGTGTCCGATTTTATACTAATGCTCGTTTAGCGAGGAGGCTGTGATTTTATCTGAAGAGTAATTATTTGCTTCGGAACACGGTGCTAACCTTTAGCTATTGTAATTGCCAGGCGTTTATATTACCGTTGTAAACGAGCCACAATTATCTTGCTTTCTTTACGATTATTCTTAAGAAACGACCACACACGATCCTCTGAATACATACATTGTGTTTAATGTTACTTTGGCATAGGTACATACGCCACTTTCATACAGTTTAATCAAGAAATAAGTAATATTGTCAGTAATTTCTTATGCCTTATTTAAAACCTTCAGTCTGTCGTATCGTAATAGAGGTCTGATTTTAGTGCTGAATGCTGGACATTCAAAGCGTTCGTAATCCATCCCATTCTTAGCTCTTGAAAATAGCTGCGTTTTTTTAGGCACGGTTTTTAAATCACTGCTGAGCACAGGCCTCTTTTCACAAATGAGGGTGAAAGGAAACAGGGACGAACGAAATTCGAGCAGGATGCGGCCGGTGTGTCGCGCTTATCTTTTCCGAACTTGGCGGAGACACAGCCGTGTGCCAGTGACAGTTAATCGTCAATCCTTGACATTCACGCCGGCTGCTTCGTTTCGTACTAAACGAGTAGGACGTGATAGGTGGCTTGCACATTGCATGTTTCTGATATTTATAAGTCGCTTTGGGATTTCTTGTAAACGCCATTACATTTAAATATCAAAGATTTGGGTCGGACTGATTTTGATTGTGGTTGTAAAGTTCGACTTTTGTCAAACTATGTCGACAGGCATGTACCTATATTACCAATTTACCAGTCGCAGAGAACTGTTAGCTAGTTACCAAGTGGAAGACAGTTCGATGAGGAAATCTATGCTATGTACAGCTGTAGACGTCCTTTTGAATTAGAATTATGATTACGTTAAATATACATTGGCCCTGATTCTGGTGTTCACAACTAAACTAATTTTAATGTCACTATGTCTCTTTCTAACAAAGAACATAAGAAAAGGATGTAAGAAATTTAGTCCTGTCAAATTAGTCCAATGCTTGTTTTCAATCATGGAACAATTAACCCATAGAAGCGCAATGACGTACATTTTGCTTGAAATCTATTCCACCAATTCCCCACCACCGGCAGTGCGCTGTGATTGGCTCAGTCAAGGACACACTAAGATTTAGAGATGAGGGTGAAAATTGTATCGATATCGATACTTGTTGCACTAATATAAATGTAGGAGTATTCTAATATCAGTCGTTTGTAATGGTTTTTTACAAATATTTCTACGTTATCGTAAAAAGTGATAAAATTTGGAATGCGCGGATTTTTGGGAGTGTAAACAATAGGTATAAACTGCACAAAACAAGTTAATTTTAAATAGAACTTTATAGAACATTCTGGAAGGTTCTGGAAAACTGTAAAAAGTTCTAGAAAAGTAATTGATATCGATAGAACTTTCAGGAACCTTCTCGAAATCTGTTCTAGAACATTGTGGAAGGTTCGAGAATAATCCCGAACATTTCAGAAAGACATAGTATACCTATCGAAAGATCTCGAACCTAGTTCAGGTAGGTTCTAGATTAAGTTCGTTTGTTTTTCATGAATATTTCCGAACATACTGGATCATTATAGGTAAGGCGCCTTGGCGCTACGATTCACCGGTTGAGAGCTTGCTCGCCGCATTGTCCGCGTAAAGTTGTAAAGATTCTCTAAATTGTCACCTTCTGTCAGTTCAAAAAAAAAGAGCTACGATTCATTCGTTCACGAGAACTTACATAGTGAACATCTCTTAGAATATTGTGAGTAAATAGTGAATAAAGTAAACCTCCTGCTTGCTTTGAAGAGTATAAGCGTGTTTTACTGTGTTAAGCCTTCGGTAACAACAGTCCTATGAAATTAAAGTACTTACTCCAGAAAGAGCTACCGTCTGGAACAACTGGCATCTGTCTAAATATTTTTCATGTTCGTACAATAAAATTTTAAGTAAATTACTAGATATATATATATTATTTAATATCACATTATATTAATTTAGTTACACTTACTTAGGTAAAAAAAATGTTTATTACCTATATGGTTTCAGGGGCTATTTAAGAAGATAATAATAGTAGTAATGAAACAAAATATATAAAGTCACAATACAAATGTATAATTTATTTTTAACTTCAACGTTATTGACTGTATAACCAATTTTTTGAAATTAGGTACCTACTAGGTCAGTGTCACCAGTATGACATAAAAGAGTATGAAGATACCTAGTACGTGATAATAATAAAGTTAGGAACTTACAGTACCACAGACATATTTATTTTATATTATAATTACCTAAATAATAAATACATCCGCGTTAAAAATATTGCAAATCATTTTATCTTCGCTGTTATGTATTCCAGTATTAATACAATATTGTAAACTGAAACATTTTTCTCTCTGAACAAAATAAGTTTGCTAATATCGATAATGATTTTCTTATCCAAGCCCAACACTAGCGGGGAGGCGCGATCATCGAAAGAAAAGGATGAAAATAGAAATATAACGGGTGAAAGTGAGATGGAGATAAATTACGTCAACGCGTGCGTCCAGTATATCTTGAGCTGTGATGAAAAATAAGTAAATTCATGTAATAAATTGTTACTAACCGATGAAAAGTGATTCCGTTTGTTTTATAACTAGAATTTCGACTGTTATTCCCACACCACTTAATTGAACAGCAAGACATTGTGAAATATTGACAAAAAGTATATGTTTGATACGTACGCGCGGATCGAGGTTTTGGTCGATACTGTACAAGGGCGCTCATGAGCAGATACAAATCAGTGACAAATCACTGACTAGTTGCGGAATCGGATTGCACGGTATTACTACTCTAGGGATTGTTCCTCGATGTTTTCAATATAAATTTAGTCGCCATCTATCGCGGTCACGCCTAAATACACGCAAAATAAGACGGCAAAGATTAATTTGACAACTTAAAATATGTTCTATCCTTTTTCAATCATGTTCGTAAGAAAGAGATGAGATGTGACTAAAATTAGTTTAGTGCGATTTACAACAGAATCGGCACCAATGTGTAACGGAAAGGGTATATCCACAGATATAGATAGTCCCTATATCTATGGTATCTAATATCCAATATCCATATAAAGTGCACTACTTCTTGGCTGGTAACACCGTAACAAACTATAGGAACTGCAAAGGTTCTTAGCAAATGACGTGACAAGGTTGGTTATGATTTTAATTCAATAAACTTATGGAACCAAAAATTTGGTATGGATTCTTTGAGTAATTTATTTTGAGCTGTATAATATAAAGCACGTCGATAGGAACCTGACGTAATCTTTACTCCTTTCGGATATACCCTTTCCGATACCCGTTGTATAAATCATACCCTTTCCGTTACGCGTTGTATAAATCATACCCTTTCCGTTACACGCTGTATAAATCATACCCTTTCCGTTACACGGTGTATAAATCATACCCTTTCCGTTACACGCTGTATAAATCATACCCTTTCCGCTACACGCTGTATAAATCATACCCTTTCCGTTACACACTGTATAAATCATACCCTTTCCGTTACGCGCTGTATAAATCATACCCTATCCGTTACACATTAATGCCTAGTTTTTGTAAATTATATAACTGCAATTAAAGAATTTTATTTTTATTGGTATAATAGTAGTTATCATTGACAAAATAAAGCTTAGAAGTCATAAAATTAAGTCAAACAAAAGAAACATCTCGATTAATCTATCTACATCCATGTATAATCAAGTCTCAGCCGGTTTCTATCGACCAATTATGTTCGCATCACATCGTCAAAACGGCAACTTTTTTGCTCCATAGTGGCTGCTTCAGCACTGTCTGACATGCCGCCTACATCGGATACGTATGACATGTGATTCAGTGTAAGACAAATCCGACTGAATACGTTTTAGCTAAAAAAGAATCGTACAATCCAGGAATCATAATGTTTACGTCGACATATATTATGCTGACATGTTTTTGTTACGGTAATTTTCTTTGCAATAGATTTTCAACGTCCTTATTTTCTAAATGTTTTGAAAACTAATGGTGCTGAAACTGTTGTAAATCGCACTAAAAAAATTGTAGTCACATCATATCTCTTTCTTACAAACATTATTGAAAAAGGATGAAACATATTTAAAGCTGACAAATTAGTCTTTGCCGTCTTCATTTGCGGGTATTTAGACGTAACCGCGATAGATGGCGACTGAATTTATATTGAAAACAAGCATAATAATTTGACAGGAATAAATTTCTTACATGTTTTTTGTTAGAAAGAGACAAAGTGAGACTAAATTAGTTTAGTTGTAAAAACAGAAACATTTTGCACTAGAAAAGAGCGTAACCTCTTTTCTTAGTCACAGAACAGTTGAAAAATAGTAATTCGTATTTTATACCGCACAATGTTGTAAATATTACGCTCGAAAGACGTATTGCCACGACACGACTCGTAACTTAGGAAAACCCGGGCAATTCCTTCTTGTAATATTGTCAATATAGGGCGCGTACAACGCATCTAAATCCATAAAACGTATTAAAATACCCAATAATTTCCTCTAATGTACATAATATGTATTTTTCTGCAAACTGGTTTTGTTATTATGCAGGCAGATCTAGATTGTATAGTAGCTGAATATGTCTTGTATATCTAGTAACACTTCTAAATAAGGGATGTACATCATTATAACCAGTCCTCAAGTCTGGAATATTGTTCTAACTTGGTATGATAAATCAGATGTCATCATGAACTGTCATGTAAACAGGCAAGGGTAATTATTTCAATTTTCTAATGTACCTATGTACCTACTTAGCAAGGTTTTTATGGCTTATCTTTCTGAAGGATTGAATGGTCTTGTTTTTTGATACTAATATACGGCCCGCTTGATGCCTGATGGTTACCGTAACCTGTCAGCTATCTAGGGTTTTCTTCGGCCACATCATCTCTTACCATGGTGAATGATATTTACCTTTAGTTTATCATTATACCGTATAACATTTCTCCTATCGAGTAAACAATGCATCAATTACCACATCGCACGTATGTGTGGGTTTCCAATCAATTATATTGCACTTCCAATTAATTGAAGATGTTTTAAATTGTATTGTTTGTATGCAACTGCAATCACGAGAATAACAACATCTGATTGAATTATTACTGCTTTGTTTACAATGTTTTATTAATGGAAATAAATTGAACGTTATCGGAAATAATAAAAATGTGCTTCAAGTAATCCCGTTAAAGGGTCCCGCTGAGAAATATCCCGTGGGAATGACTTTAGGTGAACATTACAAGATAATCGCCGATGTATTTTTTATAAGGAATGAACCAAAGGTGCATGTATCCCATTAGTAGTGCCACTTGTGTTAATGACGTTAGGAGTTAAGCTGCGGGATATCTTGACTGCATAGACTTCAGAAGCAATTATATTTAAAACGTTATTAGTAAACGATGAAATATTATCTGAAATTTAACATATCGAATAAGACATGAATCATAATAGATAAGAAAATGTTTGGAAGTTAACTGAACTAGATGATACAGTTCAAGATTATTTATCAGATGATCGATCTCTATCTTTTAGTAGTAGAAATATATCAAAAACAGATTCCAATATGAACCCTTCATACAAACAAACATCTCGATAAGTAAAAACAATTAAATGAAGCGAAACTAGTCGTAACAAATGTGTATCCATTAATAGTCAAATACCACGCGTTCAGAATACTTACGTAAACACGGCAGAAAGACGCTGTCTTCAATCAAACTGACTCACCTGAAACAAAAAGTGGAAAAATTTGTACAATCAAAGCAAGCGAGCATCGAAACAACAAAAAAGGACACGTTCCACGGACGGCAACTAAAAATATAACGCATTGAAACGCGAGAGAAATAAATCAATGCTGTTGTGGGAAGCGATCGTTTAGTAGCTTAGAGTAGTTTTTATTAAAAAGCAATCTTGTTTTAACCTCTGTTTTGTGTGGGATGGACGAAACTGGATTGGACGCGAATTTTTAAATTTGCTCTTGGCCCAGTATATAAAGCTATTGTTATTTAACTTGTTTAGATCATGGTCAGAGAAGACTGGGATATTGGACCAAAATGAATTAGGATAGATCTGAATGATGTATCAAGGATAAAAAATAAAGACAAGATTTGTTTTACTAATCACGGCTGAGAAATAAGTTATGTAAAGTTAATAAATAAATCATATATCCCATATGAGGGTCCTAAATCAAAACGCGATAAAAATAATACGAATACTTCAATTGACATTCGACAAACAAAATAAATTAGCACAGTCATATGTTATCCAATGCAATTCTGAATGTTCGTTTTGGAGTGGCGTAGCTGGTCATCTTATTTTACAAGTGCAAGAGTCTAGTGTGGACGTGTCGCAACATATGGCAACACCTCGGGTGCGTGTGGGCAGGTCCAGTGCGGTCACTACACCGATGCGCCTACGCACATCCAAACCTGGAGCCGCGAACTTTGATAACATCGAAACTAACAAAAAGTTGCATTGAGGTCTTAGCAAATTTAGAAATTAAGTGTCATTGGCAGGAGGTAGTTAATATTTAAATTACTGAAGTTGAAAAACATGCTTAATAAGTTGGCAAATTTCAGCGTAGCCAAATGTTGCAAAGATAATAAACAAGCCGAAGCTGATTGAAACATGATTGGCCGTAAGAAATATGCATTGTGCTGCACTAAAATAATCACCGAACTGGTCAAAATTTCAAGCATATTGAGAAAACTACTAAAAGAAATAATAACGAAGATCGAAGCGTTAAATTCAGTCTTGTTAAAAATAACTCGATTAGTTAAGGTTAAATCAAAAAATTCAACAAATTCGTTTATTATCAAAAGTTGGATAAAAAGATTCGCTACATGGTCGTATTTCAACATCTTATTGGGTGATGAAATTTTACAAGCGGTGTTTACACAGAAAATTATGGTTACAACAAGACGTAATGACGTATCTATAATTGAATTCGGCTGTCATCGAAAAGGCCAAGATCGATAATCTCATATAGTACGCAATTGATAGATTATCATACGCGTACGTAGTTGATGCGTTGTGTGTCCTACCTAAGGCATTGAAATTTCGACGATTAAATACCTATGCATTGCTACAAAAGGTCGTTTCGAATAATTGATGTTTAATTCTATTCTATCAATTTCTTTTATATGATTTTAGCCTTCTACTAGTCAAATGCTTAACATTGATATTCTTTGTAAGTATTTTTCTATTCATCCTACGTGCAAAAATAAAGAAAACAACCTTCCTATGAATGTTCCAAAGCTTTTAAGCAAAGTATTATGAACGGCATCTGGTTAAACTTTATCTCGACTATTAAGTCCGTTCCTTTCACGTATTTCTATATGTATGCCTCTACGAACAATAAAATCTCTTTTTTAAGAACAATTTCCTCGGTAACCACCACTTCATTTACATAAATGCTCGTTTCATTCGGTACCGAGCGCTCCTTGTTTCTGTTATCTTAGGTTAAACACATATCTGTACCAGCTGCAAACGTTACAAAAACTTGATTTTACCTATCATTTATAGTCTCAGATGTAAATGGCTTTATTTCACTTGAGTTTATTGACATGAATAGTTGAGCAGTTGGTTTTTTACGATAATTTGAGGCTATTCAATGATTTAATATTCAACTTCTATTCGTTGTTTATTTAGTACACCTGCATGAATAGAATGACGGCCGCCGATGTTCATTGTTGCTATTATCAATTTCTTAATTTCTATTATTAATAAGAGAAGGTAATCAAGTATTTTTATAAACAGTATCTAAATGATCAAACTATACATTGATATTAATATGATATGGTATAATGGATCATAGATTAGTACCTTTATCAATGCATGAAACTAACCAATGCTACCCGGTGGGCAAGTCTAGACAAATCCAGCAGACGATCGAGCAATTTATTCGCAACCGCGACCCGACTGCGTCGCGACTGCATACGTTTACATTGATCTTATTGAGCTCGGTGTCTCGGTTGCAGCAACTAATAATGTGTCTCCTGTCAATAGGATAATGGCGTTAGAATTGGTTGAGGTTAGAGAGTATTATTAGAACTTGTCTCATCAGCATTCAGTATCTACAAAGTGAGATAGTTCTGATAATCAAGAAATACAAAGATGTTCAGACCACATAAATCCGCAACTGGACTTAGCCTCTGCCAAAGCACACTACTTACTAGAACCACTGTCTGATTGTGCAGCAGTATTATCTATATTAAGTATGTATTTACAAAAAAAAAATTAGTATATGTATTATATCAGTTATCTGGTTTCCATATTACAAGCTCTGCTTAGTTTGGGATCAGATGACCGTGTGTGAGGAATGTCCCAGGATATTTATTTATTATTATTATTATTATTTATATCTCCACCAAAATCTTTTAAGGGAGTCCTAATTTCCAGCCTATATTATTTAGAATTCACATCTTTAAAGCACATACATCGCTACACCATAGTATAAGAGCAGATCAATACAGATATTGTCAGTATTTATGAATTGTAAATTGTTAGATTAGATTGCGTCAAGTCGAGAGCATGCAAGATTGATCAAAGGCCTACTTGTGACATGCTTCAGAAATATCGTGATGAAGAGGTTTATAGAATGTCACTCTTGGATTAAATAGACATTCAATAAAACATTATAGCAAAGTGTATGTTTTTAGCAGGTAAGTTTGAGTCTGTAGACTTGCCGGGACATAAGTCAGACAGAATGCCTTTTTTTGGATAAAAGATAGATTTTACTCGAGTGGTCTTTTAGCACTATCAAAAGGCCATAGACCAATGGCTGCGGTAAGGCGATCCCTTCTAAAGAATACATCCCTATATCTAAAAGAGGACTGGCAATGTTCAATTAATAAAAGATACATTATTTTCCAAGTTTATATACTGATTGCTTATTTCTTCTTCCATTCTTCTTATGAACACTTCTACGCAATATTCATCATTCTTCGCTAGATATAAACCCAAAATTAGACGGTAAAGAACTTAAAATCAGTATCAGAATTATTTACACCAAATTGTAGTATATGTAAGAGTTAATCAAGGCCAACTATGAAACATGGCATTCAATCAGTGTGCAATAGCGACTAATTGTAATTGATCTGCGCTTGCGCTGCGCATACGTCGCCATCATTTGTTTGAATAATCACGTTTACATTAACGTTTCTGCTAACGATCTTTTAAGGCTATTTGAAAAGGGGGACGAACTTTTTTGTATGGGAGCTGGCATAGCCACCCGCCGCCATTTTGATTTTTTTTCAATGTCGCGGCGCACGGTGTAAGTGATATATTTGGGTAGAGGACACTTATACAAACAAAAAATGTTAAGCAATATGGTGACCTAAAGTGTCACGTTTCCGAGATATTTGGAGGTAAAGATCGACATATGAGAATTACGACAATCATTAAAAATGAACTTATTACGTGTTTATATGCATTAGATTGTATTCAAATAATAGTTCCCAGGTTGATTTAACTATTTATTAGAATATAGTAAACATGGAGCACGAAAAAGCAATATTCATTAATTGGTTACCTACTAAACCGCATCGCAATATTCGCAATGAAACACAATGTTGTCAAGTAGCTCGGATCGTAGTGGTTAACTTGTTTTCTATGTCGCCGTTATTAACCAAAAATGACAATACTTGTCTTAAAATATCATGTTACCGAGATATTGGAATATCGATGTATATATAATATGAGACGAATGACAATAGTTTAATGTTGATTAAGTACAATTTATGTTCTTGTTTTTAAGCAATAATGGTCAAATAATAGTGCATCACGGTATTAAAAATAAAATAAAACACATAATAGAAACAAGCCGTGACCTCAAACCTTTAAATAAAAGGTTTTTTTACACTACTTAGGTAGCAAACAAACATACGGCCCGCCTAATTGTATGCGAAGAAAGCTCCCGTGAGACCGCATAGTTCGAAACTATTTAGGTTCCAATGTGTGAGGATGGACTTCCCGTCAATAGCGAGACTAGCGATGGTAGAAGGTAGCCGTAGACATCAGGTTAAACAATTCTACAGAACACTGTCTGTTGTACAAGCGGTAGAACACACATAAGGAGGCAAAGTCTCTCCTCAGATTGAGGGGCCCTAAGCTGCTTGTGAGCTCGGGATCGTCGACGATTCTAATGGCACGTCGCTGAACCGAGCCTAAAGGCCCAAACTGGTATCCAGGTAAGAGCAGTACTCCATATAAGGCCGGACTCGGAACTTGTAAAGTTGCAGCCTTTGCCTCGATGTGAAGTACTGCTTCGCTCTGTTGAGCACTTCGAGTTTTTTGGATGCTAGCTTAACCTTGTCTTCTAGACGGCCTATTGACGTCGTTAGAAATGTCGATGCCGAGGATCCCGATGCTTTCAGTGATGTCCGTGTTCTGGAATTGTGAAGCCACAGTAAATGGGGTTTTCTTAGCGGTGAACGCGCATACTTGGGTCTTAGTGAGGTTGAAATGGACTAGGTTTAGTCGACCGTAATTGGAGACACTAGTTAATGAGCTCTCGATTTCAGACACAAGCCGTTCGCGGCTTTCATCCACCACGAAACGAGGAATATTTGGAATAATAATAATAAATCTTTATTATCAAGCTACTGTGGCCCATAGATAAATACCTTACAAACTAACATAAATATTATAATAAAACATTTTTGTTAGTATAATACATTTAAGCCTATGTTAGTTAACACTACTGCGCTGCACTATGTCTTCGTGCGATCATGTGGCACTTGTCCGCGAAAGCGACGGAACACCAAGTTCTGCGGCCAAAAGTCCTCTTCCATGACGAGGTGCAGAAAACATGTTGATACTCGCACCACGAACGCCTTGAAGTTGACGTTGCGGCTCGATTCCAACAGCTGCACCCTTAGCAAGTACTTGATTCTTTGGCGAATGTACTCCACGATGTCCTCCGCCTTGGTGGCGTAGTGTAGACGAGAAATATACACCGGAGTGTTTGGCATGGCACCACGCATGGTTTGCTTGGGCTCCACAGGAGCTGTGCTGCATCGGTTCTTATTCGTTTTCTGACGGTGCTTCCTGCTTTACACTATCTCAAAACCATCATCACAAGCCCGCTTCGATTCCTTTTCAGGCATGGGCTTCGTAAAAGGGGCCGACGTAGTAGACACAGGCAGTGGGTCAGTGGGCCGGGTAGGTGGTGCGGCGCGGGCGATGCGCGTCCTCTGTACAATGAATGCCGTCAATAGACAGCATTTCATTGATATGCAGTAGGAACAGTGTTGGGGACAGTACAGACCCTTGCGGGACGCCAGCATTTATATCTCTCAGCTCTTATGCATCTGCTGGACAGAAAATTGGCGGTCCATTTGCATAGTCCCTCGGGAAGCCCATATGCTGGTAACTTCGTTAGAAGACACTGGTGCCAGACCCGATCGAACGCCTTCGCCACCTTGACTCTCAATGGCAAGTGACCACTCGGCTGGTGACCTTCTAGTGTATACATAGACACATCACAGCCAAGGGACTATGGCGGAAACCATATTGTCGGTCACTCAACAAATCGTGATCCTCTAGATATCTCAAGAGTTGTCTCTAGATATCTCAATGTCATGTAGCGTGTTGATCACTCGCTACATGACATTGGAGAGAATGGGAGGTGATGGCAATAGGCCTGTAATACGTCGGGTCTGATCTATCGCCTTTTTGGCATTGTGTGCACGTAAGCAGTCTTCCACGAAGACGGGACTTTCATTTAGGTGGAAGTTTTATTAGGTCGGGCCGGCCGCGGGATCGGATTTTTTTTTATTTATTTACGACGCTATTGCAATTTTGGCGCCCAGGGAGCATTACTTAGCGATCTTTAGTTCCAATTAACTTGGTAACATAGATTTTAGGACAAGTATTGTCATTTTTGTTTGTATAATAATGACAAGATGGAAAACAAGTCACGATCCGAGCTTCTTTGACAACATTGTGGTTCATAGCGAATATTACGATGCTGTTTAGACAGTAGGTAAGTAATTAAAAATATTGTTTATCGTGCTCCTAGTTTTACACTATTCAAAAAACACGTAATAAGTATTTTTTTAATGATTGTCATAATTCTCATATGGCGATCTTTACCTCCAAATATCTCGGAAACGTGACACTTTAGGCCACCATATGGATTAACATTTTTTGTTTGTATATGTGTCCTCTACCCATATATACCAGTTACATCGTGCGCCGCGACATTGAAAAAAAATCAAAATGGCGGCGGCTAGCTATGCCACAAAGGTTCTATCCCCTTTGGTTTCTCTATTTTGTTTACTATAAATGTACATATGTACTACTTACTATTCTAGTTACTCTTATATTAGCAATGTGTCTAATAATTGCCTTGAAGCTTTAAATATCGGTCACTTAAGATATATGGGTACCGTACCTTTAAATGGCCAAAATGTATTCAAGTAAACTCTTGTGTCTTTGTTATACTGTCCATTATACACAACACGAGATGTTATCCCATATATGGAACACTTCAGATATGGAAATTTAATTGGTTTCCGTCGAGCCACCGCACCGTGTCCAGCAGGCACCAATTAAATATATTGATAGCAATAACTCCCTATAAGGTGTCAAATGTCATGAAACATTAAACGTGCGTGACACATACGGCGTGAACGCCGTCAGATTCTGACACCAATAGTTTACCGTCAAAGCGGTCAGTGATTTATCGTCGTTAGGTATTTTAGATGAAAACATGGCGTTAATCAAATGTAATGATGAATTTTGTTTAGATGATATTGCTTAGTACTAAATTGGTAAAAGTTTTCAAGCTCATTACTTTTTTCTAACGATTTTGAGATGCTTACGACTATTCTCGTTCATTTTATTGTTAAATGACAGATCGTTGGCATAAACAATTCCCATTGCGACACGTAACAAGACCTATAAAGGTCCATAGTCCACACCTCGACCTATAGGCATTACAAAGTAACGTCCCTCTGTCCATATGAATGGGCCAGCCATTCATCGGTTGCGTATTAAAGACGCCCATTCACGTACCGACCATTCAGTCGGCCCACGCACTTGGCATGTCGCTCGTTTGACCCGCAATGCAACGTAGTCAAGTTAACTTTAAAACATGCCGCTAAACGTCTTATCTACCGGCAGAATGGCCTATGTATGTGCGAATAGGCATTTATCATTGAACTGTGAACCTATTCGAGTTATTTCTGAACGGAATGTCATTTTCGTTTATTTATAGCCACTGCCGCCCACTGCACAACACTAAGGCGTAATCAATAGTTAATTTATTTGGTTATTATCAATTATTGCCCCTGCAGCTCTAACAAAAACCTTTTCAACGACAGCGATAGGACCTTACTCGCTAATGGCGCCACTGGTGAGCCACAGACGATAGCCCTCATTAGATAGAGCACAGTACGTTTAGATACGTCTTATGTTGAATCTGTCGTGGGAGTTCACTTTCCAAGCCTCGTGTGCTTACCACTTTCGGCCAACTCATCACATACCATAGTATTGTAGTCAAAGTCAATTCTATACATAGTTCAAAAGTAATTTCTACTGATGAAAACTTTGGAACGATCACTAGAGCACTATAAAGTGTATCAAACGATCACGAAAACAAGTTCCACAAAAGTGGAGCAACTACTCTCATGGGAAAATCAAATGAGGAAACCGATCACGAACAATGATCGCCTCACGAATCTGTAGAGGAATCTAGCGCACGATTACAATGGTAATATCTATTAGCAGATGTTTTACAATGTTAATTAGACGCTATTTGGTGCAATTCTTTGTGAAATTTACTGTAGGCCAAGGAGATTAAGAAGTGAGTTACAGAGGATACAGATTAGACTGTAAATGGGTTATATTTGCAAGAGATAATCAACTTTATATCAGTAGTGTTAAAGTTTACAATAGATTTAAAGTAGTTGAAAGAATGCTCTCGCTAGGAACATACTAATTGCGGAATCAACAAAGTTTTAACTAGCTAGAAGCACACACAATAAACAACAAATACTATGATATTGATTTCATAATCAGTTATTCACTCATAATTACTGACACTCTAAATGTATTTTTACCCTAAAGGTCTGCAAAAACTGTCGAATCATGTCCATCACCAGCAGACAGCCTTGTGAACAATCATCTGTGTCGAGCTTATGGCGCCACTGAAGGTTGATTGGAGTAAATAATTGTAATAAACTGAACACTATTGTTATTATGAATGGCTAATTGACATGTCAAATTGTCAAGCCAAATTGTATGGTGTCAAGGCCTTCGAAGAATGGACTTCCTTCTTTTGAGTCAAAGCATGTCATATCCTGGAAATGGAACAGATAACATTGTGAAACGAAGACACTTTATCGACAGTAAAAGAAATGGTCACTATTGTCATAATACTATATCCTTTCAAAAGATTACATACAACCATAATAATCCAGAAAGTCCAAATTCCTTGTCCAATCCTAAAGTCCAATCACGATAAATTATCAATCAACGAACTATCGCCCTCATTAAATGCATTCATGTCCGATCCAACTTTCACTTTACTGCACCTACCCATCAACGCACCATTCCAGAGCACTTATGTAATGTCATCAAGAGATCAATCCTCTTTGGATGACGGTGACGCAACGTGAACCGCACAGGATGGGGCGACCACAGTGACTCCACGCCACGCATGACCGACCATTTAGAGACGACGACCCAGTGGCGTAACGATTGACCGCCCTTCACCTTGCAGCTTGACTTCAAGTGATGACACGTGGCTGAAGTTGATGTTTTAAAGTTTAGTATCTTACAGTGGCTAGCTGGAGCTTTTTCAGGTTATAACAGATGTTTATGCAAAACTAATGTTTTTGCTAGTTGAGCTAGCACAGAATAAAGAATAGGCTTGCTGGAGTGGTAGAATGGCAGTGTGGTAGATTCAACTGTATGTACTTACTTAACGTTCATAAGTTCCTTACCAGGGCCTAAACTAGAGAATGCCAACATACCTTGAATCAATTCTCATCGCTCCATACAACACTACGAGTATCTTCTGAGCATAAATGCGTAATATTTGTATGGGCATTGTCTAGAGGCGTGAGAAACGGGCTTCTAACGGACACAGCAGTCACAGCGAATTGACCCTAGACCGGTTACCGACCTGGCAAACGGCTACCTCTGGCTATTTACTCATCATCTCAGCCGTGGCCATAATATGTTTGCTATTGGCTCTTTGGCATAATGGTTAACAATATTGTGAGCTCTGAAAATGAAGCTGACATGTCAAGGAATACATTTCTCTGTGATTACCTTCTAGTATTTATTTATGAGCATAATTGAATTACATCTGACTTTTTAAGTGTTAGGGTCTATTTATCTGAATTCACGAAATATTTATTATTTCATTCCAAAATAACCAGTTGTTACAAATTGAATGCATTTGATGCATATCAAAAATAACTGCAAATTTCCGTAACCCTATTATTTCAATCTAGTCGTAAAATAATTGGCTCCATAGGATATTTATAACTTATCAAACAAACGAACAGACGCAAGAAATACTTACTTATTTCGTTCTGTTGATTCAAAATGCGATTGCTAAATGCTAAAACATTATTAGAATTCATAAATTCCAATCTTGGGTCTGGTGATGACAGAAAATGACAGCAACTGATTATCATCCGTTTGATACATAATGGCATCAATAAAAACGGCCACGGCAATGAATTGCTAACAACATAGCAACACAATGAAGATTGCTACACAATCGATAGCGATGATAAGTGCTGAGATGCTGACATGTCAACATTGTTCTGATGATGGCCAGCGAGCCCGCCATTATCGAATAATGCTAATAAATCCTATTACTTATTTGCGGAATGATAATTCAAATAAAATGACAATTTGTAATGAATAAGGTATCAGTTGCTGTAACGAGCTATGAAATATGCTGTCTGATCTTTTGTATCACTCGTATGTTGGATGTATTATAATATAATATTAATGTGTTCGTTCACAATGCAATCGTTTCCTGCTGTTTGAACAATATGTTTTTCTTTATAATAGAGTCATTCTACAGCATTTGTTTCAAACCTTTCTATTGGTTAGGTGACTTCATCGTTTATTCAAACTTGCTTGGTAAAAACGATAATCACATCTCCTGGTGGACCAACATTTTGAACAAATTGTTTATCTTTATAATAGAGTAATTCTACAGCATTTGTTTCAAACCTTTCTATTGGTTAGGTGACTTCATCGTTTATTCAAACTTGCTTGGTAAAAACGATAATCACATCTCCTGGTGGACCAACATTTCGACAGGTATGTGATACATGTTAAATTTTTATTGCACAGCGATAATAATCAAACGGCACTTAATTTATAGTTGGCACCATTGATAAACAATATTTATACGGCACAAGCGCTGGACGTGTTCTAGACACGTGCTCATACTCATGTACGATACATACCGAATGCGAAATAAATAATTAATGATACACGAGTTATGAAACGTCACATTCACGTCGTGTCTCCAATAACAGAACAGCACAGTGTATTTGCACAACAATTGAATGTTAGAGCGCATGTGACAGGTCAAGTAAACAGCCGCCCGCGCATATTCGGTAGAAAGTTCGGAACCCACGTCTAATTATTGCTAAGTTAACAATTCGTTTAGATATCTACTGGTAAAAAATGTGTTACTCTTCGAACCAGGTCTTTAATTAGTGACGTCAAGGAGAAAGGCTGAGCATCATGACGATTCTCGGAATGTGAATTGAAATTATCGGTAATTAATGTGACGATCAAATTGTTTGAATTTTCTATCGTTTAGAGACGAATGAATAAAGATCAGAAGCTTTCAGACTTTGAAAAGGCAGCATTAACAACGGTAGAACAAAAACAGATACCTAGGTACACTCTAGGTGCTCTTATTTCTTTGGCCGCTGCAGCCGAGAGCAAATCTCGGAACATTATCCGGATAGAGTCGCGACAACATTTTTTCTTTAGTGCAATAGGTTTTTAATTAGTCGGTAAGTAATAGTTGTTGATGGCTGCCGGTTCGTAGCATTAATATTGTATGAGGGACGCAGGCGCCGGCGCGACGACTGTGCACGACGCCGCCCGGCCGAAGTAAACCGAGGTGTAAACGATAAGATACCGCGATTGTGACTAAGAATTTCGCGAAAACGTGATTGTTGTGTAGGTACGATAGGTAAATTCCCTGTAATAATTATATTCAGTGTTCCTCGTTATTGTTACAGTTTTCCGTTAACCTCAGTTCGTATGGATTTACTTGGATTCTTGCATGGGTATTTTCCAGAAAAAACATACCAATAACTGTACAATAAGATGAATTCTAAACAAAAAAAATATAGATTTGATAAAGCTAAGGAAGTCAGAAATTATATAGCACTTAAGGCGGCCCTCTGTGGCCGGCGCAACTTCAACGCGAGCATAGTCTAAAAGCTTGTTGTTTCATCCAACGTAATGTTTGACTGCGAAAAAAGAGAGACAGCATCAGAGCCGTCGGTTATCAGTCGGTAAATTCCGCTGATCACTCGCGGCCGCTTCGCTAGGTCGTCATTCATGATTTCGCATTCATAAAACTTGTTCCAGGAGTATACTTCTTGTGAAAAAATCTTACAAGTTTGTGAAAAAAAAGTTAGTTATTTAGAATCTCCAATACATTTGCAAGCCTGGTATCTAAATGTTTTCTTTACTTTTACAATTTATAGGTACATTATATATGGCCAAAGTTCAGGCAAAAACGCTGTTTTTCGGAGGCTTTGACTGAATTTGTTTCACACTTTTTTTTAATTACGCCAAGATACAAGGCTAGATATAGTACACAAGATACTAATTTGTTCAAAACATCTAACGAAAAATGTTTAACAACGCCATAATAAGTACAGGGGTTTTGTATGAAAAGTATGACGAATTGAGTCCTCTTAAATTCAAATCTAGATCTAGTTCTGTTTTTTCTGAAATACCCTTTATTTATATATCGTTACCCTCTCCAAGCTTAAGCCAGTTTCCCGGAAACTCAAAAACAATGTGTTGTTTGTGCAATGGTTTAGCAGCATTATTGTAATGCAGCTATAATTATACAAAGCTCGCTGTCAGCTAATCGCTTACGAGCGATCAATCGCGTTCATAGAGTTCGATCGGCGCGCGCGCATGCATTTCCATCACTCCGCGTGTGTCATTAACATATCGGATCGAGTGCCAGCTCAAGAAATGGCTCACTTTGATTTATAGCTTTGCTGAAAATCTGTGCATTTTTAAACAGTTGTGTTTTGCAGTTGTGTTCGTCTTCTTTGGGTAAACGAGCTTTGATCACCCAGGCTAGTAGATCTTTTATAGAATGATTTAATTTGTCTATTATATTATAAGAAATTAACTTGAAGCAAATTCGAAACATTTCATCCACTATGCAATCGTCGAATGGTGTATCCCTAATAACTATTTATCATTTAAAATAAACACATAATTATTGAAGTAATAGCCAATCCCATTCAGCTTTATCATCGAACAAAACCACAAAACAACTGTACTTTCACATATTCCCGTCATGTTTAATGACAGCTGCTGAATATGGTCTCAAGAATATTGCATCGTCAAAACAAATCATTGCATACTGTACTTTGTTGGCTACACATTAAAGACCACAGTATCTAGCTTGTATCCACAGATCTTACTATGCGAAGCCTTAACGGTATTGCCCTTTTGTTCCATTCTGGAACACACGTGCGATGAATATTCCAGTATAACAGACTACGCTCAAATCGGGAATTAATTAATCAGCGCTCACGTAAACGTCAAAGAATAATGCCGATATCCAGAGACGTGTCGTGCGTTGCGAATAAACCAACGTAATTTATACCTATTGCGTTGTTTGAAAACGTCAGGTGGTGCAGTCGATTTTGATGTTGTAACTTGTAATGCAAGGGACAAAGAGGTGAAAATACTGCATTAAATCATGACTGTTCTAAATGTTTCTGAAATCCTTATGAATGATGGAGGAGCGAAAGATTATCACGTTTTTTTTATGGAAATTAAGTTTGCTGTAATCGTGAAAAGCAAATCAAAGATCCAACCATAGCAAATTAAACTGATCGCTGCCGCAAAACGATTCGTCGCCAAAAGTGATTGTACAGTCAAATGTTTGTTAGTGTGCTTGCATAATTGCACTTCAAACAAACCGCTACTTTGCATCTGGCGCGTATTTTTTGCGGCCAAGTGTCCGTAACGGTCATGAACCCGATGGGGTTCAACGTGGGGTCATCGACCACGGTGAGGAAACGGCTTCGAAGCGTAAAAAAAGTTGCGGTGAAATTTCATACGAGAGCAGCGGATATTATGATATTTGACGAGCGTTAAATTAACCGTGGGCTTTTTTGCCGAATTAAAGCGGTGCATGTGTTTAGTGCGGCGAGTAACGTCACAGATTAGATTGAAACAGAGGCGTCATTCATAGCTGTGATTTTATTCATGTGATTAGATCTTGCTTTGATATCCGAGTTGGGTGTAAGATGACGCATTTGAGTACAAGGACCGATTGTTGACATTGGAATTGGTTTTTCCTTTACAGTCTTACAGATAAGTTTAATAATGTACAAAAGCTGTTTTTTACCAGCTTCTACCATACTGAAACGGTATTTGTATGCAAACCACAAAAAAGTAACAGTAAGGCTCAAGATTTGGCCTTAGCGCCCTTACGCGAACAAATCGGCGAGCAAACTGTCAACCGGGGTTATGTTTAGGTAACTACGCCGTTAGCAGGAGGAGGGGACGGACTTTTTATAAATAAAACAAGTTACGACTAATTAGGGGAGCGGATTACTATTGGCAGCTCGGGCCGGTAACTGTTTAGAATTATATCGACAAATTGCATGACCATTCGAAGGGTCCAACAACTTTTTAATGCGATCGCTAGGGCGCTGGTCGACACGTTTAAAAGTAGTGTCACGGTGTACCGCGTTAAAAGAATTGTGTAATGTTTTAATCTTCATCATTTACGATTCGTTCCGATGTCACTTTGCGATTACTATATTTTTTATATTTTGGATCGCACGCGCCTTAATCTGACACCTGGAATTGAAACTGTTGATAAAATGATTATTGCAAAGGTGCAGCGTAAACATATTAAGCACACGAAAGACATAGTGTGAAAGAGCGCCAAGTTCACTCTTAAAAGGTGTAGTAGTGAAAGAAAGAGAAAATTATTTGATTCATCTGAGATAAGTAACGTTACTCGAAAAATGAATGGGTAATTTTCCCAGTGCTAAAATCTCAAAAAGTAAAAAAATACCATTTGACAAAACAAAATGTCTGCGTCAAAGACAATCAAAGGGCGTAAAACGCGAGTCCAATTCGACTGAACAAAATGCAAATCGGTTTAAATTAAAGGGAAACATGTAAAGATGCCGCTGCAGATACCAGAGCTGCGCGCAACAGTCGGCTCAGACGCGGCAAGTTCATTGCCGCTGCGCAAGCGCACGCGATGCCGCGATAAACCGATTTGGGATGCGCTGTGACGAAAATTCGTACGTGTCTCATGTTACATTACAATAAACATTCGTGAATTAGTTTTAGTTTGGTAAAGGAATGTTCAAATTATAAAAATATGTTAACTTTACTGTGAGAAAGGGCGCTCCCACCCAACGTTTAAGAGTGCGTATAAAGCAAAATAACAATCTTAGAATTGAAATTTACCATAGTATTTAAATGAAAAAATATTTTTATATGGGTATGTTCATTATATACGGGAGGGTTCTGTCTGAGCAAAAACATAATGGAATGAAATTTCCTCGATAGAAAAAAATCACAAAGCTACCTCTAATAATAATGAATTTTCGGTTTTATTCGTTCATGGTGTATCTAATTAAGACAAAAATTCGATTAATAATATCACCAACATATGACCCAGGGCTGCTACTAACGATTTTTTTTAATATTCTATACTTCACGAGTTATTTAGATAAAAAGCGCTTAGTTCATTTTTGTTCCGCGAAACATGCTATCTCCATCTCATCTCCACGCGAAGATTAGACATAAGTTTGTTTCATCTGACATTGCCATATTTTTCTGGCTTGGTACGCACTCTTAAGCTTACTGGTGATATGACGGAATTTATATACTTAAATACGATTTTATTTGTATTGTATTGTTTTTGTTATAAAATTCCAACAATACATCTAATAACGCTAAATCTAGCTCAGTCTCGAGCATTACCAGCGCAAGCTTTATAGCTAACAAATGTCAGAGATCATAAATAACAATAAACACGCCGTACATGACACGTACATTGTCCATAATATGACGAGATAATTAATAAACAACAGGAAAATAACTATACCTAAATAGTAATATAGCATACTGCATACCTGTACAATTGCATGCAATATATAATAATAATACTGTGCTAATTTAACCATATTTAAATGAACAGCTTGAATTTTGGAGTAATTTAGAAGCTAAGTAGAGACAACATAGAAGATGCATAGAGTACAGAAAGTGCAGAGGTTGTAGTTTGACGCGCATGTATAACTTGATTATATCATTCGAGAACTCCAAAATGGCTGGATATATTTGTCGATAATTAGTCGTGAGTACACCAAGATAAACACCCTGAAATCTAGAAACTACACCATAGTACCTGACGTCTAAGATATCATAGTTACTCGTAAAAGTTTTATAGTGTCGTGTGTCGACGAATGTAAATAACTACAATAGCTAAAACTACATGCTCGATTAAACTTCCCACGCGTGGGAGGGACTAGCTCTAACTAAAAGGCTCTTCCTTCATCGCCAAAATAATCAAGCATTTTTGTTGTGCTGACAATGGTGCTGATGTTTACAACTAAACTTAGTCTCACTCGCTATATCTCTTTCTAACAAACAAAGGACATAAGAAACGGATATAAGAAATTGTCCTATCAAAATAGTCCAATGATTGTTTTCAACATAAATTTTGTCACGATCTATCGCTATTACGTCTAAATACCCGCAAATGAAAACGGCAAAGACTAATTTGACAACTTTAAATATGTTCTATCCTTTTTCAATAATGTTTGTAAGAAAGATATGTGATGTGACTAAAATTTGTTTACTGCGATTTACAACAGAATCGGCACCAATGACGTAATTTTTAATATCGAAATGACAAATATTATCAAGTAGCTATCTAGATTGTTTGTATTCTATTCTCGACTTTCACATTCATAGTATAGATATTATATCAAAACGACAGTATATCCATGTACACAAACGGGGGCGAAGAAAACAGGCCAAGTTCCAATTCAAGTATTTCGTACCCAAAAAACCGGTGTAGGGACCGTTAATCCCTTTTAATAAATTGATAAAGAAAACACGTTCGCCCTGTAAGACGACTCGGTCAATAGTACACCCACATCACTATAAAATAAAATATAGCTTTGTGGTAATGGATAACCGTGGTGTTAATAAAAAGTATCAATTCGAGAAAAATGGACATAAATCGACCGCCTGTTGGGCTGGACAATAAGAATAGGTTATTTTTCGAATTTAAATTGGTTTGAATTAGTGATACGGTAGAAACATGGGACATGTTAAGGGGGTCAAGTTTAATAAAGCCACTTATAATAACGTTCGATTAGTTATAAACATTAAGCTGTATGAGTTATGTAAATGAGTAACAAATTAAAATTATTGATGCCGTATCAATAACGCGTTGCCGACCCTGACAAAATCTCTACCTTACACTCTTGAAGAACCGAATGCTGTATTCCCGTAATACAAAACGTGCCTCATTGTTAAAAAAATATAAGATTTCATATATAACCTTATCTGCAATATCAAAAAACCAGGTCAACCTAATATAATTTCATAATTTATGTCACATTCAGACGACTTGACTATTTCTCTATCGTGCCCACATAATATATTCAGAGACACGTGCTCGAAATATACGAGACTATGGGAAAGGTAATGGCTGTATAAATATCGTCTGAGGCGCGAATAGAAAGTTTGGTCCGACTGGAAATCAATTTACAAGAACTTGTACTCATAACTTGAGGGTCTTTGGAGGGCACTTAAATTATATAACCATGTATGGCGCGACAAACGCGACGCGACGCCTGCGCCAGCGCCTGCGATGAAGTAACACAAATTATTCGTATAATAACCAAAAATATGCAACTATCTGTTTTGTTGGCAAGTTTCTGAACAAGATTAAACTCAGCATGAACATTTATTCATTTGTTTTCCTGGAAGACAGATTCTAATAAATCACTCCATAAAAATCTGTCAACAACCATAGATCACTAACTGACATAACACAGATGATATAACGAAATAATTAAAAATTGCTCAATATAAATTAGTTTCCAGCGAAACAAAGCGATCGGTCATTGTAAAAAAAAAACACGAGCAAATCGTAACAAATCACTTTTGTGGGACCCAAACAGTCACCTCATCCGAGCACCCCAGACCATTGTGTTAATTGCGGCTGGCAGACCAGACGGACAAAAAACCTACTCGACTTTTAAATTACAACCTACGGCAAACGATAAATAAAGCAAATAAGACAATGGGCCCTTCACCCTGACTGCTGTTATCTGTACCATAGGGCTATTACACACGGTAATATAATAAAAAGGTTCCCACCTACGTGGTTCACACAAAAAAGAAAGGGGTTGGTCGGGCGACTGCGCACGCGCATACATCAAGCTCAGGGTTGGGAATAAGATACAAGTGGAGAGCGACTCAGGAATCCAGCCAACGATTCACAATGCCTTTTACCTGTGTATTTAATTATTATAATAAAAGATGCCAGTTATTACAAAGGTCTCAATTCTGTGGACAACACCTTATGTATAAGTAATTCTTAATTTTAAAACAATTCAATCCGCACTGTCCTCATACGTAAAGGGACTGCTCCCGCTGACGCCTATAACTTGACAGCATCCTTAGGTCGCGTATCTCAATCCGCTGATACAGGCAGAGTGAACACTTAAATAGACATTTGTCATGGGATGTACGCATATGATAATATATTTTGTATGATTTGAAATGAAAGGAAAACAGCGTTATATTTGAGAACTGTTTATCCTTTTAGGCATTTTTTTTATCTGCAGGAACATTAATAAATTGAATGGTTGGTGGAAATGCTTTTAGGTATGGAAATAAGACTCAATGGTGCCGATTCTGTTGTAAATCGCACTAAACTAATTTTAGTCACATCTCATCTCTTTCTTACGAACATGATTGAAAAAGGATAGAACATATTTTAAGTTGTCAAATTAATCTTTGCCGTCTTATTTTGCGTGTATTTAGGCGTGAGTGCGATAGATGGCGACTAAATTTATATTGAAAACAAGCATTGGACTAATTTGACAGGACTAAATTTCTTACATCCTTTTCTTATGTTCTTTGTTAGAAAGAGACATAGTGACATTAAAATTAGTTTAGTTGTGAACAACAGAATCAGGGCCATTGATATATCTTATAAAAATATACTGCATTTGGTGATAAAAAATTTGAACTTGGATCACTTTTTCACATCTGTTTTTTTATTCTCGTATAATTAAGAGATTCATTTTTAAATAAAAAATGCAAATAACTTGGCAGACATTTTACACTGGAATTTTACAAGTAACATATTGCTATGTGGTGTACTATTGTGTGTAAGTCACAATCGGGTAAACACAAGGACGAACAAGACAATGAGACATGCGATAATTGTTTCCTTACATCATGTCTACTAACATAAAAAATTATCATGCTGTATAGAAATTAGCATTTTATAATAAGTACAAATTACGCATAGTAATAGCGCCAGCGACTGCCAAGCGATACAAACACCATGATTAAGGTTCTGTGGTATCAGGATTCGGTGGGCGTAGTGCAGGCAATGAAACAACGTAATACTATCGCTTCGGAAGAGACCCGTATGAGGAGAAGAAGCGACGCAACAAACTCCTCACGGGCCCCGATAGGTTTACTTTAGGTAATCACTTCACTTCACAATCTTAGTCTTAACTTATAATAAGTTACAGAACCGGGTAAAACAATGATCGTACTGATCTGTGTCTAGCTCGAGAGCTTGTGAAAAACTAACTCTTACAAATACAAATAAGTACCCTCACTTTTATATGCTTTGCTATTTGCGTTATGGTCAGTGTTGCCACATCACTCAATCCTTCTACCATAATAATATGATCCAACCAATATGAATAAATATATAGTAAATATCTAACAATAGCTGGGATCCTGTATTATTAGAATTTCATGATTTTCTTAAGTCGGCCGCAGGATGTGGTGTTCCGTCGATTCCGCGGACAAGTGCCACTCGATCTCTCGATGACACTGTTTTTTTTTTTAATTTATAGTATCTATAGATAGATGAATAAATATTCCCTTCCAAAACTGAATGAGTCGTTGAGTTTCACGAGCAAATCAACCCGTTCCCGCGACTCGGTTCACTCGACCGATTTACCGACATCGCGTACCGATAATTGCCCGGGTGAAATTCGTAAACTACCAGCTAACGAGAGTACGCGCACTTCATCTTAACAATACAATGGTTTAAACGAAAAAAATAACATATGGTGATGTCGTATTTCAATGCTGTGCAATTATTCAATGAGAGGTATTTAGGTATATGTCTAAATAACAATCCGAATATAATAAAAGCGAAAGTGACTATGACTCATCAGTATATTACGTTAAAACTTTTGTAACTAAGGGTGTATTTATTTAACGTAGCATCATATTTAGTATAAAATAATTTAAAAAACGTTGAACTTTAAACGCTGTCATCGCACGATTTAGCAGAACACAAGAAGAACACAAGTCATGTTATTACACGTTTCCGCATAACATGGCGGAACACGTGACATTCCGCAGCGTTGCAACAACAATCAAAATAATGTTATTTCCATTCTGAAATTCCGTGGTATTGTTACAAGTCCAAATCCGGTTTATATCTGAAACTTTAGGGGCCATATTAGGTCCGGACATAATTAATGAGCTTAAGGGATCCTTCCCTCCTCCGAGGTTGACATTTGGATTAAGTCCAATTACAAAATGTCAACCTTAATTAAATATCGTGAAGTCTTTGATTAGCGACTAGGGTCAACCAATTTCTCAACACAACACAGATACAAAATTCTCCCGTCAAATAGTCTTTTTAGCACGCCTGTACGTAGGTTTATTTAATCTCCGTAGGCTATAGAGATAGAGAAAGAGCTAAATGTCACCAGCTGATATTTTATGCATGATGTCACGGATAAATAAATACGCTACTGGTGTTGCAAGCCTTTTTATCACCCATTACTAATCAGCGGTAGGCATATTTTTGCGTTTTTACGCAAAAATATAGCTATAGGTAAAGGTCAATTCACGGTTGGCTAACTCCCAAACAAATCAATCGGCCGTGCGCAGTATGACAACGGTCAATTTTGCTCCGCGTGAAAAGCTCACGAATCGGTTATTTGTTAAATTCCCTTGTCTCACATCGCCAACAAACCCGGCGCGGAATGTTCCCACGGCTCACGCAGGGTTAACGCTGCACGTTTTAATTGCAATACTTATTTTTTTACAGAAATAATGCGTATGCCATTTGCAAATACTCATTTAATAGAGTCGTTAAGATTCTTTTTTTTATAATTTCAATGATACGAATTATTTATATTTTAGTAATTTAAAAGGCGTTGGTATAACTTCGCTTCAAATTATTCAATTGCAAAGTAAGCATAAGCGGGTCCAAAAAAGAAAGTACACAACACCACAAAGTACCTATACACATATAAACACTTAACAAAGTTAGCTAGCACCTATGCTTTTTTCTATAGTTTTTCCCACTTAGGCCTCCGCAACACATTATGCGAGCTGTACAGCAATAATTCCAATACATTGTAAGCACATGACTAGCCGCAGGCGAGATTCCACCTCACTTACTCACAAAGGAACAGTCGAGACTCGACCAGGAGAACTGTGCCAACAAATTGCTCTCAGCTGAGTCAGGGGTTGGTTGCTATGGGCAACCGTCGACGCGGGCGTGTGAAAAATTTGCACTTTATGCAATGTGCACTGCACCGGTCATGTGCACCAGCACCAAGTTGTTAATATGGTCTCTAATAGAAAAAATATATTTAGAAGTGTCAATTATACAAAGTTAAGATTCGCACTCCGTTCCGTTTCGCGATTCAAAATTGTTCCCATTGTAAAAAAAAAAAAATATTTACCATGATACATCCATCTGCATCAATACCATAAACATTTAATTAATATTAATATGTTGCAGTCACAAAACCAATTCGGTAAAACATCGAAACGTCTGGACCGAAACATAATTGGGCCATTAAGTTGGCACAAATAAATTACACATATCACTCTCACTTTTACGATAATAAACGAGTAAGTAGTGTTATTTAAGACATGTCATAAGTCGTAATTTTAAAACATAACATGGATAATGGGTGTTGCGCAAGAGCTGTCATTTTATTGAATACGATGGCAACCACTGACATGGGAAAGTATATTATTTATTTAAATGTAATCGCTCGTCAATCTACATGATTAATCGAATAGTTTATCGTAGTTTACCGGATCTTTTGGTCGAATTGAATTTAACATATCATTTTACAAGCTTTTATTTAACTTGCAATGTATGTATGTATGTTTGTTCGGGTGGAATCTTGCAGGTCGAATTTCACCCACTTCCAGTGGTCGGATTGACTTGATATTTTGTATACATTAGTATATTGGATGACAATGCAAGTACAGACAACAAAAAGTACAGTCACTCAAAAAAAGCTTGTATAAAAAATGAAATTTTTAACAAAGAACTTATTTAGATGGCAGTTTGACCTGAGAACTATCCAGTTACATGCCCTTAGCTTTTTGCATATATTAGTGCTTATTTTTTTTTCATATAATATGTTGTTTTATTTTAATATAGTCCAACTCCTGATATCCCTCTCTATTATCCCTACCAATATACATCTTCGCTGTTTCCTTACATGGTTTCCGTAAGTTTTTGCTTGAGCATATTCCGAATTAAAATATAAAACAGTACAGTAACCCAACTAATATGGCTTACCGATGTACCTGCGCAGAAGATACATTTTCAAAGCGCGGGAAACGCTATTGGTCGGCAGCTGCCGCCATGTTAGCGCGCGACGTGCGGAGAGGCGTGACTTGCGTGCGAGTGAGCCGGACCTAACAGCTGCAGTGAACCTTATAGTAGTGATCTAAGGTTGATTGTAATTTTTAAGCATTCTTTCGTTAATCTTCGGGGCCATACCTACTTTCTTTTCTGTGCGAACGAAGATTCACGACGCGCCATATCAGTTGGGTACTACTTTACTTGTGTATGTCAGTCACTTACATTATTTAAGGTATTTTAATGTTTATCTTATGTATTGACTTAATTATTACCTTATTTATAAAGTACTTAGATGCAAGTGGCTTAAATAAATTGTAAAAGTCACTGGTAAACCAATAAAAACAAATGAAAGTAACTCTGACTGTTTGTTACCCATTCACAACTAATTTTAAGAACCGATCTCGATATTTAGCACTCAGATAACCTATGATATGATAAGTCCAACTTCAAAATACTGCCATGGGACCCTAACCTTTACCACGAAACTCATTCATCAAGTACCAATATTGTTTGGTATGAGACAAAAGACACAAGTTGGGTAACTCCAAATGTCTCTGGTCTCTGTACACAAACAGTAATTAAACTCACACGAGCGCGGTCCCCACGGTCGCAACCTTTAACGGTAACTCGCCTTTTATCTAACATCAGAACAAGTGTACGAGAATTATTTGTGGGCTTACTATTCCGATTCCGAACAGTTCCGATATTATAACGATTATGATGAATCGAAAAAACATTCAAAATTTCGCAAACTTTTATAATAGATACAATACATATTGATTATGAAGTGTTCAGTTTTTTGTTAAAAATTTCATTTTTAATACTAGTTTTTTTGTTGACTGTACTTGCATTGTCATCCAATATACTAATGTATACTAACAATATACTAATGTATACCAAATATCAAGTCAATCCGAACACTGGAAGTGGATGAAATTCAACTTGCAAGATTCCACCCGAACATAGTTACATACATTGCAAATTAAATAAAAGCTTGACAAGCTAATGCTCATCAATGTCTCTGTTTTGAAAGTGTGGATTAATAATCCAATTACCTGTTATTTCAAATCAATATTACACTTTCACATAATTAATACTAGTAATTAAGAGTAAGTAATAATAATTAAACAACAAAGGTTTAATTTTGCATAGAATCGACTGAAATCAAAGTTTTGAATTTTTATAAAAATAAGCCTAAGAAAAAGGAATCGATAGAGTTAATAACAAAAGCATATATCCTAGTATGAAACGAAACGATGTTATAACGGCACCGCGCCGCTATTACACGAATAGAGAAAACATACATAAACAGAAGAACTCTCGTCTTTCAGCTGTCAATCAATATGAAAAGTTCGACATATATTTACACTTGGGCATTATATGCGTGTGCGCATCCAAAGCTGGCGTCAACACCGGAAGGGGCCCGTTACGAGCCGTCCATCGATCATGGGACGAGCTTTGTTTATTCGTAAGATAGCCGAGGCTGACCCTAATGAGGTGTAGAACATGCATTCAATGCAAGTAACAAGCGATAAGGTACACAATATATGAGTCAAAGAAAGATGGCCACAGGGTTTTGAGAATTGGAATAAATAAAAAACCAAGACAACCTAAGAAATGTTAGTACTTTCTGCTTTGAAAAGAGTTTTTAGAGTAGTAAATAGAAAATTACAACACAATGTTAAAATATGACGTACAAATTTCACTTATGTCACTAAACCTGTGACTGAAGGAACATGACACATTTGGACGTAAGTCGCTTTCGTTGTGAACAAAAAAATCGTTTGTGTCTTTGTGACAAATGTCGGACATGTGAAACATCATCATCAATTACTGGACATCCGGACAATGACAATGATGCCAGCGAGACTGTCAGAAGATCATTTGGACACAATTTTGTCTTTGTGTGTTTCGTGTAGTTTGAAAGGTCATAGAATAATAGAACCGTACAATATTGTATAAAAAATTTAGCTTTGCTTTTGGAGACCCTTTTCTTTGGGCCCGTGGGACTTCAATTATCGTTATGTAGATTTTTTAGAAGAAATACCTTTACTGTTATTATTATTTTGGATACTGAAATAGTTTTCTGTGTATCTCAGAGTTCATAAGACTCATTTGTCACTAAGCTTGATAGAAAAGCAGATATTTAGTACGTCGAGACAAGACCTTGGACTGATTTAGTGCAAGATATTGTGTAAAACGAACACAGAAATAAAGAAGATGACGTGTGATAGTGCATACCATGGAGTAACTGGCGTTTCCATTACTTCTAAAGGTAGCTAGTTGCTGGATATAAAAACAACAATAGATCAAAAATTGCATGAGGCGCCAGCGAAGTCAGAATAATTGGATACCTGTGTAGTACTTACTAGACACGCTAGAACCTTATCGCTTGCATCTAAACTCGAAGGGTTTGAACAAAAACCTGCGCAGGCGCAGTGCGTGGGCGCGATTGGACGCACGGCTTTAGCTCACATGACGTATGTGTGTGCTTTACGCAACGAGCCGTCAAGAGTGACACAGAAATAAAACAAGTGACAGTTTGAAATTGCAATCTCCCTTCACGACACCCGAGGATAAGTAAAGGGTATAAAATAACACGGTACATTATTGTTTCCATTTATTTGCGCTGTTAACCGTTAAAGTTAAAAGTAATTCCGATAACTGAAGATAAAATATTAACGAGTGTAAAAGTTTTAGCACTCCACGCTTACTCACTATATTGACTGAAATATACTTGCCAGAGCCTAAAAATAAGAAAAAAAAATTTTTTGCAATGCAATTATAAGTTTTATTTAAAAAAAAAATGGGAACTAACTACAACTACATCTATAGAGATAAAATATCAAGCTTATATTTAATTAAATCCTATCAGTGATTAAATATTCCCATAGAAAGATATTAAAGAGCTATTTTAACCTTAGTTATTAATTCAGTCGACACGGACAACAAATCAAAATGTCTTTCGCTTACAAATGTCTGCAACACAACCACGACGCGATAAAAATAATTTCTGAACAAACATTCAAAACCTTTTTCAATTAACTATTTATCGAAATACCGACAAATTAATCGTTATCATTTGTTTATTAAAGATACCGAAGCGTATAATGTTAATTAAATCGAGACAACTCGATATAGAATTAAATCGTAAGCCGACGAAAGAATCCGACGAGTTCTTGCAATGAGGTTAGTGGTTTCAGTAAAACTAGTTTAGCTCGCAAACAAAAATATATAATCGACACAAATGGAAATATACGCGGTTGTAAATTACGAGTCAACGATATCTATCGGACGTTATCGATTGAAGATCGGAAAAGTTGTGCGCTCATCGAATTTAGCAATGGGTGCAAATTATGCAATTAATTAGAAAGCATGAAAACTGAGGAGTCCATGTTATGCAATGCCTTTCTTGAGAATTTTTCGCTATTTTGTAGCGCAGAACGTATTCAAGCACACTTCAATGATTTTGATAGTGAAATCGATGGGAAAACAAAATACAGCGATCTAATTACGTAATTAATTGAATTGGAAAGATTGTCCAGTGGGTTTATTTTAACATTTACTTCTTACTCGATCATTATAAATATGCAAAGGATAGCAATATTCCTCTCGATGTAATAATAACGTTGTTTAAAAACATAACAACAATAACTACTACTCAGGCTAGTAGTTCGCCTATTAAAACATGATCACTAAGCACGGCAGATCCATCCTCTCGGTTACATCACACACACCTATCAACCTTAATGACATCATTTAAATAAAACAATTTCCTAACAGATTACCGGCGTTATACAACATATTATAACAACGGTCGTACATCAAAGTCAATGTACTTTTAGCAGTATCGAAGTTTTCGGGTCATGCTTTAACATAAATTTACATGGTATCGGTCAACCGGGGAGTCAACAAGAGAAATGCAGGAGGCAATTTGCATCAGATTAACTGTTTGACTTATGGCCAAATTGCGGCCCTACGAACCGGACCGGGCGATAATAACGTACGCAACCGGATTTATTTACGGGGACAATGTGGTCGAAAAAATAATCGTAACGGTACTTGTGATGGGGAAGATAAAATATCGAAGATCACAGCGCTATACTGCAACAGGCATTTATTTTCTTAATTGCGGACAGACTTAAGAGTTTTCCAAAGAACTGATTGTGGCACAGATATGCATACGGAGATAATTAGGGGTCTTGTGACACTGTTCTTGAAATGCGGGGAAACTTACATTGACTATTAAAGAGCATGTAGATTTTGAGGACAGCAAAACACTATCCGATGATGCAAAGCTTGATGTAAAACAGAATTTTAAAGATCATCTACAGATATCTGAAGCTAAACTTGATTCCAAGCTACTGTAGGAGATAATAGAAAATACCGTGCACTATATTTAGAGAGAGACTGACAAATTGCCGCATGGACCATGATTAAAAGCCATTAATTAAAGTACAACGCGAAGTGCTGAAGGTGTAAACTGGATCGCCTTTCATTTCGGACAAGGAATTGTTTCAAGAATTGGGACAAGACGTGTCGTGGAATGATGGAAGACCGCCGGATGGCATTGTGCAGACTTTCACCGTGATTGGATACCAATTACCCTTTCAGAGCTGACGGTTCATCGAATGCATGATCAGTGAATTCGGGAGTCTTTATTGTCTGACCCTGATCTGGAAATAATTGCTTTTATTTAACGCGATCGAGAATAATTTCCGAAAATTTAATATATACAAACCTTCAATATTAAGATTATTTTCAAAAGCTTTCAGAAACGAATCATCATCCTGGCATTCCGACTCCACAGCTTTTAATTCTGTTGACCTTGCTGCTCATCATCAAAACAAGTACCGATCATCCCACCCATCAATACATTTAAATATATATCTTTTCTAGGTACACGAAAACAATGCATAATCTGGCTACATCTACATCGAGAAGGGGCGCATTAGTGGCTATTGTTCAACTAGGCGCCGGCATTAGACCCCCATTGTTTAATGTGCATGCGCACAACCTAGGAGAATGCACGACAGGTGCTCGATGTTTGGGTCAAGGATGATTCGGATTTAGTACTATTGTTTTGATTTTATTTAGTAGATTGTTGTTGAAGACCTTATAAAGTATGCCAATAGGCGGTAGATAGATCAAGGTTGTGAATGAAATTGAAATTAGGTTCTAATAGTAAATTATTTAAACAAGTTTTAATAAGATTGCACAAATATTACTTATCCCGGGGATCCATGGTAAAAAATGTAACATTGATATCAAATAAATGAATCAAGTATTCCAGGAAACTGTAATGTGGCTATCAAATTTCGATTATTAGAACGAAGGTTAACAGCGATTCAAGTAGCTCGGCGGGAGATTGCTTTAGTAAGAACAGTAAGACCAATATTATCCTTTAAAAAATGGTCAATTTATTAACACCTTACCTCCGTCCATCGTGTCGCAGGCTCGTTTGACAGGTATTGTGTGGCTCAATAAAGTCTCTTACCTGTAAAAAGAGATGAAAAACGAATTATTTTATGGGCAATCACTCAAGGGTAAATTGGCATCTGAATGTTTATAACCAACGTTCACTTTGCCTTTCATATGGAAATACGTAGTAACATACTTATTTATGGTGTCAGTTAACATGTGTGAAAGAGCAAACATGTTTTCGAGAGCAAACATAGTATGGTTTACGCCTTCGCAGTACAAGGACCACACAGGGAACTTGGTATCGATGGCGTTCTTATGTAAACAGGTGATCCGTAGACCGTAGGTTACAATTCCTTTCCAGGGAACGGTACGTGTGGTCCGATTCAAAGGAGTCGTCCTGGCTGTGGTACAAGCGTGTTTAGAGAAAAACCAACAAAGTGTAACCGCGACAGCACGCAGGCGCGTCGTAAAGCGGACGGAGCGATGCGCGGGCGCCGCCGGCCATATGGCGGAAGTGGTTCGCATTCTCAACAGTGTTGTTAGTGCTACGGATACATCGAGACCTATTTAAGTAAAAAAATGTGGACGACACTAATGAGCGAAAATTTATCGTAATGTTTATGTTCCGTTCCTGTTTAACGAAACGTAAGAGGCGGTGATTAGTTAATCGACTTGTAAAAATCTAATGTTTTCTCCGATCAGAAACTGCGTCAAGAACAAAACACTAATGCGTACCTGCTGTTGCCATGTCAAATAATTTCACGCTTTATCGTACCAACAAAAGAAGTTCAAGGTTCGTTACACTACACTCTTCAGAGCTATGTCAAAACAGATTTGCGGCAATTACTGCTCATTCCGCGTTCCTGAGCCGAAACGAATCGTCACAGCGGCTGCAATCAGCGGACCCATTAAACGCCCATGCTGGAATTAGAAACCACACAATAGCAACAATTATAAGACGCTAAACACGCGGAAGACCTTCGCAAACCTGAGACAAGATTACACGGTACGCTAAAACGTCCGATTATCCAACCATATGCGGAGAGCGGCAGCTAATGTTGCTGAATAGGGAATCATTGCAACTCCTACATCTGAATGGTTTACTTCTGGCCAAAAATCTAATTTTAACGTTGAAATTCGCCTAAAACGACTTGTTTGTATGTAAGCTACGAAGCGTTACTAATGTAATTCGCGTAGGGATCGCTCGTGTATCAAAGAACAAGGTCAACGTTTATTGCTGACAAGAAATCGTTTTTTCGGCCGAGTTTTTACAACCCGTAGGGGCGATTTACGACATTCAGTTAATGGCGCCCGCACACATAGTTCGAACAAATAGACACATGCGAAATTGTGTTGCACGATAAGATATCGACAAGTGTTGAAAGGATAGAATAATGAACCGTTTGAAATATGCCATGTATCGTCTCGAATGAATTTCAGTACACTTAACTGTAAATGTAACTGTACAGTTTAATAGAGATGTGTCTGTGATGTCACTTCCTGCTCCAATCGCAAACGGAAAACAATTCTTCCAATGTAACAAATCAAGTATGTTTGTAACAGTATTATGAAGAGCTCGATATTTTATCGCAGACTTATTTACATTTCACTGCCAGTATATATAAATACACAGGTGCAGATATTACGTTATATTATAACTATTCGAATGGTGCAAAGTTTGTTAGCAAACTGTATGAGTCACTGTTTTGCTCGTGTGTTACAGTATGACCTGCGCACGCGCATGAATATGCGTTCCATTCTTTCATTGATCTCTTTTTTTCTTAAATGTTATTGTAGGCTTATGTGAGTAAGAATGTTTCTATAATACGTATCCAGTTATGGACAAACTGCTCTGACTAGAAGTGGGATTATTGAACAGAGGAAGTAAGAAGAAAACTTGAAGCAGACGGCTAGTTCTTTAGACCGTTTAGATTATTACGTAGAATATAAATAAACAAATATAACGCCACTGTCTGGCATAATTTATAAAATAGCAGTAACCATAACAATGAATCATCGCCACTTTGTTATTCCAGATAAGCTTCTGGATAAATAATTTCAGTGTTCTACTTTTTTATTGTTTACCCAACATTCAATTCAATATACCCATTTTTATAACCCACTTCTGAGACTTTTTAGAATCTTTCACATTTTCTTTGCTTCACAGCTCTGCAGCTACTTAATGTATGGCTATGCTGAGAGTATTTGACAAGAGGTTATCTCTCCTTGCCGTATCTTTTTGACAGATAGATGTATAAGGGCTGTCAAAAGTGACCTATTAGGAAGGCCGTATTATACGATATTGCTTTCACATGCAGTACTATATCGACATTTTTATTTAATTCCGGGACTTCCCTCTGCTGGGTAAAAGCCTCCGTTCTCTCCTTCCATCTCTTTTGTCTGTTGCTATATTATCTCAATATCCAGTATCGAGCTCATTCCACCATCAGATGCTTTTACCGGCAACGCTACGCTCAAGCTCATTGTAAGATACGAACCTATCACCTCAAGCATAGTAATCAACTACCACTAAGCTCATTCCTTGAGACCCTATTGTATCTCGCGTGTGAGAAACGCGCAAATAGTCTCGGAATATTGCTGCGTGAAAGGCCTTCATGAATACGTTCGTTAGGAAAACTCCGCCATTACCATTATCGAATCCGTTAATCTTTCGCCGGTATGTGGAGTGTGGAGTTATTCTTTTATTAAATATTCACTTGTTCTCTTTCAATACTGCTGTTTTTTTATCATTATTTTGTCATACACCTCGTTCGTTTTTTCTCGGTCGTTATAGTTATTGTACTATGAACAACTTATAATAATCTCGGGTCGAGCGAGAAACTCACTAATGATAATAGACCGTCTCGTCTAGCCGTGTATGTGCATCTCTTTTTGGCACATGGATGAATACGGACAGTTAAAGGTGGGCTATTAAGAGGACTATTAATTTAATTAACAAATCTTGAGTTCGCAACTTTTTCCACGCACATAAACTATAATAGATGATCTTTTCTCAAACAAATCCAATCTATATACTATAATAAAGCAGAAGAGTTTTTTGTTTGTTTAAACGGGCTAATCTCTGGAACTACCAATCGGATTCGAAAAATTCTTTCGCCAATATGAAGCTACATTATTCCTTTCCTGCTTTCTATCCCGGGAACATGAAACCGCGGGGAACAGATATAAATGAAAAAAAATATACAAATGCCGTTCTCACGCGAAGACTGCACTTCGAAGAATAAAAACTTTTTCAACGAATTCCAGCCAGCAAATTGATTGTGAATAATTTATCACCGGTATTCTATTTTTAAAAACGAAATATGGTTGTAGCACAGAGGTTGTAGTAATTACACCACTTAGCACCAAAGCCGTCAACATGGACACCTTTGCCTAGTATGAATTTACTTAAATAAAAAGAAATAAAAATAACCGACCAATTTAAAATATAATTAACATGAACACACTCCTATAAGCGCAGTATTATATGAAACCTGTTCGTAATTCACAGTAAATAAATGCACAGTACATTACTTTATGCAAATAATTAATTTATGCGTTAACTTCAACGCACTATGTTCAGACGCTGCGGCTTATCTCTGGACTAATAAACGCAAAACGTCTATTTTTCTTCAAGTATGCATGGTTAGTGGCATTAAGCTTAGTTTGCACTCGCAAATTACAGTAACTGGCCATGTGACAATAGCAAGGAACTAGTTAGGTACTATAGGCACAGATTACTATAGGTCGGTTTCATTTCGCTTTTCAGACTGACTGATAGGTCAGGAGCTGGCTACAGCTGGCTCCACAACAGCGTTGCCAGATTTTTTTTCGGGCAAAGCGGGATTTTGTAAGTTCTTGAGTAAAAAAAGCGGGATTCTATAGCCGAAAGCGGGACATACTAAAAAAACCGGCTAAGTGCGAGTCGCACTCGCGCACCGAGGGTTCCGTAGAAACTTGTAGGTAAATAGTTCATTGATCACGGGAATCGAGTCTCGAAGATTTTTCCGCTTTTTTTCTAATAAGTTGTAAGTACCTAATATAATCCCTTTTTTTGTGTGATGTGCTGCAACTTGCACTTGTGATGCATGGAGTTGCTTCTTGCTTTATGATTCTAGGTCAACGGGAAGTACCATATAGGTTTTGATTCCCTTACGAGCATCAAAATATGCGGCATATAAGGCCGTTATCTTTTGATTGTGTTGACTTAAAAGTTTGATTTTTGTATGTCACAGTGACATTTACCGCACTTTGTCGCGGTTCTCTTTAAACACTACTGCAGTGTTAAGACGCGACACTGGAAAGCTGGGTGTCATATCTGTACAGTAGTTTCTTTGTAATTGCCACTTCTACGTCCAACGATGTTTTCACCGTAGAGTAATCCTCGAAAAGCGGGACTGAGCCTGTCCCGCGCGGGACATTTAATTTTGGGCTAAAAATCGGGACGTCCCGCCAAAATCGGGACGTCTGGCAACGCTGCTCCACAATGATATTATAATAGAGATATGCTACCCTCATACTAAGCGGCGTTTAGTTATTGTTGAATTAGGTGAATGCGATAGATAATACGGAACGTATGGTACAGAAAGAGATAACTATATGTAGCCGCTACGCAAAATTACGACAATTGTCTGAATTTGTCTGCAACAATTAGCGTGCGTTAATGCGATATCTACCTCTTTTTATTATAATATCATTGTGGCTCCACAGATAATCAGAGTGCCAAATTTATTCCACATCGGTTCGGTCAGTTACAGACAAATAGTCACTTTCGCATTTATAATATTATGGATACATACCGTCAGTAAATATAAATGTAATGATAAAATTAATATGTGAACTTAGTCCATAGGGAAGCTATTATATTTTATACACTCATGGTCCTCACATACAAATTATTTTAAAATAATTAAACAGTCATGTATTATTATGAAACTAAACTACTCAATATTGCGAGTGACTTTAAAATCTTTTAAAGCAATAAGTTCTAAATGTTCCAATTAATCTATCGCTACATAAACCTCTTATTTATAATTAGTTAAACAACAATTATCCTCAATTCGACTAGCCTAATTATGAGTAATGCTCAATGATATTATAATAGAGATATGCTACCCTCATACTAAGCGGCGTTCAGTTATTGTTGTATTAAGTGAATGCGATAGATAATACGGAACGTACGGTACAGAACGAGATAGCTATATGTAGCCGCTAAGCAAAATTACGACAATTGTCTGAATTTGTCTGCAACAATTAGCGTGCGATAATGCGATATCTACCTCTTTTTATTATAATATCATTGGTAATGCTGGTATTTGTAATATTAACATTGTAACTTGTATCAATAGGAATCGTGAAACTTCAATTACAGGCAACAAACAAACCTTGCGTATAATAAAGAAGGCGGTCACCATGTCGGCGATACAAAACCTCAACATTCCCATAAAAAAGCTATAATCGCGTTTCCCACAACAAGTCACAATTTACTCAACAAAAGCGTAACATAAACAGACCGCCAGATCTATATCGCAAATCTAAAAGGGAGCGGCGACCGAAGGCCACGCTGCTAGTCACGATTAGAAAGACACAGTGTAGCGCCAAAGAGATATCATACAAGCGCCCAATATATTCAGCACCCAAGGTCCGTCGTGACTGGATAATATACAGCCCAAAGGTCAGGGGTCAGTTTGAAAATCGAACGCATTCTGACAGCTTGACGTATGTCGTGGACAAAGAACCATAGATAATGTGCGTTCTGCAAATCGAATACCGGGGCGTGTGCGCTGCGCTTATTTGGCTGACAGAGAGAATTGACATGTCAAATTGTTTTATATCTTGGAGGATGACTATAGATTCTCTCAAATTAAGACACTAAAGTACCAATAAAGTTTAGGCGGCTATGAATTTATGGAATACTTCCTAGATCCGAATCGAAAATTCCCTCACTTAGATTAACTTAAAACTGCAGTTTCTTTTCTACATCAAGCCAAATGAACTCTTCAGATGGTCGGTCAAGCATCTCCGAGATCCCACAAAAACGACCCAAGACTCCCGTGCGATGAATCGATTCGATACGCTCGAGGCGTTGCGATGCTGTATCTGTTTGTTTCGATTAAATATCGATTACATCACTATCGAGCCAATCGGATGTACAAATTACGTTTACGCAACGAGTGTTGATGCCCTTTTGCATTATGATTTTAAGGGTTATGGGACGTGAAACGTGAGTAACCTATTAGATATTGTATCTTCGTAATATAATTACAATTACTTTGGTCTTCCTTAGATTGTTTATTCATCTCGTTGCTTTATCGTCCTCTTACCCGAATTTGGTTAAGATCATAGCTATGTATTTCTATTTTGGACACTTGTTTTGTTGTGCCATTATTCACAGAGGCGTTATATCATCATATCTCTGCCTTATAGCCTGATTTTACCAGAGGCTTGCTTATTAGATAGATAGATAGATAACGCTTTATTGTTACACCACATGAAAAAAATAAAAATACAAGAACTTAAAAAAGAAAGTGTTACAATGGGCGGCCTTATCACTAAAAGTGATCTCTACCAGGCAACCTTTGGATGGAGAGGAGTTATTGTTACTTATTATTGGGGAACAGTTCAGGTCTTCTCTCACATCAAAGGACCATCGCCTCTGCAACCGCAGGTAGCTTTCAAGTCACCGATTGCGGCTTCCACGATTTAATCCTTTACTTTTGCGGACATCTTTTTCATATTTACGGCTTGTTACTCAGTACCGGAAACGGGGGATGTCAAGATCACCAAAAAAAAACACGAAATGCGCATGCGCATAATGAATGTTTAACGACCGCGTAATGGTCATTACGTCGCCGCGTGACCTTGTTAATTTGTAGGTTAAGTTTATAGACTAGGTACAGAGTTAAAGATAGTTCAATGACTTATTGAGATAATTATTTGGAACTCAGCGCAAAGATCACAAAATTGATATATTTGAGCAACTAATTGAGAAATCTCCTATCAATCTCTACCTCATTGAGAGAAGTATTCAGCAGTAGACTTTGTTGAGATTGCAATTTCACTATTGTAACGATAGAGCCCGAGGCTTAGTGTGTTCCAAAAATACTCTACAAACCTCAAAGCTTTATTCTTTAATCATCATAAACCTAGTGATGTACATAGTCCAAGCGCAGCGTGTATAAGCGCGGTTATACACCGCATATATTGCAGTAGATAACATAATCTGGCGGTAACAGCAGCGACAGGTAGTTTAATTAAATTTATCGCCACTGGCCCGTGCCGATCGACCGATATTATCGCCGATCTGAACCAACGAGAGCAAAACAATGCTGTACCTGCGGTAGGTACCAGTTCAGCTACCGTAAATACTCAAGCTGTAGTCTTAATGAAATGGAATTCCAGTTTGCATATTTAATAAATAGGTATAACTCGGTCGTTAAGTAGAAATAGGACTGGAATGGAATGTATGGAATAAAATTCCCAGCACAATTCCTTAAAATTCCGTGGTATGGTAATCAGGTTAAAAAAAAGTAGCACGACATTGTTTATTTTACAGATTCTGTGTACTGCAAATAACACGATCCAGTTCCCACGAAAAGTCGAAATCTAGAACGAAATTCCCTGAAGCAGTTAATTTTCTACTAACCAATAAAAAAAACGAAATATAACTTAGGTATACCACTAGTAGGACAACCAGATTAAGGTGCAGATATAATACCTATGCATCATGAACTTGATTTCACAAACCTATTTGAAGAAATTAATCCGAGCGATCGGCATCTTAATCTCATATGAGCGCGAACGCATAAACGTCACTTGGAATTACTGCAAGCGGATTCACCACTTTTGTATTTCGAACGCGGACAAGCGCGGTGCGATGTGGAGCGTGCGAACGCCGCGCCGCCTCCGCTTATGGTAACCGCTGATGAGCACTGCATTCGTGCCCCAACACTAATTACTATGCTTTATTCAGCTAGACGTGGATGTCAGATCAACTGTAGAATGGGAGCGTACCCTTAGCTAACTAATGACGACGCTTGTTTAAACATTTCAACACAACACACTTTCTTTAAGACTCGACGAGTGCGCTCTGTTATTCTAATTACAGCCTGTGAGAACTGGAGAACTTAAGCGGATCATTAGGGAGTCGTTTCTAAGAACTTGCTCTTATCATTATTAAAAAAGCTAACAGTTTCCTTAGGTTAACTTTTTTGTTGTTTGAAATCGTTGTTGAAAATAAGAATTCCTACACGTTTATTTCATTAAGCTTATCGAATTTACGCGGTTTTTGTTGGCTTTTTGCCCCGATGACAGTGGTTCATTAAGGCGAATTACTGAATGACGGCACGAACACGAAGAGGAAGCGGCAGCAGATGTCATTAGCGACGATTAAGAAGCCTCAGAGGTAATTATAATTGCTCTGTGTGCGGCAGCGACAAGGTCGAGCCGCTGCGTGCTCGTGGTATTCGTCATTTCTTTCTATTATTAGAGACCGACATAAATAACCCCATTCACTGAAAGAGTAGTCTTGGAGTAGGCAATCTCACTGAACAATACTACTTTAGCTCGGGGACAAGAATTTAATAATACACCTAACATTAACAACCACTTCAGGAAAGCAGTTTGAGAGAGTAGGTTACATTTCTTCCTATCATAAAATCGCAATAAAGGAAAGCGGATCTTTGAATTGTAAAATCTACTGTTTGTCCGCTAAAGAAGACAGTAACAATAACATTACGGAGTGGAATAAACACACGACATTGTTTATGACCGCCTCCTCGCGCCTATCCGGCTCTGCTGTAACACTGACCCGACATACCTTGTGTAAGGGTGAGGCTTCATATGTGCCACGATACAGCATTGACATTCCTAGACAGGCCGGCATTCACAAAACATAATTAAAAAGCGACTGGGTTATAACATTGCTCGAAGTTGTGAGAATGTCATCCTAGTAAGATCATTTTTGATTGAATTTGAATAGCAAAATCTGGTATCGTGTCATGTACATAAATATGACACTGGAGTTACAAATACAACAAAAATTTAATATATTCAGAATTTTGAAGACATAGAACATGTTGACATCTTATCTAATGAGGCAAAAGCCAACATCGACATTAATCCACTTTAATAAAAGCATGACCATAAATACCGTGCGATCCATATCGTCCTGGCTATAAATTGCCTAACAGCTGATATCCCCCATCATTAGCGATACAAGGAACCAACATGGAATATTTCGCATCAGATTCACAAGAACATCGTTTAATTAGCAAAAACACGGACTCGACCCGGTTCGAAATCGAAATGGAAACAGAAATAAACAGGGGATTTAGTGCGGTTTATTTAACACCTTAAAGCAGTAACGACATGTAAATGCTCTTAATAGCATATAATACTCGTATGAAAGAATCGCGCAAAGAGAAAAAAGTATGCGCCTGTTTAATTAGTCGGCTTCCGTTGAATACGCAGTCAGACAATGTTGCGAGATTAAAAATAGATACTGGTGGTAGCATGGGTGGACTAAATACCAGGCGACCTCACACACTTACCTTCTACCCCACTTGGTCAGTCTAAACATCAACCAAATGGAGAAGTCGTAAAACTGTCGACCTCTGTTTCTTAATAATAAACAGCGGAAGATGATCTCTCGTCGACGCCCCAAAAATTGGACCAAATATTACCTACTCTACATCAACATTCTCTCGTCTTACAACCGCACTTATCTTCAGTGCCCCCGCTAAGATCGTCTCGCTGAAACCAGTTACTTCATACACAGATTGTACAGTGCAGTGATCTATTCTCCTGAAATACGAAATCATCACATATTGCAAAACGGCAAGAGATGACATTTGGTAGTTAGCACGAATCGTGACTGCAAAATGACAAGTCGTGGCATTCTCAAAACGTATTTTTCACCTTTGCGAAAGGAGTCGTGATCGGTAACAATTGTCGTTTCCAGGCGGGCGATCTAATCGAAATAGGTCGCCCATACGTTCGGGCTTAGCCGCACGCTGCGAGCTGTGCTTGTGCAATACACAGCTCTCGACATTTCAACTATCGAATATTCGTGTTAATCGAACTCTCGCCTATCTCGGAGTCGGTGCAACGAATCACGTGTGCCGGCCGTGGACTCACGATCCCCCATCCATAATCCATCAGGACGCGGTCCGGCCGTCAGATCCAATCCGGTTACGGTCTTCATTAACATCGGTCGTGGCGGGACGCTTATTTTTAGCTCGGCTGTCCGCTATCATTGCAGTTTTTGCTGACAGACCAGACCGAGCGGCATACCTCTGCTGTAATTTTATAGTTCCGGAGAAGCGGTTAAGGGAAGCGATAGTCGTACTTAAATGCCGCAAATTATTTCTCAAGCGCGCTCGATGGCGCCATTACAAAATATTCACACAGCCGCAAGCACGAGGAATCATGTGGAAAATAATAAGAGGAGATCGCTGCGCAACATCGACTTGCGTCCGCGCAAGGATCGAGTCGAGCAATACATCCTGGCGCTGGCAATTTACCACGTTTCCATACCCACTGAGACACAACAAAGGGGCAGCAAGCGGCCGTTCATGTTGCACAATATGCGGCAACAACAATAACAGCGCGGCGCCGACGGAGCCTGCGCGAGCGCTCGATTTATCGCCCGGCGTCGGCCGCCATTGTTGCGTGCAACGTACGCCAGTGCATGACCGCTTCATTTGTGTACTCTCGGTCCTCGACTCCATTAAGCGGATATTATGACATCTCGCCGTTATTGTAGTGCGTTAGTTAATAAAATCATATTAGCAATACCTCATAAAATGTCACCGGGCTCGGTATCGAGTAAATTTATAGTTGGGAAACAATAGCAATTCGATTATGAACGCATGCCGTAGCGGTAGGTATGTATAAGACCGGTGAACATTGGCAATATGCCACAGTTCAATCGGTTCTAGTTATTCCCACGTATAAGTCACATATGGGATAAAAATGTGTTAGATGTATGTGTATCCGTGTACGGTAGTGGGCGTTGTACTGCCAAGGGTCTTTGAGTGAGTCAGACGTTGCTAAGGCGCCCCACTGAAGAATATTAGAGATAGAGGGTAGATAATGCAATTATGATAGTGGATAATATCATAGTATACATTAAAACAGCTGCAGAAGTAAGAACGATGTCGCGGTCACCTCAATGGACATAGTTTACATATATTCGAACATATAAAATCTCATACGGCAGATAATACAACTAAATTATATGAAAAAGAATAAATTCGTCGTTATTATAAGACAAAACAAATGGTTAATGAGTAACTAATTGCGTATATACGACCTATTCATAAATTCCGGTGGGAGGCAGGCGAGAAGCATTTATACGGAACCTGAATGAGTTGAGGAGTATAAAGTACGTAAAAGATTGTTTTACTCCGAAAAGCAGCAGCAATAGCAACTTATTTCGAATTACAAAGTAAGCAGACAATTTGTTAAGGATGGTACGTGATTAAATCAGAAACACTGACATTAATGAAGGTAGATAACGAAATATATAATCCAAACGCCCGCCGTGCGATTTGATTTAGAATATGAATAGGTAACCGATGAATTGGTACAGATATTCCATAGTAGCATTTTTGTTATCTGGTAACATGATGGGTGACGATTATTATTATTTGTATTAGGTGGCAACACTAAACAATGGGCGTCATCACCTATGCGCACGCGCATCATTTCACATTATTTTATTCAATAAAAGCTCGTTAACCTGCCGTAATTCGAGGTATTTGCAGTAGTTGGGTTATTATGACTATTGTCTGAATGCAGTGGTATTTGTGATGTAGGAGCCATTTATACCATAACTATTGTTAAATAGTTGTTAATTTTTGGAACGGAAACTTAATTAAGTCAAGGTTTGTTAAAATGAGCGACTGCGCTAGTTTCTGGATTCACTAATAATGCAAGCTGTCAAGTAAAATAAACTAAAATTTTCGAGAACTTGAAAAAAAGATCAAGTTTAAGTTTAACGGTCTTCTTAAACTTAAACTTGATGCCTGTATAGATTTTTGCTCTAATATATAATCTAAAGCGCAGCCTAATTAGGACTATATGCGCGGGCGCAGCTGCGGTGGTCGCGGCGCCGATAGAGCACGTCGCGTCGTTAGCGTCAGCTGACACGTCATAGTACCCGGATAAGAAATGATAAGGCGCGATGACATTTGAAACGAATTAACTCGAAATATGTCAATACATGTGCTATCAATAGGAGATTTGCAACAAAAAAAAAACACAGTCATGTTGGAAGATAATTATGTCGACAAAACTAAAGCTAATTGCAGTGTCATCTTTACCATATGTTTTTAATGTCATGTCTCAGCCAGACTAAATTATGTGCACTGAAAACAAACAGTCATAAATATAAGTTATAATTTGGCATGCTACTAAAAACACCAATGCATTGTAATAGATCTAATAAAACGCGTCTACAATATTCCACTTCAATTGCCAAAAGGCTCAGCAACCTTTCTGCTTCAGTTGCCAAAACTCACAGTATTCCTTTTTTTTTGAACAATAATCGTCGTGAATCACAAATCCCCAGACGAAACAGTGCCAGACGCCAGTTCACAGACTGGAACGTATTTGACTAAAAGCTGTCTGCCGCGATATTATGCGACTGCAATTTGAGTGCGTGTCTTTGGCATGCATTAAAACCACCCCTTCAAACATTTTCCCTTTTATAATCATCCCCGCAGACAGATGAGTTTTTGTTTGACAAGAAAAACAATGTTACTGATGCTGCAATAACATTTATATAAATAAATGCATCAATATTAAAAGCATTGAGAAGCTTTTAGCCCTTTCGCGGATTTCTGTCATTTCCTCAATAATTTGATTTTAATGAGCTTTATTTTATTTTATTTATTGATTAAAGATTTGTGGGTAAATTATCTGAAAAACCACGATACAAAATAATTACTGACTTAAGTGCTGATTGCTCCTAACGCAGCATTAAAGTTGTCGGGTAATTCACTGTCAACACAGACGGATCACGGAACACTGCTGATTTATAGCCGAAAAAAAAAAACTACTTGACGAGGCGCCGTCAGGACAATAAAATCGCCTGGCGTCATCACATTCGCACTGAAAAGCTGTTAATAAACACAAAAAACAGACGCGATGCCTTTTAATTAATGGCTTCCTTGATTCCGAGTCTCAACTGCTTGTTTACGACAATTTATACTCGTCGACGGATCTGCCCATATATCTGCTGTGTGTTTATTTGCATATGCTTTAGTGTTATTAGCGAGCAGATTAATTATGTACGCAGCTCCTGTACTAACAAACAACCATGCAGTTCCGCGACTCAGTAAATTGAAGCGGTACAAATACGAGTAACGGAACCGCACTGGACTTCTCGGGAGGGAGTAGAAAACTAAAAGATTTAAATTATACATTTATTATATATATATTTATTTGTAGTTGTTATAGGTTCTTTATTCAGTTGTAAGTGCTATAGGTTCTTTAGCTTTCTTTCTGCTCTACCCACCTCCCTAGACAGAGATTTTATAAGCAGAAGCGAGTTTTTTTTTATATAGCTGATAAGCAGGCGGTTCATGACCACTGTCGCTTAGAGACATTATCAATACCGGAGGGATAGCCATAGTGTTGCCAATCTGTTAACAGAGCTTATGAGGTAATTGGCAATTAAGTGCTAAAGATTTTCAATGTTAGAGCCCGATAGCCTACTAGTTTCTAGTGTTTCTGCCTCTCCTCTACCACTTGGTTATAATTTCCTTAATCGTAACAAATTTAACATCTCATACGGTCTCATATTGAATCAATAAGACTCATTACAGTTCAGCTAGTTTGTAGATAAATGATGATCCGGCTCAGGGGATAAGTAGATGACGTATTTAATCTGAGAACGTAAACCCTGAGTCGGGTTAAGAACCCAGACTTTAAACAACGATTGTATTTACCAATGAATGCGAACAGACATAACAAAGAAAGATAGAACTGATAAATGACAAGTCCGTTGAAAAATTACGAACGTGAGTTGGAGATTAATCAATGTGTGCGAAGTCATCAGGACTTATGTATCACCAAAAAAACCATCAACGTAGGCGAAGTTCATTGTATCACAAATAACTATGATTGTCATCAACGAACTCGTTTAAAAACGACCTGATACCCAAAGTAAATAAAGTTATATTTATACTCTGGTCATTTAAAGCTTTAATAAGCCTTAATATATCTCCCGGTTCTTAGGTTACAAACAGTGACCAGGTCAAGTCATGTGACGAATGTATTTCTGCTGCTTTCAACAGTTGGCGAGGCGACGGAGCGTGTAATACTAAACTTTATAAATGTCACCAAACACATGAGTGCGTCATGTCACAAACGCGACTCGTTAAGAATGCTGAATTACTAAAATATGCAAATGATACCCACAGCTCTGTCGTAGACTGAATGCACCAGATAATTTCAAAAGATGAGGCGCCAGCGTTCTTCTAATCTTTACGCAACATCATAAGAGGTTTTACATAAAACTACACGGGGAATAGGTGAATTGAATTTTTATTGTCAGTATCTATGTCGCTGCGGCAGTAAAGTGTGCGGCGGTACAGTTAGGAATCTGATAGGAGTGTACCTTCCATTTCGCCTACGCCTATATATAAGATGATACGCCGAGATTTTTGTCTCGAGAAAAACTTAATGGCTTCGATTTAAGCCGGTAATAATCTTCGAGTTAATGCGGCGATTTTGCTAAGCTCGAGATATCGGTCTCGTTTTGCAATAACGTTTAATTAAATCAGAGCCTCTGATGCGGCCACATTGTTCGATCTCGCTCGCGGTCACTTCCGTCAGAAGCTTAACTGTATTCAGTCCCGCCCACGCGAAATTAAACAGCGATCACTTAGCATTAGAATTAACAATATCGTCGCCACGATTCAATTACAAAGCAATAAAACATGTATGTATGTCAACGGTAATAAATGAAGGCAATATAACAATTGCGCAACTTGATTTATATGCATCTCGTCACAAGACCTAAGGGAGCGCAAGCGCACGTGGAACATGTTAACGATATTGTCCGATCCAATGATATGATTAATTATCATTTATGCGACTCGTGTGGGTGAAACGACCACATAGCCGACAGAAGACGTTTTGTTAAATTATTTCTACCACTTATACTTTACAACGTTCACTCATTATGGTAAAGCGACAAAGACCGTTACGCATAATATTAGAATTAATAGAATCTTAAATTCTATTTAGATAACCGTTACTTCGGCTTTTATGGTGTTCGGGTGAACAATGCGACACGTATTGACTCTGAATGAATAATGGCCATGTTTGAAGTTTCGCATCCTAAATAAACGAGGCAATCCAGTTGTTATAACAGAAAGTGTTTGTCTGTTAAACAAGGGGGTATTATTTTGGTGTGCACGCGCAAACAAATCGGCATTTCGCGGGCGCGCATAATCGCTAAGTAATGCATAAGCAAACAGTCCCACGTTGGGCGCCAGCGGGGCGCTTATACCGACACGTGTCTTGCGGTGCACCCCTACGCTTTAATACTTCTGTTTCTATGTTTATATTTCTCACTTCAATAAACACAAGACCCTCCTGGGGGGCATTCACACACAGACCCTATATTTTAGCAATGCCTCTTACGAAATGCGTTTGTAAATCAGCGAGACACGTGACCGATAGTAATTTCAAACGGGAACGTTTCACTATTGAAACTAATTGCGCATAAATCATTGTTGTTAGTTAACATTATGTGAGCTTGTTATTGTTGAAATGGAAATTTTAGCATTTCAACTACTTTACTTACTCTATTTACTGCGGTTAGACATGGTATAACTTCCTACTGGTTTCCATAGAAACCTTAAAGTAATGGTATCATTTCTTAAAATATTAACAACAATCCTATTATATCAATGAAATGGCTTGTTACCCTGTCCGGGGACATTAAAACGGTGACAATACAGCGCGAATAGAAGACATTTGGAATTGAAAATTTCTCATGAAATACAAATGCCATTAGCACACCCACGCGGATATATAAACCGTTATAAAGTGAGTGTTTACCTACACTGACACGGGGATAGAAAACACAATAGATTGAAATGAGGAAATTATAAATTATGGAGCGTGAAATGCTAGCTTTTAGTGTGCTAATATAAATTGTATTTCAATGATTTATAGGTGGCCATTATTAAACCTTGATCAACATAATTTATAGCTTACATATTCTTTGTAACACGTCATAATTAGGCGTTAAATTAAAATTGTACATAATTAAATAAGAAATCTATACAGGTCGTTGTTTTGGTCAGCGACGAGCGACAGGGTCGATAATACAAATGATACTGGTGCTAAAAAAAATATAAAAAAAATACTTAATTTTTTTTTAATAATAAAAATAAAAAAATTAAAATTTTGAAAATCATGTAATAAGCTAAAGTGTAGACATAATACTCAACGGGAGTACGAGGGAGTAAAGGGGTGGGGCGATGGCGGCTTGTGCCTAGCTCTAGTCTGTGCACGTGCCTAGTAACCATACTTTGCGGTAATTTTATTTCAAATTGAATTAGGTATTTCTCAACATATTTACAGTATTTAATGGAATTAAGTCCATTTTTGGGGAATATATATTTTGTACTACCGCTCCTGGGTCGCTTGTCGCCGACCAAAACAACACCCTGTATTTAACACAAAAATAATTGATTTGTATGAAAGATGCGCAGGCGCAACGTATAGGCGTCGCACGCAGTACAGATGCGCGGCGACTGTATCTCGGCTCTATACACTAATGGGCCACGTGTGTTGATATCGAATGACTATTTATTTGAAAGCCTACATTATATAAGGACACATAAAGTACAATTTCGCGTGTGATAATTTTTCATTCAAGTCCATTATTATGATAAAAGTATAACGTGGATTGGTGCACGTAAAGCTAATGCGTTTTTGTATGCAGCGGCTATAAATATGACGTATTGCACGATATGCGCCTTTTATGAGGGTTGTGGACGATTTCTTGCTGACCTAATGGAAGCATCAGACGTTATACACACAAGTAAATACATATGTTGTATACAGTACTGTTGAAGGATTAAAATAATTCCTAAACGTTAGGTGAGGTTATTGGAAACTTCACAAATGAATACTGTGCGTACGTATTTATTTACTTTCGAAATTCAATTTGACAGTCATGCCTAACACAAAATGAAATGTAGCTTCTAATTCCTTTTCTTATTCTATCCCGAATGCCTTTCCTAAATTAGACTTTGATATCCCAGAATGACTACAATTCCTTCTATCAAATCCCTTAAATGCTAACATATTTCCAGACATCAAAGGCAAACTAATAAAATTCAGTCACTTGATTTATAGTAAGGTCAAAACATAACTCAGTCAAATCCACATTCGTCCGTTTTACAGAAATATTTAAAGCCGTCTGGTAGTTCGGAGAGTGGTCGATAAATCCTGTTCGACGTATCCCTCAAGGGCGCATGTCTATTTTTAGCGCGTCCGCGTCGGGCGAAGGCCGCCCCGCTCTATGCGCCCGCGCAGCGCAGGCTACAGCCGAAGGACGCCACGTCCGGACGAGCGCGTACGTTTACGATACTTAGAGATGGGTAATGGGTAAAAACCCATTCTTACCATTTGGGTTAAAACCGGGTGATTTGGGTTAAAACCCGATTTTAACCCATTTTTGCCCATTTTACTGGGTGAAAACGGTTATTGTAAATTATTTAATAGTGGAAGGTAGTGTTCACTAAAGCTAATAAAAAACCTTTACTGAAATCAGGTACATTTACTAATGATGTATTTATGAAAATACAACATGTAAAAGGAGTAGGCAGTCTAAATATCTTCACTTGAATCGGAAATACGGTCACAATTTAAAAATTCTATATAGTTCAAGCCGGACGTGGATGGTTCAGGACTGTTAGTATGTGGAGGTGTGGTTTCTATGTTCGGGATGTATTGGTGGTGCATGCATTCAATCGTCAGTGTTATCACTTACATCAGCGTGTTTGTGTACCAAATTCAAATTATACGTAAAAAAAAATGTATACCACTAAGGTGGCAAACAAGCATACGGCCCGCCTGATGGTAAGCAGTTACCGTAGCCTATAGACACTCGCTCGAAGAGCCGATAACCGATGGGGAAGAAAGGTTCTCGAGTGGCGACCACGTATTGGAAAGCGCCGAGCGGGACGACCTCCCACCAGGTGGAGCGACGACCTGGTCAGAGTCGCTGGGCGCCGCTGGATGCAAGCGGCCCAGAACCGTTCGAAGTGGAAATCAATGGGGGAGGCCTATGTTCAGCAGTGGACATCCATGGGCTGATATGATGATAGACACTTGCAACACCAGGGTTATCAATCGCGTGTTGCCGACCCTGAATAAATCTCTTCACACCTCAGTTTTTCAAAAAGTTTTTCTATTACTCTATTGGGAAAACCACGGTGGGCAGCTCATTCCACAATCTGAGCGTCCGCGGAAAAAAACTCCTTTGAGCCCGCAAAGTTTGAAACAATTCTGGTTTCAATGTGTGAGGATGGACTCCTCATCGATGGCGAGACTTGCGATGGTGGAAGGTAGCCATGGGCATCAAGTCGAACAATTTTTTAGAACACTCACCGTTGTACAAGCGGTAGAAAACACATAAGGACGCAAAGTCTCTCCTCAGACTAAGGGGCTCTAAACCGCTTGTGAGCTCGGGATCGTCAACAATTCTAATGGCACGTCGCTGCACCGAGTCTAAAGGCCCAAGCTGGTATCCAGGTGCTACCACCCATAGATGACAGCAGTACTCCATATGAGGCCGGACCTGCGACTTATAAAGTTGCGGCCTTTACCCCGATACAAAGTGAAGTACTGCCTCGCTCTGTTGAGCACTCTAAGCTTTTCGGATGCCAACTTAACCTTGTCTTTTAAGTGACTTCGGAACAAAACGTCGCTAGAAATGTCGACGCCAAGGATCCCGATGCTCTGACTGATGTTCAAGGAAGTGTTCTGGAATTGTGGAGCCATAGACCATGGCGTTTTCTTAGCGGTGATCGCGCAGGCTTGAGTCTTGGTGGGGTCAAATGGACTAGTTTTAGTCGACCTCAATCGGAGACATAAGTTAGTGTTCTATCGATTTGAGTCACCAGCCGTTCGCGGCTTTCCTCCACCTCGGAACAAGGGATATTTGCACGGCCCGTGGGACACCCATTGGTGTCCTCTGTACTGTCGTCCGCATAGCAATGAATGCTGTCTATTGACAGCATTCATTGCTGTCAATAGACATGCTGTCAATAGACAGCATTCATTGCTATGCCGTATGAACAGTGTTGGGGACAGCACAGAGCCTTGCGGGACGCCAGCATTTATGTCCATGCTATCGGAGCAGCTACCGTCGACGACGGCGATGGCTCTTATGCATCTGCTGGACAGAAAGCTGGCAACGCATTTGCATTTAATCCCTCGGGAAGCCCGTATGCTGGTAACTTCGTAAGAAGACCCTTGTACCAGACCCGATCGAACGCATTCGCTACATTTAGGCTCACATCAACAACGGTGCGTGAGATATACAAGGTATACAGTCACCAGCTGAGCGACTGTGACGAAAACCATATTTTTGGCCGCTCAACAGCTCGTGATCCTCCAGGTATCTCAAAAGCAGCGTGGTGATCACACGCTCTATAACTTTGGAGAGAAGGGCGATGGGCCTGTAATTCGCCGGGTTTGATCTGTCGCCCTTTTTGGACACTGGGTGCACGTGGGCAGTCTTTCACGAAGACTGGACTTCCTTTTTGGTGTAGGAAGCGCGAAGGATCGGCAGTGAAGTAATTTTTCATAAGAATAGAATAGAATAGTCATCATCATCATCATCATATCAGCTCATGGATGTCCACTGCTGAACATAGGCCTCCCCCATTGATTTCCACTTCGAACAGTTCTGTGCCGCTTGCCAGCGGCACCCAGCGACTCTGACCAGGTCGTCACTCCACCTGGTGGGATGTCGTCCCGCTCGGCGCTTTCCAATACGTGGTCGCCACTCGAGAACCTTTCTTCCCCATCGATTATCGGCTCTTCGAGCGATGTGGCCTGCCCATTGCCATTTCAGCTTACTAACTCTACGAGCTATGTCCGTCGTTTTCGTTCTCCTACGAATGTCCTCATTACGGATACATTATGAATAGAATAGTATTTATTGTCAAAGATGAACACACATAAACTAAAATAAACATGCCATGGCTCGTCATATTAACATAATTTTCATTGTAATTAATTACTACCTGATTTATAAATTGACTATACAATAGCGGGCTATTCACTAACGTTCTTTCCCACCGGAATCTGAAATCGTTAAGGATTAAACGCTAGTGGATTCGCATTTGCGAGAAAGAATGAAGGTATTAAAATCCCTGGTTTCATTTAACACACACAAGGAGCTTTCTTCCGCGGACGCTCAGATTGTGGAATGAGCTCCCCGCCGTGGTTTTCCCAATGGAGTACAGCATGGGGTTCTTCAAAAAGGGCGTGAAGAGATTTCTTCAGGGTCGGCAACGCGTTAGTGATGCCCCTGGTGTTGCAAGCGTCCATAGGCTACGGTAACTGCTTACCATCAGGCAGGCCGTATGCTTGTTTGCCACCTTAGTGGTATAAAAAAAAAAACTTTTTAGTGCAGGGCTTTTTAAAGCGTGTTTTTTTAGTTTCTTTAAACTGTAATTTATTTTGTATTTTAGTCAACATAAATTATTCATACCATTTTATTATGTTACTTATACCATATTTTCACCCAATATCACTTTCTTTCACATTTATAATAAGTATTTAGCTTCAGTGCCTACTCTTTGACTCCACCAACAGACTCAGAAAACCATATTAGGCCAAAATGCGCATAATACGATTCCAATACGATACGATGCTCCGCTATGGGGTTCCAGTGCCAACCCTCCGACTTCATCATCAGACCCTGAAAACTATATATGGTCAAAATTCATGTCACGACATTTCCAACAACCCCAAACACGGCTAGGATACGATGCTCCACTATGGAGTTCCAGTGCTTACCCTCCTACTCCATCATCAGACCCTGAAAACCATATTTGGTCAAAGTTCATCTTACGACAATTCCAACAAACCCAAACACAGCTAGTATACGATGCTCCACTATGGAGTTCCAGTGCTTACTCTCCTACTCCATCGTCAGACCCTGAAAACCATACATGGTCAAAGTTCATCTCAAGATAATTCCAACAAGCCCAAACACGGCTAGTATACGATGCTCCACTATGGAGTTCCAGTGCTTACTCTCCTACTCCATCATCAGACCCTGAAAACCATACATGGTCAAAGTTCATTTCATGACAATTCCAACAAGCCCAAACACGGCTAGGAAACGTTGCTCCGTTATGGAGTTCCAGTGCTTACTCTCCTACTCCATCATCAGACCCTGAAAATCATACATAGTCAAAGTTCATTTCATGACAATTCCAACAAGCCCAAACACGGCTAGGAAACGTTGCTCCGTTATGGAGTTCCAGTGCCTATCTTCCGGATCCATCATCAGACCAGCTCGATGGTACCAAATTATTGTATTGTCATCGGTACTTGATAAGTGTGCAAAATTTCAGTTTAATCTGACGTCTGGAAGTCGATGAAAATTACGTTCGAAGATTCCTTTACATACATACATACATACAGGTGAAGCTAATAAAAGCGTGTTAAAAACATAAAACACTGCGCGCGCACCTAGCATCCCCTCCCGCACGTTCCTACCCACGGAATTGAAAAAACAAGGCAGAAATCTGCAATATTAGTTTCCACCCGCCCAAACCACCCAGTGGGTGGATTAAAATGGGTGGAAACTGGGTTTTAACCCACTCATGGGTTTTAACCCGGGTGGTTACCCATCTCTAACGATACTTCGTCCGACGAATTTTTTATATCTTTTCCTCGAAACGCGAGCAAAGGGTGCCGCCATCGACTCACGCGCAGGTATAAAGTGAACCGAATGTTCATTGGGAAGCGATGGGTAAAATGGCCGATCTGGGTCGATGATGAACTGTTGATTATGGTTTTCAAGATTATAATGCGAGGTTTGGATTTATGTTAAATTAATCGGAGCAAAGCTTATTGGATATTAATATTGTAATAATAGCAGGATCAGGGGATATAAAGAGCAGATGGCGTCGAATTATAATATACTCCCAAAAAGTTTAACTTCCCCTTTAATAAGATAAAAGTTACAAGTTCCGTGAAAAAAAAACTTATTCTACCTTTTTACCCGAGTTCCCGGGATAAAAAAAGTAGTCTATGTTTATCTCTATACCATAGCTAAACTATAGCTACGTGTTATTCTCCGATTAGATAAGTTGTCGTTGAGGCGTAAAGTTAACAATCAAAAAAATAACTTTGGCATGTAAACTAGCTGTCCCCCGCGGTTTCACCCGCGTTCCCGGGATAAAAAGTAGCCTATATCCTTCACCATACCATAGGCTATCTGCGTTCCAAATTTACATCGCGATCGGTTCAGCGGTTTAGGCGTGAAAGCTTAACAAACAAACTCACATTCGCATTTATAATAACAGTTAGGATACCTTACTATACTACTATTAGTAACATGTATCACACCAACAGAACACACATTAAAACAAACTATTTTATTCTTGATAATGAACCTTTTACATGTACAATTTAAATCTATTTTGCAACGCAATTTGTTAAACAAACATTATGACGCAAAACACATTTTCCGCAATTATTGCTAAAATATTAGCAAATGATGGATAATAAATATAGCAAATTCAATTTCAAAGTGAATGTTATGACTAGAATTAGTGTTTATTGCCGGCTCTTCTCAGCAAATGCAACCTTCCGAACCGGTATTAGAGTATTAGAGTCAGACTTTTCATAAGTGCCTGCGAAGGTCTATTTGAATAAATGATTTTGAATTTGAATTTGAATTTGTTACCATTACATTTTAAGGGCCATGTTCAATTGAACAGTTTACTGACCACAGTTCACAAAGAGAGAGTCGAAAGTACCTACAATATAACTATGTGGTAGGTAAGGTACTTGTTACGAAACTTTGAAAGTCCTATTAGATTTTAATGCTTATTATTAATATTTGTTATGGCAACACTGTAGATCATCCAATATGGCGGTGATGCAACGAGGTCTGATGATCGCAAACAAAGCACGAGGAAGCTGCAACCAGGCCAATGTCGACGGCAATATTAGCTTGCAAATATATATATGATGATTAATTTTGCTAGCTGTATTGTTGTATACATTTTAATTACTGGTACGAAAATTCGCTGAAACGAAGCCGCGGTCAAAATAAATGTATCGTAATTTCTAGTTTCTACTTTCGATAATGACAAAATTTATGAAAATAAACAAAATTTTAATCAACTTAATTAGTAAAGCTTAGCACTTAACACAAAACATCTAATTAGTTCATTGAGCTATTATTACTACGCAGTAATCAATGAATTAATTTTGGAATATAATCCGGCTTTCTAAGACCGGCCGCATACTATAAGAAATTTTCTGTCAGAAAATTTCGGACGCCCGCTTGCTCATACATTTTTGGACGTCAGACACGTCAGAATTTTCGGATAGTATGCGGGGTCTAGAACAAAATGTATGAGGAAAGTGCCTTCCGGCGGGCGTCCGAAATTTTCTGACAGAAAATTTCTTATTGTATGCGGCCGGCCTAAAAGTCATTTACTCGAGTCCTACGAATAGAGATGCGGTGACGTCACGCGGAACTTAAACACATCGAAATCTTCGTAAATTTTTGTTTGATTGACAAAAGAAAAAATATGTAATTTTTTTATGCCTACCATTTTTTCAGGCCACGTATGTCTATTACACAATCTTGGATTAATATATATACAGGATACCTTAATCCCGAGGAAAGAATATATTCTTCAGGAAAGCAGATAAAACCGCTGGACGTAAGCTAGCAAATAAATCCAATTTATTGTTCATGGCTCCATCGTGCAGCGTCTACACATTTGCAGCCATCCATCAACAAACTGTTTAAAGATAAATTAACTATTTTGATTAATTTAATTTTATATCCGGATTCCTTATTCAAAAGATCAGTACTTTAATTTATTTAAATGAGTTTATTACACGGAGAGTTTATTAGAATTTACACTGTGAAATTAATTTTAAATTAATAATAGGACTTAATAGGACTTCAGCAAGGACTATTATGTCCAAATTGAAAATGTCTAGGTCCACTAATTTATCCGTGCGTCTATTCAGTGTTAGACTTTAATTACAAAACAAGAATTTGTTTTGAAATCGTATTTTTTTTAAAGTAAACATTATTTAAAAAAAAAACATTTTAATAATAATGTTATTGCGTCCCAGATCTCATTCCTTTTCATAAACAGTGAAAATTCCGAGTAAACTCATTACAAATAATGTACCAGAATCATCCAATTACGATTATGTAAATCGATAAAATATCTGTTAGCAAGTGCGAATAAAACGAAGTAGGTACCATCACCTAAAAAAGTAATAACATTGCAACAAAATCTTGTTACAACTATTAAACGTGATAAAAAAAGTGATTTTGCTAATAAAATTTCAAATTATTATGTCATGAGAGTGCACTTACCCGACGTAACAAAAATGAGTGCGGCGGAAATTGCACACATGAGTTTGGGCACTACAGTTTGTGCAATACCTACATCATTTATATTGTCGCTGAGTTGTGCAAACAATATTGTTGCAATCAAACAATTTGCATACGGCATGTTATTGATTGCTTTGCCTGTCATATGAAATCAATTACTCTGAGGTCTAATGAGCAACCCAATTTCTAGTCCAATGGGTACAATCAATCATTACGCCATATTTTGATTGCAACTTCAACCGGAGAGTACTTCTGTAGTACCCGACTACCTGGCTTCAAACTGTCAGTTCTGGCAGGCCTGTCTCACTCCCATGTTTAGGTAAGATTTCGCGCCATACGGTCTACCGGACAAACGCTAGTCGGTTGCAACGCGCCCGCAGCGAATGACGCGTGTGGGTATAAATACCTACGTACTTATATAAAGTGTGTATTGTTCTTATTTTAAAACTATTTTGTGTTGGTATCGTTGTTTTCATAGTACTAGATTTTTTGTTGTTGTTTCATTGTATTGTCCTAATGTCCTTTCTGACTTTATTAAGGTCGGCAAGATCTAATAGGCCCGTTTTGATAGGATACCAGTGTGTCAAAAAGAGACGAGACCAGAAGATACCTTATCTAAACGGGCCACTGAGACCTCAACAACTCATGTGACTTATTTTTAACCGACTTCAAAAAAGGAGGAGGTTTCTCAATTCGACCGTAAATATTATTTTTTTATGTGTGTTCGCGGATAAATTCGTCGTTTATGAACCGATATTGATTTTTTTTTAGAAACTGTTTGTAGTTCCAGAATAGAGAGTGTTCCCTCTTCAAATATACAAACAAACCAATGTTACGTTTTTATAATACTAGTATTATTATACACTAATGAATATACATTAGTGTAGATTTTACTTCTACCTTTTTAGAATAACTAAGATTTAACAAACCACTATTTCAAAAATCAGTAGAATAATATTCAGAAAAACTAGCAGCGAAACCCGGCGTTGCACGGGTTAAAATACATCGCATGTTTAGTGGTATAAAAAATATATAAGGATACATTTTTTAACAGATACTATTATAGATTTCTATTTTCGATTTCGATTTGGTTCTTTTAGTTAGATCAATAATAACACTCGTACACATTTTGGAACTTTACAGATCAATCCAAAAAAAAAAAATAGAACTTTCTCGAACTTTTAAATCGTTTACAATAAATTGCACTCATTTTAGAATTTTCTAGATCATTCTAGAACTTTCTCGAATATTTAAAATCGCTTATTATATTGCACTAATTTTAGAATTTTCTAGAACTTTCTCGAACATTCTAAATCGATCATAATCAATTGCACTTATTTTGGAACTTTCCAGATCATTCGGAAAATTTCTAGAACTTTCTCGATCTCATTCTAAATCGATCATAATAAATTGCACTAATTTTGGAACTTTCCAGATCATTCGGGACATTTCTAGAATGTTCTCGAACATTCTAACTCAATAATAACAGTTTTGGACATTTTGGAACTTTCTAGATGAAGCCAGATTTGTAGAACTTTCTCAAAACATTCTATATCGATTATAATAGTTTGAATTCATTCTAGAATTTTCTAGATCATTCCAGATATTTACACATTTTGGAACTGTCTAGACCATTCCAGAAATTTTGAGATTTTTCAGAAGTCCTCATGCACTTTTTTAGAATTTTCTAGATCATTCTAGAAATTTCTAGAACTTTCTCGAACATTTTAAATCGCTTATTGTACTCATTTTAGAATTTTCTAGAATTTTCTCGAACATCACTCATCGATATTTCACTCATTTTGGAACTTTTTAGATCATTCTAGAAATGTCTAGAACCTTCTCGAACATTCTAAATTGCACCCATTTTGGAACTTTCCAGATCATTCGGGAAATTTCTAGAACGTTCTCGAACATCCTAACTCGATAGTAACAGTTTTGGACATTTTGGAACTTTCTAGATGAAGCCAGAAAATTTATAGAACTTTCTCAAAACATTCTATATCGATTATAATAGTTTGCATTCACTCTAGAATTTTCTAGATCATTCCAGATATTTGTTGAACTTTCTACAAAATTCCAGATCGATTATAACCGTTTTACACATTGGAACTTTCTAGACCATTCCAGAAATTTTGAGATCTTTTCAGATGTCCTCATGCGTTAGAAAAGGACAGCAATATATGTTTTAACATTTTCGCCACCCACAACCACCCCCTTCCACCCACCGCGACCAAACTCCCTTACTACCACCTGGAGACCAAGAGGTATTTACCACCCCAACCGGAAGTTGATTGGGATTGGTGGTGATTGAGAAAACTGCGTATTTACGTACCCACAAAAGCTTTTTATATATATTATTAGATTAGATTAGATTTAACAATTCTAATTGTTATTACTTACTCAGTATATCCTTTTTTAAATAATTCTTTAACTTTATTATTTTTTATATAACAAACTTGAAGATTATTAATAACAAACGTTGTGAATTTCGGCTGACGGCCCTGGACTAGGTAGTCGTGCCGTTTCTTGTCCCGTCGTCAGTTATTCCATATTTTATATGCATGTATGTTACTAAAACCCTTCCCCAAAATAGTTGTATTTAGTTTCGTAGACAGAATACACAAATACAAAGTATCAGTATAGGCCTAAAACTTAGATTAAAATATGCAGACATTTAAAAATAACTTTCTGCTGTAATACTAGTTAGCTAGGATATTTAAAATGTCATTATTCACGAAAGGAGAATAGTAATAGGTACATACATAACCGATAAGGAAATATTGAAGATTCATAATACGTCATTAGACAACCCTACCGTAAGTCGTGCCGCGTCATACAGGATAGAGTTATACGATAGAAAGAGAGGGAAGTTGTAGGTGAATATAATTTTAGGCGCGCAGCGCTGCGCGAGCTGGATTGCGCCTTATTACGTCGCTCCAAGAGTCGCTTTTTATTTAAATGTCGTTTTCGAAGTGGGGTTTCTGTACGTAGTACTATTGAATATTCTGTGGTTCTGGCTTATCAGACTTTTTGCATAGAAAATGCGAGTACCTATCCCTGTACCTCTAAAAATGAAAGAACTGACGTGATATTAGTTTTAAACTCAATCAATCTATACCGGTGCAGTAGTTGACTGTTGTCAAAACAATCACTCATAGAATTATCAGTCTTGCAATTTTCTAGTATATTCTTAACTAGTATAACAATAGAAATGTTACGGCGTCAAACACTAACATTATTCTGGTAAAATAAAAAGACAGAATGAATAAACTTGTGCATTATTGCCAAAAACTTTGTTAGTCACTAGAAAAACATGAATCACTTTTAAAATAACTAAAATTTTGAATATAAGATATTGGGAACGAAAAACTAGACTAGAAAAGCTCTTGATTGATTGGATCTTGCCGATCAATATCCAGTATTGTATGTAATAAACTCACCGGATTAAGAGAAGAAATGTGGAAAGAAGATCTACCCAACAAAATTGAAAAAACTGTCTGCGCAGTCAATATCAGTCTTAGACTCCTTGAATTAATGCAAATAACTTCAGGCTCTCTTATAACAGATAGCCATTCATTGTATTATAGGATATTTATTAGAATCAGACATTCCAGAGGAAGGAATCAAGTATACACAAACAAAAGCGTATATCGGCGCCTCGTGGTTCATATCTGGCGGTTATTTATTGCGGCGCCGGATCATGATGCGCAAGCGCATGCATCCGCAAACACTAACCAATCATACGACCACTCGTGTTTGAGATAAAGGCAGTAGAGAAATTTCTATTTTTACCTACTAATGCACTTTTTCACTAACTAACAGGGCGCTTTAAAGGGCGTCCATAAATCACGTGCCTCTAATAATGATGGTGAAGTGTCACTTTGGGGGAGCAGATGGTCAATATAGTGTAATTGGGAAGGTGGGAACAAAATTCAGTAAAATTGGTGGCACGTGATTAATTGGCCCCGTAACGCTTTTGGTACTTCTCGCGATCTTCAAACAGTTTTCCATAAGAAATTGTTCAATTTGACAATGTCTTAAAGATTACCCTAATTTGTAAAGGAAAAGGGGCACAAACGTTTGCTAAACGTTACTTCGATAGGTCTATCTTTTGAGCTTTTCGGCTCAATTGTCGCTCGTTCCTGATCTTTTGGATCCGCTACAAATATAACTATTTGTAATTGTGTTAGAGCTTCAGCAAACTAACTTAGATAACTGGTAATAAAATTGCATCCAGCCAAGGTACCAATAATTCAGCTTTCTTTTATCTGATGCCACGAGTCACGCCTTCAATCAAAACATTTTCGCTCTGCCCACCACTCCAATACGCTAGAGTTATTGCATTCCATCATTCAATCTCGCTGCAATCTAAAAAAAGCCAATAGAATTTGCAATTCCGTAGAGTAAGTACATCCACTTTATCGGTGCACATAACTCGTCGGGACAGGTTCCGTAGGCGGGTTGTGTTGGGTTGCAATAAAAAGGCGGGGTGGTTACCGAACGGCGCGGGGTCGTCGCCCCTGAGCGGCCTTCGCGCCGCGCCCCGCGCCCGCGCAGCAAGGACGTCGCCCGCGCGTTGCATAACCACTCGCCTCGCACGCAACGCAAGTCGATGTGATACCGTTTCGAGATGCGCTGCGCTGTGCGCTGTCGCCGCATACGATGCGCCCGCGCACCGGAATGAAAATAAAAGTACGCACGCATAAAATCGTATTGGTATTCATATAAACAATTATTGATCTTTTTCATTCGACGTCAATACATTGACTTGATTCATCATAATTATGATTTCGCTTTCTATCGATGAATTCTGTTGGTGTATCATATAGATGTACCTTTTGAGTATTATATTATAGCCCCGGTCTAGACATAATAAAGTACAGTTTCTTGTTGAAGTCGTGTCCTCACCCACGTGATAATGCATACAACCTCAAGTTTCCTTTACCGCGTGAGGAAAATAACTTGGATATGTACAAGATTTCGCAGTACCAAGGACCTCATTAATATTCACTGCTTATTTACATGCCTCCATAGATAGACTAATAATAGGGGGCCAATTGAGTCTCGGACGTGCGTCTATAATTGTAGGAACTGGAAATCGGGGCGAGTGGAGCTGGGGGCGCAAATTATAATGCATACTTGCAAACTGCTGGCCGCGTACTAATAGTGATTGTGTAGTATTGATAAATGTCAAAAACGATTTATGGTTTCTCGAGCGTCTATAAAACACAAGTCTTTAAAGCGGCGCTTTTATACGGTCCGTTTTAACAGGAAATTATTGATCTACAATAATAACAAACTTGTAGGTCGTAATTTTATTGGCTGCCTTCTGAAACTAGGTGACTTACTTGCATATATTTTGCAGTTTAATTATTATGCTTCGCTATTATGTTACAAGGTTAGAATGGACAGCCGTTTTGAGTTATGAAGACTGTTCGTATACATATTTAAGCACTTTAAATATAGAAAATGTATTAATTTAAATGATTGATGGTATCATTCATTTGACATCAGCTAATAACAGAGGTCAGTTGATGCACTTCATTGTATTAAGATTGACACTTTCTACTGTTCATATAAGTTCTACGGGTTATCGAGCAATGATAGTTCTCTATTTAAAACCAATTTTCTTACACTACACGCAATCTTATCTATCTTTATGTCTTCAAATTTCAGTATACTACTAAAAAAACCTTATACACAGCAGTTTTCAGTGATCATTCGCGGTGGTACCACGTGTCACCATTGTGCGGATCAGCAACCGGTGCCGGTGGCCTATTCGCAGAAATCCGTCGCCAGTCGGTCGGGTGCCGTACACAACTGTACTCTTACCTGGAACAAGGAGAAGTATCTTTAGCGAATGTACACGAAGCTTAGGGTTTATGTCGGGCTATGAAAGTTTATTTTAAATTAGCTGTCCCTCGCGGCTTTACCAGCATTCCCAGGTTAAAAAGTAGCCTATAACACTCGGGGATAATGTAGCTTCCTATTAGTGTAAGAATTTTCTGAATCGGATTAGGAGTTCCGAAGATTTCCTCCAGCATCTAAATAAGCCAGCAGCAACATAAAAACTTTTATATTATCGCAGATTAAATAATTTTCTAAGAGATTAGGTGTTTATGGTTCATTATTTAGAGTCGCATGTGCAATCAATAATAATATGCTAATATCAAATGTCACATATAAATTAAATGCAAAAAAGAAACGATACAATTAAATATGATAATAACGCAATTAAAATTGAATATTCATTCATCATCAATATTTCGTAAGTTGAATGAATTCTATTAATTGGTTAAGGCCGGGTCTAAGCTCAAATCTCAAAAATGGGTTTTTTTGAGAGTCGAGTATGACGTAACGCAATGAAATACCTAACACAAAAAAATACTGTGGATAGAAGAGGGTTTTGAGAAAAATGTTAACCGAATAGAATATTAAAAAGTGCTTTGATATTCCCAATAAAAAAATCCTAAGTTACGTCTAAAAAAATCTTTCGCGTCGAAATTCTCCGTATTTTCAGCGATGACAACAATTTTATTTTTAAGAATATATAAGATACAGGATTATATTAGAATGTTAACCGGACACTTATTCAATTTAATGCGTATATTCTGTATAATCTAAAGAAAACCCGTAAATAACAGCCCATTTCATAGAGTCGACACATTTATGATTTACCATTTTCAACCCTATTCCAGTGAAGAACGAGTCCTGTCAAAATCGTAGTCAGTCCGCGCCTTAAATTATTATTTACACATGATAAAAACAATAAAATATTTTCAACCATTTTTGACATAGATAAAAGCGATCTGTAAAGAAAAGTAACCCTATAAAATCTATTTATTTACAGTTTACAGGTATTGGAGCATTAAGTAAACATGCTGATGCCCTATCATCAAATAACATTAAAATTGTAAAACACGGTAGTGTAATGGCCACAAACGGTCGCGTCACTCGCTCACCCGAGCGAGGTGGGAACAATAGATTGGTAAAGCTTTTGGCTTTACCATAGAGCCTTACCATTTATACTGTAAATATCAGCACACTCAGCGTTTCGCAAGCGTGTAGTATTTCCGATCTCAGCTATAAACTATACGGAGCTTATTAATGGTTTAACATCCAGAATAAGCCTTGGATTTAGATGTCTTTAAGTTAGTGAGAAGTTATAAAGATAAATCATCTGAAATAAAGGTCTTCTTAGTTTCAAGTCGCATAATAACAGTGGCGTGCATTGGTTTTCGGAGGAGGTAGGCAATCAAGTACTAGGAGAGTTTTATTGTATATTATCGGTGGTATTAATAAAGATCAATCCACGTGCACTAGTGAAATGAAATGAATTATGTGTATCGTGATTTTACAAGTTGTCTCAAAAAGTTCGTGAAAAGTTTTAGTACAGTGACCACCATTTTACTAAAACACGACTGAACGGTGACTGATAATGCGGACTATGTAAAAGTTAATGTGCGGAATATGAAAGTGATATTATAAATAAAATGTATGCGACTGAAGGACTTTGTGTCCATGGTCATGAACAAATATTAAAAAAAGCCAAACTAGGGTTTCCAGCCTCGGTTGAATCGATCAATTTTTTAATCAATATTCGATCTTTTAAATCCCCTTTGGAGATACGGATTGATCCTAAGATCGCCACGAAATTAAAAGATCGGAAATCGATTTTAACGAGACCATAATATTCCATTTCGAATTTTCGAATCGATTATTTTTTGCAGTATTATGTTAAATTATTAAAGTTTTTTTATATAAATTAGCACACGTTACTCTCTTTCTCTCTCATCAATACCGAAATCGATGGGAGGGCGTCTAAATCGTTGTTTTTCTAAAAATCTCGACAGTGTAAGTTTAATCGAATAACGATATTTGTTTCATTATTATTAGTGAACTAATAAACAGTGCATTTATAAAAATATTTTTTTGCTACTAACTAACTAAGAAATATATTTTATATCATAATATAATATAACATCTAAATATTGATTTTCTAAGGATCGACCTTGTATATATTTTTTTTAATCGATATCAGTCACTTCGATTTGAACCTATCGGTCAAAGTACGGTAACCCTATGCAATGCCAGCCAAACCATAAACAAAACAATACAAATAAATTGCGAAGTTATATTTGAGTTGCTCTAACGTTGGTAAACTGTAGTTTTTTTAATTTGGCTGGGTTACTAGTGTCACAACAGAGTAGGTATGGTTACTTTTGGTCCATAAATCGCGAATGTCAAATGTCAGTGTGCTACGCATAGTAAAAACGTGATTTATGCTTTCGTCGTATTATCCTAAAGAAGTGTGTGTGCGTGTATGCATATGCCTAAATCGTTTTAGTGTGCGTGAATTTGTTACACGAACTCGCGAGTGCCTGCTCGGCAAAGTTTGAAATTATGTATTGAATGTTAGGTTAGAATTTTTATTTAAAATGATTATGTAGTTTAATTTAATCAATATATCATATTATTGAATCTTATGAGGTAAGCATTGCTTATTTGCCTATATGGAATGCACGCCACTGCATAATAAAGTTCACTTTGCGTACGATAGACCTTTACAAGTTTGCCCAATCTCCTTTTGTCCTCATAAACATAAAACACAACCATTTTTTTACTACATATTATAGTATATTTAATATAATAATAGACTATTATCACTGACCCGTTTACCATGCATAGCTATAAAGCGAAAGCCCGTGCGCATTCGTATCGGTTGCGATAACACGCCTGGAGCAGTCTCAACTACCTTTCCAGTTTATGGTCATATTTCTATAAATGGAATCTTTTTTTGGATAATCAGCATATTTAGCTATAGATTGATTTAGGCACACACTATGCATCAAGGTTTACGGACGGGAGATGGGTTTATTAAACAATATCGGCGACGAACAAATACCCTACTTGTTAGAATAGAAACTTCCCCGACCTGCACACAACAACTCACAAATATTTACTTATGAGAAATTCCGTGTGTGAGGAATGTCCCAGGATATTTATTTATTTATACTTAGATTGATTGAAATTTCATAGGTTCGTATTTGACAACAACGTCGCTTAGGATGATGATCTCCGAAAATGGTGAGCAGACGTAGCCAAGAAGACCGCAGTAACCAGGACACCGGTTGTCAACTTGATGGGGTCATTCACCATGGTTTATCACCACAATTTATGTACCATTTAACTACACACGTTAACAATCACAGCTTATTTATCAAGTAAACAAAGAATTTCCGTGAAAAATAAGATCCGAATGAATTAAACATAAACCAATTATCGATATAAATCCTTTGTCGTTACAATACTATTCATGAAACCTTTTAAATATATTTAATTAACAATAAAATGTCCTTATAAAACCTAGGAAAATATTAATTCATGAATTATATATATTTTTTTGTAGTGCAATGACCTTATAAGGTAGCGGCCACACGCGAGTCGTACGCAATGATGCATTGTGGTCGTAGCGACCACAGACAAGATTTATCGCATTCAACACAGCCGTGTAGCCCTAGTGGTTACACGTTTTACATGTGGATTTATCTTGTTTATGGTCAATACTCGTATGGTACTAGGATTTGAATCTTACACGCGTCTATGCAATGTACTTTTAGGGCATGGAATTTTTATAGGGTTTGCTTGTAAAACCCCGTGCCTTGTTTGTTAATAAATCCTCTTCATTTCTCTTAGTTGCAATCAGATCTTTAACAGTTGGCCTAATCCATAAGTCCTCAGTCAGCTGAAAATTGAAATAGCTTTGCTCTTAAGGGAAGAGTTGGTAACGATGAGATCCGGCGAAGAGACTAGCCGATACTTCTCTAAGAATAAGCAAGATGAAGAGGCAATGAGCAGAATCTGTCGAAGAACCGATTACCATTGGGGTAGACGGGTAGTTCCTTGCCTGGAAACCACGCAAAGGCGATTAAAGTGTGGGACGACCTCCCGCTAGGTGGACCGAAGGCTTCGTGGAAAACTTGGCAGGCAGGCGGAGGGGTAGATGTGAATAGTTGAGAACCGGATAGTGTAGCAAAAATTAAAGAGAGTGAGATTATGAATGAAATTAACAAATTGAAGAGTCTCTTTGACTAACCATCATCCAAGTGGATATCGACTGAATGAACAGGAAAAATCCAGCTGACTTCAATGAATAAAATAAAAATATTCCTTCGTGCCAACCCTAATTTCGGCGGCCGCAGTACACAAACAGGGTGTTTCAGACACCTCCCTATTTGTCGTCGCGGAAACTATCGCCCGAGCCGTTATTTAATGTGTGACAGACAGACGGAGTCTAAGCTCTGCAGTTTACCAAGTTTGGTTATAACACGTGTGTTGTCAACTGCGCTGACGCCTGTGACAAAGCATTGGCTCAGTTAAGGTACTGAGTCACTCAGTACAATGCAGGATTATTTATGAATGCCCGGTTTCAATAAAAAATAAAAGTGGAGAGAATAAAATAGGTACTATTTCAAGAGTTTTAAGATATAAATTAAATTTATTTATCCACTATGCTCAATTCGTCTATTGATGATGAATAAATAGGTATATCCAGCAATAACAGCCGATGAGTTCTCGGTAAAGCGCAGAGCCCGATTCTGGGATTTTCGTAAACGGAACGTGAGATATTTCGTGCGAAATTACCTACGTGATTGAATTTCGCGATTTCGTATTTCGAACGCGCGGTAAGTGCCGCGTGTTTGCGCACGCGCATTGCGCAACCTGCAACCGTCGCGCGAGTGACAACCCGCAATTTATCAAACAAATACCTGCCAACCGTTTTGCGTGCAAACTATTTGTTATTCAATATTCGACCTTCATGATTCGCGTGAGAATTTAATTCTAAAGCATGCAATGCAAATTAGCTGTATGAAATTGTAAGTGTTTAGCCTAATATTCCATTTTACATAAGCTACGAGTTTAATGCTGGTTTCGTTGTAATTTTAACGAAGCGAAACCTTTAGTTTAACTAACAATGGTATTTACGGCAGTTTATTATAAACCTAAGAACCACTGAAGGGGAATTTTGCGGAATATCTTTAGTCATACAAAATATGTACGACAAGGATAAATAAAATTATAGTACTTTTTATTTGTCAATTAACTAACCGGTTTATTAAAAGTAGCTAAATGTGCATACAAAATTAAGTTAAAATAATAGACAGTGAATCAGGTCAAGTATACCGGAAACTGCGCGCTGGTGCCCGCTGCGCACGCGCCGCTCGCTCCTATTCAATCTTTATCGTGGACTCAACACAATGGTGCGAGCGTTGCAGCTGTGTCCATCTATTATAATTATATTGTTCCCTATTACTTAACTATGGGGTATGTAATTTAAAAACTTAAAACTTAATAAATCAAGGACTATTGCATTATGAATAGATGACAGCCTAGTACTGAACAATAAAGATCCTCTTCTTCAGTCGATCCCTCATTTCTGAGGATCGTGGTCACTGGAACCCCTTAAACGGACAAACTGCCTCCATCGATTCCGGTCCGAAATAGCCCTCACCACTTGGTAGAATTTAGAAGAGGAGGTAGCTTCTTTCACTTGTTCCGACCATCGTGTTGGCGAACGGCCTCGTGTTCTCTTGCCTTCGGTATTGCCAACAATGACCAGCTTTTCAAGGCTGTTATCCCCTCTTCTCATTATATGGCGAAATATGTATAATGGTGGACAGTCGGGTCTTAATGCCGAGTTGGGAGAGATGAGAGAATAGATAAAATAAAGAATAGATACAGAGAATAAAGATCCACCCCCACTTAATATGTAGGGAAAGACACACAAGAAGAGAGACCGACTTGTCGAAACTATTTAGTTTTTACAGACAAATTCTAGGTTCCATGTTTGATTACGGATCTCTAAAAAGGAAGGAAAAAGGAGTTCCATTGATAAGGTAATAAATTACAATGTACTAGATAGATAAATGATATACAGGCAGGAAAGATAGAAAATAATAGCTAATTGCAGACTATTGCATTAGGAACAGCACATAATATCCGTCGAACGTCTCGTAATAGAGAACCAGTAAAATTATCTTATAACAGCTACATATTACTTTTCGACTGAAAGATTTCTATATATTTTCCATCACCTAATCAACAGGTTTCTATAAAATCCATGTGATATCCACATTCCATACATTTGCATTTGGCGGTGGTATCTGGCGACAACTTTTTCGGTTAGGGTTGTCACAGCACTTTAAAATATAAATTATAAATCATGGTCACGTGAAAATATTATCATTATTATTAGAACAATTATCGAAGTGGACATGACGAAAATTAAACTAAGTACATTATGAGGCAGGAGTCGTGAGCACAGATAGATAATAGTGGATGCAAGCTCGCGCATGTACACTTTTGGCCATAACACAGTAGCCAAATGACACGCAAGAATCCAATAGACGACGAGCATCGACTGACGCCTGATTGACGACTGACTCCGCCAAACAGACCGAAAAATTAACGACTGTGACGACGCAGGTGTCAATTTGTGCTCAAGTCTCGTGCCTCTTACTTTACCTACTCACTATTATAATTATACAAACGTAACGTTAAATTCTTTGCCATGCCTCCGACCGAAAGTATAACCACAGTAGTTCATGCCTTAACTATTACATTGGTTTTACACGGCCATTCTAAGGCAGTTACAGGACATAATTTACAAAACGTGACAACCCTAACGTAAACGTAATAGGTGGTTTGATGAATGGCGGTGTAATAGCTATATTACGTAGGTTGCGTGCGATCGACGGCGACACTCGACATTCGACACAGCGAATTCCCAGAATATGGATGAAACTGCTAATTGAAATTTTAGAAAGTGCATGCAATTGTAACGAAATTTTACTTAATAAAACGAGTAATACTGGTTGACTGACATATAAACAATGTTCAGCATAATCTGGAGGACCAAGAGATTTGAAATTTGGAGGAGATATTCCTTGAGTAAACTAGGGGTGAACACGGGTAGGCGTAACTAGGGCCTTACCTACTAATCTACCTACTAAAAACCACTATATATATTTTAATTGTCTTCAGTAGTGGTAACAGGAATAACATGTGATCCACGGATGCCTTTAAAGCTAAAGGGAAAAATTTATAAGTCCGTGGTAAGACCTGTCTTAATGTATGGTACGAAATGTTGGGCAGTAAAGAAGACGGATAAAGAAGATTGCATGCAGCTGAGATGAGGATGTTGAGATGGATGTGTGGAGTGACAAGAATGGATAAGATAAGGAATGAGTATATAAGGGGAAGCTTGAAAGTAGCGCCAATGACTGAAAAGTTGAGAGGGAACCGTTTAGCGTGGTATGGACATGTTAAGAGGAGAACTGAACGCCACGTCACTCAAAGAGCTATGAATATGAAAGTATATACAGGAAGAGGAGGAACATGGGTAAGAAAGGAGTGGATGCTGGTATGATGGATAGAAAAGACGAATGGAAGAGACGTACATATTGCGCCGACCCCAAATCATTGGGAACAGGGCAGGCAGATGATGATGATGATGAGTAGTAACTTATCACAATGCGAAGATCACTGCGCTTTCTATTCCCTGGTCTTGAACCAATCGACTTAAATAGGTCATTAAAAACATGTGAGGAAAACTAAACACAAAGAAGCTCGCCTATCAATTATATCGTCAACCTTCGACATAATGTAACAATGTTGATCAATGCATGCGCGCACGCAACACAACATAATGCATTGTTATCATCATCAGCGTAACAATTACAACATAATAACATCACATAATTGTACATAACAACAAGTTTGAATACGGCCGACATAATATAGCTTCTGGACAACTATTTAACGTAATACTGGGTTTGTAATTATTATTACAAAAAAACAGTCGAATGGAGAATATGAATTTTTAAAAGAAGGTTAAAAAATACAATTCGAGATCAATACTATGAAATTCACTCATATTTAAAAAAAATATCTTACAATGGTGCCGATTCTGTTGTAAATCGCACTAAACTAATTTTAGTCACATCACATCTCTTTCCTACAAACATTATTGAAAAAGGATAGAACATATTTAAAGCTGTTAAATTAGTTTTTGCCGTCTTCATTTGCGGGTATTATTAAGACGCAACCGCGATAGATGGCTACTAAAATATTGAAAACAAGCAATGGACCAATTCGACAGGACTAAATTTCTTACATCCTTTTCTTGTGTTCTTTGTTAGAAAGAGACATAGTGAGACTAAATTAGTTTAATTGTAAACAACAGAATCAGCACCAATATTTACCAAATCTGCCTATGTATCAAAGCATGTAGAGCGAAAAATTTGTATGAGTTCCTGTCTTCTACAAAATCAGAGACCTTATAATACTTCTGTTTTACTAGCTTTTAAACCTATAACACAGATAGCTAAGGGGTAGGTACTTTAGCTTACTGAAATGGCCTAAGCTATATGATATGAATATGTGTAGTGACTCAGATTCACAGCAAATCCGTTGACGTCACAGGACGCCATTCCCGACAGTGGCGTCATGAATGCATTAATCCTCACCATGCCAAGTGTTTCAACTTCCAGGGACTGCGACACGAGGGCGCCACCGTTGTTCGCTCTCCAAGTTGCAAGATTTATGCGCGTGCGCCTCGTGCGCTTAATATTCCACATCCGGCATCCACTTTCGAAACGAGCGTGTTTGAAAATTGCCGCATCTCCCGTACAACCCGGTACAATAAATATATACGACACTTATAACGGTATGAGCGACTTTGGACTCAATCTACAGGTCTCTATATCCTCTTTTCGGTGCATCACAATACACCGAGAAGATCGATGCTGGTGAGATCTAGAAAAAAACAACGCAAATCATATTTAACAATGACGTGTATGAAGCAATCAAGAAGAAATATATGATACTGTGTTGAATAACCGAAGTATCTACTGAAGGATTTAATTTTCATAAAGATAGCATTAACGAAAAGTGGAACTCATTTCAACGAATGAAATACCTCAACCAAATGTCAATGAGAAAAGTTATCAACGCACCTATCATTCACTGTTTATCTCCTCACTCCAAGAACTCCAAGACATACCTACTCACAGACAATGGAGTCATTAAGAACAAGTTAAGTTCCCGAGCTACTAGACCTACTGTCATAACTACACAAGATAACCTCAATACGAACGGAACGTATATTTCAGAATCATCGACAAGTAAAAGTTGTTCCATATTTGTATCGCGCCGCGAGCGCAAAATTTACGACCAACTTCTTAGAATTGGGTTTCAAGACGAAACGTGAACTATGGCAACGGTAAAATTTATGGGTTCGCCTCGATCGACCGCCCCCGATGCCTGCGGCCAGTTCAAAGGGCTACCCTCTGCCCTAACACTCTCTGAAGCTTGATAAAACTTCACAACAACGGAAAACACATCTTAAAACAATTGCGGTAAGGTCAAAGTAATCTGCTGTGCTAAATCGCTTTTGTTTTTGACAAAGCCGAACAAAGTGGCCGCATGTCACGCCATCAGCAAAGAGCAAAGGTTTTCATACACTAAAAAAGGGAATAAGCATTAATATTGTTTCGAAACGAACAATGGACGGCGAGTTTATAGGTCTTATGGGAGAAATCTCGCTCGTGAACTAGGAAATGAACGAATTGAACCTATACTAATTTGTTTTGCCTTTTGCAGTAATCTTAGAAAGGTACGTTTATGGGTTAAGCAGCCATGTATGAAAGTAGTCGCATTAGAGAATTTCAGATTCGTAAGGGAAAATTGAATAACCGAATATGAACAGCGCTTCGCCCGTAACCTATCTTTACCAAAGTTTATGTAACTAACAATAAGCTTGCATGTATCGCTTCAGGTAAGTCAAAACATCACGCAAAAATTCGCTTTGAATCAGATAACGTTTTTCATACCAAGCATGATGCCAGCTTCCATTTTAAACATTTACTTGGAGGCTCTAATCTCAAAGCAGGAAAATCAAGTAAACATTCCAAAGCATCTTTACAACAATGATGTCGAGAATCTCCTAGAACTCATCATAATTGTTTCGTCACATCACGTGCCTCTCCTTCGACAGATGATACGGCAATAACCGAGGCCAAGCAAGGACGCGATGACCGTTCATTAGTAGCGAATGTATGCTCGGTGCGCCCGCGCAGATCGCAAGATAGCGCGCCTAGACGAAAACAACTTGAGTAGGAGTAGAGCAAAAAGTATATTAATTTAATGAATGAAATAAAATCGTGGGTCACGTATTTTTTGGTATATTTTTGGGTCGGGTGTAGAAATCTAGTGGTCTCGTTGGAGCAAGATTTCTATCGACCAGAAGAAAAAATAAAAGAAGGCCACAATTTCTGAGACATCGTTAATCTCCTGTAGTCCAGTGCTTGACACTTAAAATAACAAATTGACAAGATATAGTGAAATTTCCGCTATAATTAAGAGATTAATTAAGATTTCAACCATCTTGTGACGGTTTTTTTCCGTAATTTTAATCTAAACTATCCATCAAATGGCGTCTCGTACGATAACTTAGATGGAGATAATCAGTAGTTAGTTTAGGGTTCCGCACAAAACAATCTGAAACCATCAAAGGTTCTGGACTTAAATTCTTCATTGGTTTTACCTCAACTCAAGCTTTAGCTTTGCTTAGCTTATTGATGGGGTGGAAGTATCATGAATATGCTTTTTTTACTATGGGACAAATCTGAATCCCGAAAAAAAGACTTCTATACATTTTGCTCAAGCAAGGTTTAGAAAATGATAGTGCTAGTGAATTGAAATAAGTCTACGTGCGGTGGCTAGGTAACTATTACTACCCGAGGCAATCTTTCTGCATAGTAAATAAACAAAATACGGAATCCTAATCACCGATCTCAACTCACTTAACTTTACCAAAATATCCTACCCGTTAAAGCGACTACCAAAACGTGTGAACAACACTAATCTCTAGCACAGATTACTAAATAGTTACTATCTCTAGTGAGTGACCCAATAACTTCCACTTTACCCAACTTGCACTCAACATGAAATTCCTTTATAATTATTTACTTATTTTTAATTAACAAGACACCTTTAAGATAAACGTCTGTATTTAGTTAAGAATTTTGTAGGATGAGTAATCAATAAAGACCTAGATAACCTTGACTTTTGTATTAATAAGTTAACCAACAGACATTTTATTAAGACAGTTTGACATGGAATCTAGGTTACATCAAATTTATGACTCTTATTTGACGCCTACGTTAATTGTTTATTTCGGCAAACTATAGGCTACCTACGATATGTTTTATTAAGGTTTATAAGTTCTTATTTTATCAAGACTGCGTATCAGGACTTTTATTATTTTTTATAAAAAAAATCATCTTAAAAGCCGCAAAATACACGATAACTCAAGTTCTGAGAGTCTCCAAGCCTAATTAACTTAGGTGGAAAATAAAAAAGGATGCCAGTCAGTGAGTGGATCGATGCGTCTGACCCGGTCACGGCACGGAACCGACATGACGTACCTACGACTTAGAGCTTGTTACAGCAACTTGTAAGTACAAAATGGGAGAGACATCGTATGTATGAGTGAAGACGAGTTTGGATGTAACACTGTATCTAATGTATTTCGTAATTTCGAGCGAAAATAGCAAACTCTTAGCAGTTTCCGAATTTATGTTAGCCTCTAAATCTGAATTATAAACATTTTCACTAAAAACAATAATCTTTTGACCGTCTTTTGTCTCAATCAAGTCTGTCAGAGTCAAGACGCCGAAGATCAAGTCAATTATGTCAAAAAGCAACCTTTATATCGTACCTTATTTACCATAATTCACAAATAACTTTGGTAGATATTTTCAGTTCTTACGTTATAAATTACATAAGCAAAATATGCAGAAGTAAAATATTTATATAGACAAATGTATGGGATCATTTCACCTGTACAAATTACAGCGTTTCGAGGTAATGAATCAGACAATGCCATTTTATGCAAGCTAAATATTTGGCATCCCCTATTTTTTTTTCTGACGGCATATTTTGTTTCTAGCTTCTTAGTTCACTGCGGTTTCACCCACGTTCCCGGGATAAAAACACCTATAATAGCCTATAATATTCGGGGATAATGTAGCTTCCTATTGATGAAAGTTTTTTTAAATCCTGCATATAGTTCCGGAGATTAGCCGGATTAAACAAACAAAAAAATTCTTCCGCTTTATTATATTAGTATAGATAGAGCTTGGCCAAGTCATTCATATTTTTTATTATTGTCTGCAATATTCTCAAAATTAGCAACTAATATACCTATTGACTGGATCTACGATTTGTATTTAAAACTTTAAAAAAATATTCATAAAAATTGCCATTTATCGGAGTGTTTTCAGTATTACGAGCTGTTTGTAGAATCAATTGTAACTCTACGTTCAAAAGTTGGCCTAAACTCGAAACTGAATGAATATTATTACTTTTTTCTGCGATCTTTTACTACAATTCCATTGAGTAATAATACGAATATTCTTTGTTACAAACTTCGCACGAAAACGAACAGGGTCGGAAATCTTAAAGACCGCATCTGCCTGTACCAACTAACAATGCATGGACGCACAAAGGACTAGTCTAAATCTGACAAAGATACCCAAGGTCGCTCTCAATAGCTAGAAGTGACATGACATGACATAATTGTGAGCGATATAGACGTGTAACTGTCAGGCGCACCCAGCCAGGGGCGTAGCGCGGTGGAGCATGCATGCGCTTACGCATGACTGCCATTGTTTTAGAGTTGCGAATTAATTCTATATCTGTGACATTTCTTTGAGTTTATTGAAATACAGTTGAATTTAGTTTTCGTTTAGAATTTATTTCCTTTCAGAACTTTTAGTTTCGCATAAGAGATACAAAATTATGTTATCCTTTTAAAAAGGCACAAATTTTTATAAACGTCCTGGGCATAACCATTATAACCATATAGCTAATAATTTCGTGACCCCTGCTCGAATCGAAGGCAAGCAACTATCGGAATTTTAATACTAAAATGAGAGTACCTACTCAAATTCTATGTTGCGACGCCGTAATACCTATTTTAGTTTGATACCTAAGCAATGAACACTCTACACTCGCGGTGAACGTAAGGTCAACTTGGACTACATTAAAATGACAGTTCATTTATATGCATAAGTACCCTGAAGTACCCTCGGGCGGTTCACCATTGTCTGTTGTAATACGATTATGTCAAACTAATTGCTATAGATCATAATCTAACGACATTAACTACCCTTTCGCCGATTCATTGTCAATTTGACGAATTGTCGTAGGCACAATGTCAAACTTGACATTTTGTAATTATAGAATATTTAATGTGAATGTCTCTTTGTTCACGTTTTAGTGTTTATGCACCCTTGACCTGTCGCTTTTAAGCTACTGCAATTACTATTATGATCGCTGGGCGTCGCCCACGTGCCTGTGCGTGCGCACTCGTGCCGCAAGCTCTCTCTCAAGTGGTAGTTTTATCACACTTACCATCAACGGAGATTTCATTAAAAATTAATAATAATACCTATTTACCGATACTACCATCCCTAAAGATAATAGAAACCCTGCCCAAGCCTTAACTATTATTAGATAACAACTTTGCTCCCTACCATTAGTTGGAAATATAGCCTCGAGTCCTCAGTTAAATAATTAACGCTTATATAAAACGTTAATAATCAAGTGTTACTTCCCGGAAATGGCACCTCGAGTCGTAGGACCCTGAGGTCTGGGTCTCATAGGTGAGTTACGAAAAGTGTTCACTTGTTTACATTTGGCTCGGCCTCTAGCCAGTGACATTAAGAGGGGTCACCGTAGGGCGCCGTCGCACTGCGCAGCTTTTATTGCGCGCGCGCACGCTCGCCACACCCTGGGGTGCGCGCACGCATGCAACGGAACATAATATCCCAAATGGCCGCGATTCTTTTTGATACTTAATAAATATCCCAGTAAGAAACTCGCTAACCCGGCGCAGCATAACAACTGAAAGCAAAGTAAACAAACACGAGTGAACGCATCGACGACTTCCTTTCTTTCCGCTTCGTCGAAGTCCACTTCTCCGAAACTAAACAAACCAACACGTTCCGTTTAACGCTGCGGCCGACTTCACGGATTGTTGCAATCCAAATCTGAATATTGACACATTCAATAATTGAAACAATTTAAGAACAAGACTGGCTGGCCGCGCAACTGCAATGTGATGGTGCGTATTGCAATGTTTATGTTTGTACATAGGCTATAGCGTAGGTTCCCGCGGTCGCCGTTGCGTTGCTCAACGGCTAAGGCGTGTTGTTCACGAGTTGTTTACAAAGCTAATTAAACTGTCGGACTGGAGCCGCCCACTGCGAAGACGCGGACGTTTCAATTAGTCGCCACTCGCGAATAATCCCCGCCAGTAAGGAACGGTGTCGCAAGGGTTTGCACAATCGGTGCGTTATCACCGCAAGTAGCTGATAAGCGACGCCTCTCGCGAGGGTCGTGCAAATATTGTAACACACGGCTGCACTTTAAGTAGAGCGCCTTCTTTATCTCCTTTATTTTTTTCAATCAAACGATTACGGTAAGGTAATGAATCGGTAACATGTCAGTGATATACGCGCCGGGATTCCTGTGCCCTTACGTGAGCGTGTGTCGTTTGCGAAACTAGCGGTAGGCGTCAGCGCAGTGTCGCGGATCATCGATCTAGATGCGCGGAGACAATTGCGCTAGCGTCAGGCACGACATCGGTTTGTGCAAGCGAATAACTTTTGAACAACGTGAAACTTGTATCCGATGATTTACGGATCACGGAAACCTGCGGCGTTTAGCACCGCAATTTCTAATCACGGTTTTGGAACTCCTGCAGCGATATCATTTTTATAATGTAGTAATTTCCAAACAAAATAAAGAGTACGGTTATAAACTTAAGGTGTAACACGATCCCAATCGATGTTGAACAGCGTCCGTGTATGTGTGATTTGCATGATCGTATCGACGGACCATCGAAACGATGTCGAAAGATCCGAATAGACCCCAAATACCCCGGATCGCCCACTCGCGCTCTCACGGCGTTGGCGTGCTCCAAATTAATATTATATTGTGTTACAATTACGGCAACGCACACAGATTTATCTGACGTCGCAATAGCCCGCGCCGTATCGGCGAGTGTATCGCACGCTCGTATTTGGGTCACGCCAAATTACTTCTCTTATCGCTTTTTCGCAAATCAGTAGGCGATGGACGATTAGTAGCTAGATCTCAAATCGTCCTTTCGCTATTACTAATCCATCGGTATCGCGTAGTAGTATGGAGGAAATATTGAACTTGGCAAGTACAATACACTGTAAGAAAACAATGGTCTCCGGGTGTGATCGGTTCGAGGTTCGACGGAAACCTGACCGCCGTGGGAACGACTCACGACAAATATGCGACAATGCTCTTTTGTTGGGACGTGCGTGCTTCGCACTTTTGTAAAATACCCAGTATTCAGAACTGCAGTATGTTACAGTTTCGAAATCACAATGCAAATAATAAATAGACATGCCCGGAGACGCCATTGTGTCTGAAGAATGCAGTATATTTTAAATAGCGTCATCGGTTTCGGTGGACGGAGATGAAAAAGTATGCAAATGAGCGTGTCACAACGACACAGTGAAAGAGTTTCGCGAGCGCGCACTTATCACCTTGGACCGCTAACTATTGTATCTACACTCCTTCTTTCCTGAGGTCGTGCGATATCGCTACATGATTAGGACTCATTAACACAAATGTATATTTATCGCTTGGAATACTTTGGAAACTATAATAAAAGGTGCACCTCATTAACACCTCGACCTATGAGTAACAACATAGAATTGTCAACTAGACTATTGTTCGAAGCTGTGGAATTTTGTTATCGATAGTTAGGGAGACAATAAGAACGTCTCGGCAACTGTGTAAATAGAACCGGGCGCTTCATGCAAGTTAGCAACAGCTTTGGGGACGCATAGTTAGGTGAGCTGGTAACAGGATAGTGTTGTTTTAAGTGATTCGTTGTCAAACACAACGGTCGCCTTCGTGATTTGTGTTCGTATTTGCTAAAATGTGACCGGAGCGACAAAGAGGCACGCCCCAACGTACAGTAACCTCGGTGACTCATCGACTGGCCGTGGAATCCGATAGTCAAGCACCGTTGAAGATTCACCTATCAAATTCAAATTTAAACTGACAACGACAGAATCGCTTAACAATAAAGCAATCTGTTACTACACTAAACTCGGGTAACAAAAGCAGATCATTCTGATTCAGGCCTTTATACCGTCTATAGATCCTGAAACACAATGATTGGCAGACGTATTTCTGTTATACAAAACGAAACATATTACCATATCATTATTCATACAGATGAAACGAAAAATGTACAACAGTTAATATTTAGGTTTTGCATTCCGATACAGACATGCAAATTAAGAATCTAGAACAGAAATGATGTTAGACGACCCGCGTCTCGCATACATGAACTCGTATCAAAAATACCGAAGCAACATAGTAACTGTAGATTACAGTTAAATATCTCCCCAGGTGAGCAATAAAGATGGTGTCCATGTATGTTTGTACCATGAGCTGGTGTATTGATCCACTTTAGACTAAGGGCAAAGCATCTCAACGAGAAAGGAGTGTAATACTCCGTAACATGATGTTGCCTGTTTCCTTATTGGAAATTGTCTGTTCTGATCTCAAGTATTGAATCTTGGAGATGTTATCATGTGAACTAACTGAGGAATGGAACTAGTTATTGCTAGTGACAACTATAAAACATTATTTATTAGCGCTTGTGAGCCTTGAGCGTTTGATGAATTCGTTCGATTCGTATCGTTAAATGATTTGTTTGCAGTTTGTGTAAAGACCCATTCAAATGTTCCGTTCGAACGCGCTGATCTAGAAATGGATAGAAAGGGTTGTTACGGAGAAACTGTTAGGTTGTTTGGAGAAAATGTGGTATTTGTAACTGATAAATAGATTTTATCGAATTGAGTAGAGGTAAATGTGAGTGTTTAAATGCGATGGAAGTATCGTCAAGTGTTTAGCAAGAGCACATTACGATGCGGGTCACTTGCAAATCTGGGTGCGCAAGAGCATGATCTTGACACAGTAGCGCCAGTGAGTGTTTGGTGATAGACAGATAGATCGATGTCAGTGGGACGCGGACGATACGTGAAACCTATTTACATTTGCCAACTGTCAACAATTCATACAATGTACAAAGAGCTCCGCAAAGTCTAGAAAACTAATTTCACTGATTTTTTAGCACAATAACTAAAAAGATTCCTTTCAAATCCAATTCGCCTTTTTAGTAACGGTTGCAAATGTTGTAACTCGTCGGTATGTCAAGGTGGTTCGAGAGATTTAGGGCATTTTTTTTTTCGATTATTACAACGCTGAAAATATTGTTGTGACAAATCAATTGATTAATCCAATTTTCATTTAATCTGACTTATTTTCTATCTTTATTCAAGCGCAATTATAAAAGTATAAGCAAATATTCTTCACATTCGCATATAGTACCTGAATGTAAAATGAAGTCCAGTATCGTTAAAAATTTTCGAAGATTGGTCGACATTTTCAGAGATTGAACGAAAGAGTATTATAAAAAAGTCAATAAGACATATACGTACATTTATGGCTCGAAGCAAATAAAATAAAAACGCGTAGACGTTAACTAGACATAGCTGCGCGGACGCATGTCCTCTTACTGAAACCCACACAATCGACTATTGACATTGACACGCCTAATTACAAGACATGCGCAAATCCAATACATCCTCCGACGACCACCGCCACTGTCATTCATATGTCAATCTCACTAATAGGACTAACCCGACTACAGAAAGTGGCAGAACAGGTAAGTTATTTGATAGTCTAATATTTATTACCTGTGTAAAATTACGGCCTAGAATGGAACATGGAACCTGAAGGGTCCAAAGTAAAACCTACAGAGGTATAAAAAGAGCCATTTGGTTGAAGTAGACTTGAACGAACTTCAGAGCAATCACTGACGAAAACCAGAAAATTTTGGAGAAATGGCAAAATTATACATATGAGGCCAAGATACATTAGAGAGTCATAGGAGTAAGTAGTATTTAATGTATTAGCAATTTATAGATCTGTTGACCTTGGTATTGTGTTCTAATAGCGAGCGAAATATTCTATTGTGTATGCGGTGGTGTTGGGTTGCGCACGCGCACCTTCACTAGTTTGAGGACAGCTGCACTTAGGCCTGTGACATTTAACACCTATCGAAAAATCTAGAATTTACGACCTACTTTGTTCAATATTCTGCAACTAATGGAAATAAAAAGAAATTACAATCTTTAGAATTAACATTAACTATATATAAACATGAGACGTGACACGATTTTAATTATTTAAGATAGACTTTATTCAATATATTCATTACATACATAGTTAATCTTCGTTAAAATGATCAATAGTAACGCCTTTCAACTTTATCTTAATTTTTTAAACAAATAATGCGATAAATCTCTGTCTGCCTTCACAGCAATAAAATTCAACTCCTCAGGTACGAATTTTTCCGATAGTTCAATCTAATCCCATATTGCATTAGTGATCGAATTTCAGAAGCTAGACCGCAAGCTACGGCAACCTTAAGAAACGTTTTAAAATTACGAGATGATATTTCAAAACATCTTTCAATATTATGTTGAAAATAAGTTTCCGACCAGATCTAGACAATCATAAAATTGGGATTAAAACTGATAAAGCATTTTGTTACTTTTGTCTTATAAAGCCGCTACATTTTAGGCTTGGATCTCCTTGCATTGCCGTTTATCAAAACCAGTAGCTTCCAAATATGGGAACAATTCCTAAGTTTTTAACATCGATCATCGATGCATGTAGAAAAACGTGGGGTTTTGGTTACTGTGGTTTTGGTTACAATAATGTTAACTACAACCACAATATTACCTATCAGATATTATTTCTTTTTTGTACATAATATATTCGCCATTTCTTATCCACAAATGTCTATACAACACAGTTTTTTTTTTTATGTGAACAGCCAGACGGATCAGTGATCGATATCGAAAACGCGAGAATCAGATCATATTATTTTGCATATTTTTTTAACATACAAAAGGGGATTGATCTCGTTCTAAATTACTTCTGCAGGTGTCCGCATAGTAATGAATGTCTATTGACTCAGGATAAGGGTCTTTGAATATTTCTTTCGTAAACGAACCTGAAGATAAGTTTATAGTGTGTGTTAGCCTTTGTCACAGTTTTACCAATGTTGTGTTTATTTAATGCTTTTAGTAAAATTGGTAACAGAGATGTTGTTAACGGAGTGGATGCTTATAATGAATATTAAGGATGGGTTTCTGTAGAGTGGACACTGACAGGTTAGAGAGAGAAAAATTCTAAGCTCCTAATAGGCGAGTATCTAGCCCATGCCAATTTAATAAAACAATAATCACGTCTTTCAATTATTTGTAGCCGCACCTGCCGCACCAAGCAGTACTACAGTACCAAGCAGTAGTTTTGTGTCTCAACTCAGTCACTGCGAGAGCTATTATTGGTAATAATATAACGCAGTAAATAGTAATTGTAAATGTATTCAAATATGCATCACATGCGCCGGCGCCGGCGAGGAGGATGCGGCTCATTAAGACAATTAGATGCTGATCCATTGCAATTCGCAATATGCTGTACAAATGCGCATACGCACAGCAATAACCGCCCGTTTAATGAGCCACCATAGTGTTTACTGCGCCCAATAAGCATCTCATTACAAATTGATCTATAATATGCTCGAGAAGGATGTTCATTGCTTTATTTTATCTGTAAGACGCTGTAGCTATTTCCCTGATTTATTAATTCAATGCGAAAATGAATGAGGCTTTTTAGGGTTCCGTAGCCAAATTCCGCAGGCAAAAAACGGAACTCTTATGGATTCGTCATGTCTGTCTGTCCGTCCGTATGTCACAGCCACTTTTTTCCGAAACTATAAGAACTATACTGTTGAAACTTGGTAAGTAGATGTATTCTGTGAACCGCATTAAGATTTTCACACAAAAATAGAAAAGAAACTATAAATTTTGGGGGTTCCCCATACTTAGAACTGAAACTCATTTTTTTTTTATCAAACCCATAAGTGTAGAGTATCTATGGATAGGTCTTCAAAAATGATATTGTGGTTTCTAATATCATTTTTATCTAAACTGCATAGTTTGCGCTAGAGATTCTTCCAAAGTGGTAAAATGTGTGTCCCCCCCTGTAACTTCTAAAATAAGAGAATGATAAAACTAAAAAAAATATATGATGTACATTACCATGCAAACTTCCACCGAAAATTGGTTGAACGAGATCTAGTAAGTAGTTCTTTTTTTTTAATACGCCATAAATCGTAAACCGCAATTTAACTTTCATTCAATCAACTAAAATAAAAAAAAACATTTTTAATTTATGTTACTTACTTGCTGCTGCGGAACTCTTCATGGGCGAGTCCGACTCGCACTTGGTCGCTTTTTAAAGAACGTGTGTTGCAGTTTACTTTGAAAGCCAATTAACGCATCGATTTTACTACGAATTTAGAACGAGTTAATTAAAGCTGTTATTGATATTGTATAATCACTAGACTTTTTATTCGCACTGTAAATAATTGATAAATTAAGGTAATAAATGCGGCCGCGTCCAATGACAACGTTGTTTATGCTTTTCAGGTTATCCACCCACCCGAATAAGGACATGGTACCATTCAAAACAAACGGCTACAAAATTTAATGGTCGCCTAATTCGCACAGCTGTATTTACAATCAACCGAAATTATTCGGCAAATGGGCCGCAACGACCTCCTTTATTATCAATAACAAATTGATGATTATACCAATGATTCGGATTAATGGGCAATAAAGTGTTTTATCTCCAACTAAAATTGATCCCCATTCGTCAGCGAGCCAGCCACTTAGTTGAATTAGGGCGTGCGCGTGCGCAATCCGCGGGAGGAACACGCAGATCACGACGCCCGCTGCCTTTCACCTCAATGTGGCATGCAGTGCGATTGAGATCGGCAAGCGGTGGATTCTGGGAGTATCGAAGATCTGACAGAACCGAATCTCAGAACTAGGTCTCCAGATTTTCAGTCTTTGCAAAAACTTCGTCTTACACGATGACAACTCTAATAGCGAAACGCAGTTTTTTTGTTGTTGCTCCAAGCCAAAACTTTCTATGGAAAGCCACTCTTAGCTTGCAATGAGTGCATGCTGTAGAACATCAAGTGGGGTCACGCGAGGAACCATTCAAGTGTCATTAGTGAGATTATACACATTATTTTATTAAATTCTAGCGAATAAAGCACCATTGGAACGTTAAGTTGGATGAGTTGCGATGGCATCACGGGATGGCACCCCAAAGTAAGTAACTTAGAATAATGTACGAGTATTCAGCAACTCCTATATGGGGTGTATAATACGAGCTTAAAGTATAAAAACAGTACAGACTGAAGCAATATCTAATTATGGTTCCGAAATCTTGCTTCTGAAGCAATGGCCATAAGTTACAAAGAAACAAATCGCACGATTGAAACTCAAAACGAGAGAGAGCATCGTGAGAAACAACGAGCGATGGTAACAACAATAGCAGAGATTACAGATGAAGATGTTACAGACATTCATAAAACGCGCTACACACCTCCCCAAGTCACACTGAACTGAACATAATAACCTTCTGGAATTTACAAGTCCTCCATATAAATAACAGACAACATCACCTGCCATGTAACAACAACTAAAAAAGAACTTTTGTGCATCCCGTGTGAAGAGTAATGCACTGAATTGAAGCGCATGTTCGGATCAAAGCCGTGAGCCCGCGCAGCGATCACGAGTGCCATTGCTGTAATAGAATAATTAATGGGCGCCGGACCGCGCCGCTGAGGGTCACTGACAGGCCCCGCTCCTTTCCAAGTGCATTCGTGTGTGTGAGGGCAAATGTGCAAGTTCATAGTACTCGATGCCTCTTGTACTTGCAACTAAGTGCGCTAGAGCAAATGTTGGTGCCACTATTTGAAAGTATACCGAAATTGGCCTAGGATGCTCTAAAAGAAAAAGTGTACTTTACGTACATGTTGCAAGAATCGTGAGAAATGTACGCAATTTAATATTCACAAGTTGAGATAAATAACTAATTGTTCATTATGTACGTTTAACACAATTACCATTTCCACATCTAAGCGCAAACCACCTTGAAGGTTCCAAGACGACGGCGAATTTGATTTAAAAAAGTATTATGTGCAGAACCAGCGGAACCACCCAAAAACCGTAAACATCTCTTCAAGTTTCTCAAGTCCGTTCCACTTACGAAAGCAGCTGAAGGCTCAGTTATTATTAGCCATTCAAATTGTGGAAAACAATGCCCTCGGTTAGGGGGTCGAAACAGACAGGCCAATGCAAATTTCCGACGCTTGGAAATAATCGCCGGTTAGCTGGCACCATTGTATTTCGTGAAAAGATTTAGTGATGCAAGATTTACAACGGAACTCTCGACATTTTAGGTTTTACTTTCAATGCAAACATTAATTCAGTGCCTTTAGAACAATAAGAACGTGATATAACGTCTAACGCATCGCATGATCACGATGCGATTCAATTCTCGTACAGCGGAGAGGTACAAAAGCACGAAAGTCCAATAAAATTAACAAGAGGCCGATTGGTGTTTCTATCAAGAGCTGATTACTTATAAATGGCAAACGTCAGTCACGCATCGTGAGTCTTTAGAAGGAGGCCTCAATAAATAGTCGTGCAATTTCTGAGGTATAGTAGTTGATCCCTGTCACGGTGGTCGACATGCACTAATGTAATGCAAGCCCGCTCGGGGCGCTCCCGACTTGAAATATCACGGAATCTCGCAACAGCCCAGATGAACGTATGTATTTCTATCGTGATACTACAATTTAACTATAAGTAGAGCTCATAATCGTGTAGCAATATCATCTCACGATACGTTTCTACATCTTCAATTCTTTTTAGAGGTTTTAGTCGCTATAAGAAATCATCTCACTCCAGCTCTGTTTATTTCAATGGTAAGTATTACGAGGGTTCTACTGAATTCTATAAATAAACGACAAAAACTCAACTTCCATAACCATAACCGGTTAATTTAATAATAGTCAGTAATCGTACGGATACCTACATAAAATTAAGGTATTGACATTGTAAGGTTGACATTCGCGAATATAAGGCAATCTTCTGATGCGCTGGCGCCCGCTGCGAATATTATTATTATGTATAAAACGCACCTACGTCTATATTACCACAGATTTAAGTAAACATACATCGATTTTGTGTTGAGTTCGGCAATAAAATTTGCGAAAATAAACTGCGAAGCCGCAACGACCTCCGTAGCTGATATGGCAAAGATCATTATCGCGACCTCCAACGTGACATCCGTTGTTTTCCAACAAAAATCGGTATAATCGAGGTGGTCACCCACGGCAGAGACGTGTCTTGTTAGCAAACATTATTGCGAACCAGCCCATAAATGGCGAAGGACGGGTAGGCTCCATAAACAACTTATTGTTAGGTACTGCCATCGAGGGCGTAACAGACATTTTTGACAAAATAAACTTCGGGAAATTTCGATATTTTCGCCAAATCTTTATCACGAACGAGCTGACGTTGACACTCAAGAATTTCAAGTTCGAACTTTATTTAGGTTACATAATATTTTCTCGGAGGAGAGGAGATTGTGTATGCTTTTAGTGACTCAAATTGAAAAAGTAACGATGTTAATAAATATGGCGAGATTATGGTATAATACCTTGATCTGTGCTATGCCTATATTTAAAGTGCATCACATCTCTAACGAGTGAGAGTCCGTGTATCTCGGAAGTCTTTGATGCGTCGGAGGTCCGAGGGAACGATAGCAATCTGCGGAAGCCACACTCGCGGGAGCCAACTCTCGCTTCCATTGTGAAAAGCCGACGCCGGAACGGCTACCCTCTGAACTACAATACGATCGAATCGCAGCACACGCGTCGTCCAACACAATAGTAACAAAACTCCGTTACGAGAACTCGGCAGGAGTACACCAGGAAACGTTCCGCTCTGCATTTCTATCTGTGTGGTAAAGGAGAGTCGCTCGGAAGACTGTATCGCGTTACGAGTGTCCGTTTCGAATGTGAGTGACAACCGCGGATGTGTAACTTGAACGTTGCCAGAGAGCAGCGCTTCGGTACGCCTCGTGACAAAATAGTGTGAGGCGGTCACCGCAAACCACGGCCTTTGTCGACGACTTATAACGTCGAAGAAACGCTGTAATAGCAGCGGCCTACTTACACCAGCGCAGCGAACCCTGCGGTGGGACCGCTACTTCATCTCAATTTCGTGCCGGTTCCTTGTTCTCGTGGGCCGTTTTCCACTGTGTATCCGATGCTCGCGTACGATATGAAACCGGGGTATGTATCTGCGTAGATCAGCCGCATTCTATCTATACATAGCCAAAGTCCTACACAATTGCGCTGCAGGAATGAAGGAATCAAACTTAGAAGCTTATTATTTCTATAACAAAAGCGTCCGAGCGGATGGAGGATCTAGCTATTGTTTGGCAAAGTGTAGGCGATGGCAGAGAATTGACAATGGCGGAGCGGTGGTCGTAAAAGTCGGCAGGAACTAAATGGTTCCCGTCGCCATTTGACCGATTGCCCATAAAGTTGTTGCGGCTCCGACGATAGCTTTGTCCCGTTCTGACGAGGATTGAGTGCACTGCGCATGATGTATACTGCCATCGTTGGTGTTTATTACCATTTGTGTACCATATTTATTGGTACTTATCAATAAATATAGTAATAATGGTAGAAATTAAAGTTGATTATTACAATTCGTTCAATTTATAAATCACAAGCCGAATTAGGTCAAGATTTTGTGAGAGGTTTCATCGTAGCTGTTATTAGTTTATGTCTTATCAAACCATGCATTGTAAACACCGCATAGATACAAGGATTTTTATATCATTATAACCACTAGCTAGGTCATCCATATAGGTATACATTTTACCTAGTGCAGCAGCTGAGTTAATACTACAGTTTGTGGTTTTCCCCATACTGGCTGACAATTTAGATCGGCCATGACAATAATTTATAGAAGATAGGTGTAAAACTTAACTGTGAATAAGCTAATGCATGTGACTTGGGTTAAACTGTGTAAAATAACAGATTATAACATCGTCAAAACATAACAATCCATAACAATACGTTTCAGACTCAAGATTTAGCTAAGATTAAAACAATTATGCAAGCGGAAATGTAAACTTAATTATCATAATTTAATTTCGTGGTTGGTGCGCGTGCGACACTGAAATCGTGACGTCACGTGAACACTTGGCTACGAAGAAAACGGAGTGATTCATTCGTCAAATCGTGTCCGTGAGGTGCGCGGGCGCATATTGATGTGAGCACGAACGCTCGCGCCCTCCGTGAATTTCTAACGAGCGACCATGTTTTACTGACATTTATAATGGCCGACTGGGCTGTGCCGCGCTGTGTTGACACACTGCACCGATCTTACCTGAAAATAAAGGAAAATAAACAATTGAATTCACGGTTGCAACACACTAGATAACATCTTAATGATACATTTTAAGATAAGATTTGATCTTAGAGTCGAGCGGTAAACAAATTCAAAACATGGTCAGGTGTTATGTTAGTTAACATGAACGTAATCCAATAAAACCTGGAAGTTACCCAAGCAAGGCGTTGAACGAAGTCTGTCTGTAATATGTAAGTAAGACAGACAATTGCCGGACGGAGTTTACGCAAGCAGAAACTGCGCGGACGTGCAATAGTTTCATTACAGTACTGCCTATGACATTTACATGTATTTCTATAATTGAATTAGGAATGAAACGAATCGGTAGCGAGAACAAATCACCACCTTGTGCAATAATCACCAAAGTATTCAAGGTGGCTTTAAAATCTAGCATCAATCCTATTGATATAATTTCGGTATGTGGCGCAATTTGTCGTCAATTGTTTCTTACGCCTGTCACGTTTTCGTGATTAGATAAGCTGAGTTGTTGGTACTAATTGCTAAAAATAGTTTACAACACCGAAGCAATTTTTACCTTTATTCAATATACCATACTTCAAGTTCGCAATGCATGTAGAGGCCTGAGGAATTTACATTTAAATGCGCTGAATCGACATTGTTCCCTACCTGCATTATTTCAAAATACATTTTAGCACTTACATTGAATACAAGGAATAATACGTGTAAAATATCATTGGTATGCAAGAGTGACACTCAATGGTTCGCTAACGAAGCGTCCATACTCGAAACATCAATACAGAGAGACTTCCAATGGATTGGTGCTATGCTAAAAGCCGTTTGGAATTTAGCTCGTAACTCAACAATAGCTGTCTCGGGCCCTTGTCATTCGTGCCGCCGCCCGAGGGTTCAGGTCAAACGACGTGCAAGCAAACCACTCAGCCCTGAGGCTTTTCACCAGCTTAATGTCAAGCCTCAATGTGCGCTGACGAGCGATCATTACTTCCGCGAGAGTAAGCCGGGGTCACATTTTATTGATAGACAACATACGACTGCATCCACACAATAATAAACAAACACACCGAGACGCTGCGGTTAATTAAATCCATAAATATAGCAGGTCGATTGGTAACCGCAACAACACGCCACGAGCAAAACAATACACAAAACATAATGTGTCATCGGAGCGTGGAAACTGTGAGATTACGTCAACGAACATGCTGGAGATGTCGCAAACGATTCGTGCAACCTATCACAAAAATGACTAACCCGAGAGAAGCCATTTTCCAAAACCGATATCGATCGTAATTCGTACAAAGACAGCATGTGAACCGAACGCAACAAAGGGCCTTGCATAACACGGGAAAACACCGGATCACGACACGACCGCCCCGACGCCATTATCGTACGAGGAATAGCTAATGCCGATAGTAAACACGCAATTAACTCTCGAGATGGAGCTTATAATTTAGCTAAGCGACTCTCGGGCGAAAGTTAAGTACTACGCCGAAGCTCACGCTTAGACACCGCGTATCCCGCTCGATAGCAGAGGGAAGCAGCTAGATCGTTAATTAAAAAATGTTAACTCATTAATCAGACGCCGGCCGCACTTCGATCGGGATCGGCTGCTCCGATTCATTACGCTCTAGATAAGAGCAAGTCGCCCGCGCGATCGAAGCATTATTTTATTGGTCATAAACGAGAGTTTACCATAACGAGACATTATTAGGAGAGGCACGACGAGATAATAAGACGCCGGCAATAAATAACACATGAAAGAATAATGCGATACCGAAACGGCGAGTTGTTACAACCATTTCAACAAGGTTGGCTGTGGGGAACAATAAATTGATAGTGATCAATAATCAGGTAGATTTCACAACAGGGTTTCATTGGTGATATTATCTGCGTTGAACGCACAACGGGTCCAGAAGGTAGCATAGATCGACGCAATAATTTGCATAGTTTAATGTTGATGCGGCCCATTAGACGAGGTGACGCCACCCCGGTATCGTTAACGACTTCATGGAACATCGCAGCGAGCTACTCCTTCATCTGATTACGAGAAGACGAGATTCCTGCAAGCAATTCGATCGATAAGACTACTCTTGGTAGAGGAATTTTAATGAGTTCAATGGCATTATATCCACGAGTAGTTAGGCTATGATAGTTCAGTGGTAGTGGTGTCGAAAGCAGTGGTGAAGATCGTGGGTTCCAATCCAATAAAAAGCATGAGGTTTGTACAGAAAAACATCGTACCTAATGAAACTATAGCACGGTGGTAGCTACTACAGAAAATCTGTCAATAAGCACCTATCGGTGTGTTACAATTGTACTTTAGAGCCAGCTTTTATGTGCGTACCACCATTGGTCACGTAATCGTTGAATCGTAGTCAAATACATGGCTATCCACGGTAGAAAAAAATAATACACAAATACTATACTTCAAGGTTTTGGCGTACGTTCCCATAATAATGTTGTATCGACGTCGGTGCCTGTGGCGGCGGGTGGTCGCGATAACGCGGGCTTGCGCCGGCGCATCTCAGCGGGTGCATTGTCTACCCGCACACTGATAAGATAATTAAGAAGTACCCCACGCCTAATTTATTGTTAGCACTATCACCTCACTCAGCAGCAAACATAACGTCGCTTATTTCACAATTTGTAATGTAAATAGTAAACAAAAATTATAAAGTCGTGTAGAGAATTATAAAAGTGAAAATGAACAGTTAATATGACGTGAATGTCATATCCGGTAAGGGACTAAGTTCCTAGCATTAAGTGGGCCACTTCGCTTTCTAGGAAGAGCCTGGCGAAATGACGGACGGCCGATGCGTGTCCAGAATACAAACAACTATACTAACCGCACAGCTCATATTGCATCCTTGATTAATCATCGCGACACTGCAACAAGTTTTATGCGTCTGAGAATAACACTGTTAAGTGTTCGCACATTGCCATTTCGGAGTGCGCATAAAAAGTTATCATTGTGAACGGGAGACATAAAAAGAGCCCACACTTACATATGGACGCATAAACACCAATTACGCTGTAACAAACCTCACCTGAAGTTGTGTCAAGGCGATCACTTTCAAAGGCTACCTCGGCCAGCATGCGACCACAAACTTGTAATACTTGAGTATAATTTTGTAATGGACCCGGCTATTGAAACAATAAAAGTGCTTTCGAACCAAAGATCGTAACGTTCACCGGTGGCGTATGTTTTCGGTAGCTCGGTTGGGGCGTAGACGTCGCGCACCGACGCTTGGCCGATGTAAACGACCTGAGCAACAAAGCGCACAGCACCCGGACTAATGGAATTCATCTCACACCCGAATCCGTTCCGTTACAAACAATGACCCTTAATTACATGCCGATCCAATTATGCAACCTGGCATTACGCACCGAAACAGAATAATCGAAAACGGTACGAGATTCGATCAAAGATCGGATAACGGGATTGCTAAATCGCAACGAGCGAATCGAGAGCGTGCATATTTTGTCACACGATTATGTGTGAGACGTTCAGATTTAGAGACTTAAGTTTCAAGTGACCCAGCGAGTCCCAAAGTGGGTCACTCACTACCAATTTGCGAATCAGGCATCATTGTAATCGCATTACGATGTATGACGACTGAGGCGCCGACAATGACGCTGTCCGCTGCCGGGGTCAAGACCAAGAGTAGCCAATACTCGAACATCAATGCGACATTGTTATCTGAACTTGGACACCGCGCGCGACCTCATCTGTGACATGCATTATTCTGTACACGAGTCAAAAGATTTACGCAATGAGGTTTTAATCGTCTACTGAATACAGTGGAGTTTAGGTTAAGGTTGATAAGTGATTTTATTAACAGCCGTCTTTTACTTTTCATCTCAAAGTTCCTTCCTGTTAAGTAATATCATGGTCATGAGTTGAGTAGGAATCTGCTCTAACGAGATATTTCATGATTAATATGCGATATTAAAACGAAGCCCCATCAAGTTCACGACATCCGAGGCGCGCAACGACAGCCGATAGCCAATGTCGATATGCCAATCGTAGGATAAATAACTTCATCGCATCGCATAAAAGATTATTACCCGTGTACGAGGGGAACATGGTATCTGATACTAGCGTCTCGGCGCGAGATAGCTACGCCACGAGATGGCAGATTACACGCGATCGCACCATCACATACGGCATATAGCGTTGTTTGAACGAGTACGAGCCTATGGGAACACCAAACAACCTCAGAATAAACCAGTCATAAATACGTCCAGCGAGCCGATATGAGGCGTGTTTCCGTTCAGATAATCTCATAGCTAATACCCGTAATTTTATTGGTGCATACGGCTTAGGAAATTGTAAATATGGAATCAAATACAGAGTTGTGATAGCGTCGTCCCAGGAAATCTACAGTTGAGTATTCCAGGTTTAGTTCCTTTAAACGTTTCCTACAACCAAATTAGTCCCAAAACTCAATTAAATCCTATATGTCACAGGAAAAAAACTGTTGTTTACGTGCAATAAACTACAGTCACAGTGCAGTGGAGCGGTATCGTGATTTGCAACTTCGCTCCGCATAATTATATCGGACAGAAAGCGTTGCGTACTTTAATTTTAACGACATTAAAAAAGCCCGGAACTGAACGTTCAAGGGCGCACTACAATGTAATTCATGCAAAAAATCAAAATATTGGGCTACCACTTTAAACATTATGGAATAAGAACCAAAATCCAATCGCCCGCCTGAAAGCCGAGCCGAAACTCATAATGCGTACGTTGAACTTAAAAGGTTGTGACAGGGATATTAAGGTAATTATCTTAATTTGTAAACACAAAAAACGGCCGTCGACTCGTTGTATGATAACCGAGCGAAAAATGTTATAACTGAGATGGGGCGGTGAGCGAGTCCACGTAGAGACATAATTCGCTTAGAATGCGGATTGCGCACCAATTAACGCATCGAGTGCCCGTTCGTGAGAACATTATCAATTTACCGTAGAAATTTATAATTGCGCAATATTTTTATGGCAACATCTTAATTCATTCTGGGGAACTTGTTTGCGAGTGAGGATCATTTTTCAAGGTAAAAAGGACGCTGCGATTTGCGAGAGGCGAGATTCGCCTGTGCAATCCCGACGACAGCGCGCTAACTTTGCTAAAACACTGGGATTCGATAAACGGCGTGCGAGCGCGAGCTTGCTTCTAACGGCTTCGCATATCATTTGCATGAATCTACCCGTGACGAACGTCTTCGGAATGCGTCGGGAAACCGCGGACCCGGTCGTTGACTGATTGCCCAAACAAAGCACCGCCCGCGTTCAGCCCGCATATGGCCAACATCTATTGTATCTCAAAAACAACGCAGATATTGGTGAATCATCACGCGACGCCTTTTGTGGAAGGTCGCGGGTTAACACCTCGTCCGCCAAGGATGCCTGCGATGCGTAAATCAAACCATTTAACGAGGAAATCGTACCCGAATATCGTCGCGAGCTAGCTTTAATTAAGCATCTCCATAAACGTTCGACCTTTGACGGTGACATGATTAATCAGCAAATGCGTATTTAAATGAGCCATCGGATTCACAGCCGGAATTAAGTTTCAGTTTCAGTTTCAAAAGAGACGAATATAGTTTTCTTAACTTTTAAACGTCTCCTTTTGACTTCTGAATAGGTGATGTAAAACGCGCTGCAAATTTCAGAACTGGGATGTGACTGCACAGAGAAAGATCTCGTCAACGATGCCCAAATAAGGTTTTAGTCGCTTGTCGAAAGTGTCGTTAGGCCTCCTGTAATTGGACCCCACATCGTCTGGCTGGTAACCCGAAAAGGTGTGAGCGTGACTGTGGAAGCTATAGGAACGATATCAGTGGTATCGCTGGTGATTTACCGCCGTCATTAGCATACGTACCGACAGGTGTACAGGCGAGTGATAATTGCGTTCTCTAACGTAGTATTAACGATTGGCGCATTTAGATAACGCTGCTCGCCATTTGCGTGTGCGCAGCGAGCTCCTTATTGCTGCTTATCAGTTTGTAATATGATCCTTTTGTGGCGAGGCGAACAGCTGGTCCAGAACAGTGTAATTTTCCAATGAGATTTCTACTAACACCGTCTATTTTATCATATATCTAAAAGTTGACTGCTCTAGCAAAATTTCAATCGAGCATTATATTGATATTTTGAGTTAAAATCAACGTTTCACAGACTCGGTGGTGGTGATATGGTTTCAGAATAAATAATCTTGATTTTAAGTAAAAATTTGAGTTTAAAATCCCGTTGGAAGTTGGAAAGGTCCCCGGTGCCTGGAGCCGAACGGAAGCTGACTTCCGGCACGCGCCAAGAATGTCTCGTGAATATTCAACGCAACCAATTAATACGCCGACAAACAGCACAGATATTAACAGAATGGAAATCTACACGATGTGTAGTGGAAAATACTTGATTGTTGAGTTTTAGTAGATCCTTATCAAAATGCTGAGCGTGATATAAACGGCAAAGCAAGAGCATTCTTGTTAAAAGACCTAAAGATTAAACATAAAGACATTGTAGACACAGTGACAGACACATACCTTGTACAGATAGCGAGAATCTAAAGAATGCGGTACCTGTCAAATGAAGCGTGAAATACTTCAAGTATGAATTATGATAACATTTTACTTTACCTTTGTTTATCATACGACGTACGGTGTCTGTCTATATTGCAAAGATTTTCAAAACCAACTGTGTATAATATTGCTTCGTGAATGTCCACAAGAGACCAGAATAAATAGATCGTTTCGATAAATCGATAACGACAGGCGTGTAAATCGATCATCGTACCATCAATAAAGCGTATCTTTTTTGCAACGCGTGTCATGTCGCCGGTGATCCGCGTCAATCATACCGGGATACCACCTAAAATACGCCCAGTTATTATAGCCGGATCATTCACTGTGTGTACATATAGATCACTTAGATAAGTGATGGCAAGCAGTAACTTCATTATTATATGATTTTTATTTACTCTTTGATAAGTAGCATTTTTGTTTGATTTAAATTCTTTTTCCGAGTAAAGGAGCAATAACACCTTAATAGTTTAAGGTGTTATCTGCCTTATTAATATAAAAACAACATATTTCATGTTCAAATACAATACTACACACAGGGCGATTGTATTGAAGACCTGCTTGAATTGATTCTGCGCCAATGCCTTCTATTTGTGCAATACCCTTAACTACCCTACGACTATAAAAATTACGTTAGAGCACGAAATACCTCTAAAGGTATTAGAAGGAAGGCAATCTGGAGGTATTTGTCTTTGTCTCCATGGGAACACAAGACCAACCACGTTAACTGAGAGCTCCTAAACAACCAAGGAAGCCTGGACTTCTCTGGACTAACCACTTAACAGAAAGAACATAAGTTGCCACCGACAATAAAAGACACAATAACGAATGCTACAATAAAATCATGTTTATTCCAGCAGAGTGAATCATCTTATAAGGAAATACTCAACTATTTATGAATATTGCAGAAACTTGCAATTGTATTAAAGTTTACAATATCTGGAGACCATAACATTGTAGTTTTGAACTCGGATATAACAAAGTTGCAATTTTAGAGCTATTTTCAGATGGCAAATTACAGACTAGATTTTATAAAAGTACTTGCGAAGAATTGTGATTGTGACCACTGTTAACGATCCTTCTTTGCCTTTAAGAACCATTTGAACATTAAGTTCATTGATAATTTTAACAAGTAGACAGTACTTCAATATCGTAGAATCTCTCACGAGGTGCTAGACATGTGCCTGCGCCCTTGCTTGCGTTGCGTGCGACGGTTCCGCGCCGGCGCGCCCTGACACGGTCCCTGAACGCCCTAATAGGTCCAGATACATCGCCCTCAATTCTAGAAACATTGCCCTTGCCTTTCGTTGTGCATTGTTAGACAATTGTTATTTTCCAACGGCCAGAACCTTGTAAAGTTGTTAGCGGTGAAGGTGGGCAGCTAAATCGCCTTTTGTTCCAGTACCAAGTACTCCCAACTTCATTGGTACTGTAAATTCTAGTATCGTAAGTGATTCTAATGAAATGACCAAGTATTCTAATTTTGTTTCAGGTGATTTTAGAAGCAATTATGATCAATAATAGAGAAGGGAAAGCGTTTGGCGAATGAAAAAGGAAAGTGCGGCAGGTGCGCATCGCGAGGTGAGCCCTTCCAGGGCGAGGGAATGGAATGCGACTATTATTAGAGGACTCGGCGCCGGCGCACGCCACCGACCTGACGATACAGGGAGCGCTGCTTTCATATTTTGTATGCTAAGGAATTCTGGCATCGAAATAGCTTTTGGCAGGTCGAATGTTGAATTGGTCTATAATTATATTCAGGTGTGCTTATAATAAGAATTCTCGGCAATTATTGTCAATTTCACATGTTTAAATAACGGGAATAAAAATTAAAAATACTTCAACAAGAGATAAAACAATGCCATGCATATGACTGAAAGCAAAAAAAAACCCAAGCTAATGCTCCCACACCTCTAAACTCTAACATACAGCCTAAATAAAATGAAAAATACGTATATCAAACACAGACTGTATAACGCCAGAGTGCACGTTATCTAAGGATGCTGTGGGCATCGCAGCACGCCCGGCGCCGCCCGCTCCATTGTCGTACACCACGGACAGAGCCCGAGCCTGCGCGAGCGCACGCCAGTTCACCGTAATGGCCGATACTCGCTTGATAGCCAAGTAATAAAGATGATAGTTATATTTGAATTTTAAGAGTTAAAAAGTTACATTGGCAAACATTATATTTATCATTGATAGAAATTGGAAAGCGTGAATTCGACTCGAGAGAAATTCACCAAACAATTATGCTTAACCAAAGAAAATTCGGAATAATCGTAAAGAATCCAACTAGTCCTGTAGGTACTAGAGGAGGCTATTTTTAAGGTAGCACTAGTTATTTCGTCACCATCTTAGTCATAACAAAACCTCCAGTTTCTAACACAATAGAGAGCACCTATTTATTCTGGAAATAATGACTCCTATTAAAGCCGGTTCGTCACGTCCAGGTTCCGTTAGTTAACGGTTCCACGTACTAATAATAAGCGAATTTCTAAGGATCGCCTCGTAAGTTCACACCTCGAATATCGCGTTACGGCGTGCGATCGTTAGCTCTACCATAAACCTCTCCGTCAGTTAGCGAATGGCTAAAGAGAACCATTCACTGTATGTGGAAAGTGTCTTGTCTTTTCCAATTAGCAATTAAATCGCAAATTGTTGTTTCTTCGTTAAACATATCTTATGCTATACGGCGTATTAATAAAATGATAAACCAACTGCACAACATAAACCGCTTCCTGCTTCGCGTTGGTTTATAATATGATCAATTACCTTAATCTCAGTTTAATGCAGAGAAACATCATAAGCTAGTCTTACTAGCCAACTAAACACCAATTAACAAATACCTTGTAGTTCATTAGTTCCTAGCGTTAACATAACACTACCATTCGCGTTAATCTGTCAGCGTGGTGCTAAAATGAAGAGCGAAAATTGCGACAGAACCTCAGCGGCGACAAACTGCATGTCGTTCCGGTCGTCGCCGTGTTGTTTTAAAGGAATGTTGCAGCGTGAACAGAGTCCTTAATCCGAGTGTAGGCGAATAAATCTGGAGAACGGCCCGTTAAGGGGCAATTGTGCGTCGCCGAAATGGCGTCCGCCGGCAATTTGTCCATTGCAAGAAGGAAACTACAATAACGGTCGCATACGGATTGCTTGACGACACACGCAATTTTCATACAGCAATTCGACGAAAGACACGATGTTGGCATGACGTTAAATACTGTAAGAGGTTATATAACCGGCACTCTTTTAAGTTAACTACATAGGTCTGCTACGGGTCGCAATTAGGGTGCGATCGAGTATGAAGTGTAACGTAAATCAATAAAACTGCCATTCCTTATCAAGTAGTACCGTCTGATATTATTTGTTCAGTGATTGGAATTGAAGCACTGGAATTGAGGAATGCTGTATTCTCAATTGATCTACAAGATTCTACTGATTCAACACACTTTTCATTGAACATGAATCGACATTCTGATGGCATTAAATTATTACAGGAATCTGATTTGTGCGAACGGATCAAATTTGTCAAGAAATTGATGCATTTTTTATATTGCCAGTTATATTTACGTAAACACACGACTACTGACCGTAAACTGAAGCATTACTTCTAAAAATTACTGTGATAAGCAAGAGTTAGATCACTGGTAATGGTAATAATTCCCGAGTACCAAGAACTGGTTTAAACCTTTATCATTGTTCCAAAGCAGTCAACGATCCGTTAGCTGTTGCTTAATAAGTATTTTTTGCAGTAATAAAACCAACATTACGGACAATTTGCGAGTACACATTACATGATTAAGTCGTTAAGTCATCAAGACTGGATACTTATTGGAGGCATATCTTGTGGACTGTTGCAATTAAGGTCAGCCGAATTGAGACGAGCTTCATTAAGGTGCGTTACTGTCGTGACATTATCATTCTGTGCTGTTGTTTTATTGCCTTACCTTTGAACTTTAATGCTTTAACTAGTCATTGGTGCCGATTCTGTTGTAAATCGCACTAAACTAATGTTAGTCACATCTCATCTCTTTCTTACGAGCATTATTGAAAAGGGATAGACCATATTTTAAGTTGTCAAATTAATGTTTGCCGTCTTATTTTGCGTGTATTTAGGCGTAACCGCGATAGATGGCGACTAAATTTATATTGAAAACTAGCATTGGACTAATTTGACAGGACTAAATTTCTTACATCCTTTTCTTATGTTCTTTGTTAGACAGAGACATAGTGAGATTAAAATTTTGACATTAATGTAAGCATAAGACTGAGAAATGGACGGATAATCTTTTTCATTTGCCTTATTTTCAGCATCGTCTACAATTTTAATATGAAACAAAAATGGCAGCGATACTCTTCATAGATATGAATGCTATAATAGTACTCCAAGATCGCAGCTACAAAAGTAGAATTGAACCTTATCAACTTTCCCCGTAGTTAATAAATTGTCCTTTGAAGACAGCCTATTTTATATGCCACTGCCAACTCGGTTTTAAATCTTTATTTATCTGACATTTAAAGTTATGACGCGGAGTGAAAGAACTCATAAAATGTCTAGAATTTATGTCTTACTAAGTGCCTAGTGGCATATCCTTTTGCACTTGCACGATCACTTAATATTTATGCATTATAATTTATATCATGGCAACTAGCGCATGCGCCAATTAAGCAAATCAATCCATCATAATCATTCAAAATTCAAAATTCAAAAATCATTTATTCAAATAGACCTTCGCAGGCACTTATGAAAAGTCTGACTCTAATACTCTAATACCGGTTCGGAAGGTTGCATTTGCTGAGAAGAGCCGGCAATAAACTCAGCAATTACTCTTTTCAAAACAAGCTTAGATTAATTACATAATATTTACATTCTAATCGCACTGACAACAATTGCGTGCCCCGGCGCGGCCGCAAAACTACAAAGTAGACTGAATCTATATTTAATAAGTAAATAAATAAATGGCAAACTTAAGCAGACCAACCCCCACAAGCAGCACCTGTTCACAAGTATGACGCGTGTGGCAGCCATCGCCCTCCTCGCCATATTGGAGGGAAGTGAGCGACCCGTCACACGACGCCGCCGCAAGCAAAGGCCTTAAAGTGAGCATGACTTACTTAAGTCTGGCTTAGAAATAAAAAATAAACTAAAGGGAAACTACTAAACACGCAATTTGTTATCACTGTGACTATTGACAAGTTTATACTAAATATCATTTAGGTATATGTATAGAAAATATAACAATTAAGGAGACAGACATAATCTATTGAAGAATTTAGAAATAAATGAAAAACATTAAATTGAATTAATTACTATAAGTAATAATCTGTAAATTAAACAAAAAATAAAAAAAAGATAACTTATAATAATAATAGCATACTTAGAATTAAAATGGACCTTGAACTAGCTGCTAAGTGAAGCAGGTGCAGAGAGAAGCTACTTCCATACATCCTTGTCGTCAATATAATGAGACACTTTATAATAGGCCCTACTCAACAACCGCTTTTTGATATGTTCCTTAAATTTAAAAAAGGACATACTGGTCACGCTATGAGGAATTTTATTGTAAAATTGGATACAATTCCCAAGAAAGGACTTATTTACTTTAGCTAATCTAAATCTAGGCACAGTTATTTTGTCTTTGTTTCTAGTGTTTCTATCGTGATAATCACTATTGACTGGAAACAAATTAATGTTTTTACGAACATACATAATATTTTCAAAAATGTACTGAGAGGGCAAAGTTAATATATTAATTTCCGGAAATACCTTTCGCAGAGATTCGCGAGACCCCAAACAGTAGATGGCGCGAATTGCTCTTTTTTGCAATACAAAAATTGATTCCAAGTCTGCGGCAGAACCCCACAGCAAAATACCGTAAGACATAAGGCTATGAAAATATGCAAAATAAATTAATCTGGCTGTATTAATGTCCGTCAGTTGCCTTATTTTGCTGACTGCAAAAGCAGCGGAGCTCAGTTTACCACCTAAGGCTTCCAGGTGAGCACCCCACTGCAATCTACAGTCTATGGTCAGACCAAGAAAAACAGTCTTATCTACTACATTAAGTTTAGTACCGTCCACAATAACATTGGTATCAACTTTTGGTACGTTTGGTAATGAAAATCTTATACATTTAGTTTTTTTAGAATTTAGCATTAGATTGTTGGCAGCAAACCATTGAGACACAGTTTCCAGAGCGTGGTTAACTTTTAAAAGGTCTTTGTCTTTTCTATCTACTTTAAATATCAGAGACGTATCATCTGCAAACAAAACGACATCTGATAGTTCTTTCACCATGTAAGGTAGGTCATTTATATAAACTAGAAACAGAAATGGGCCTAAAATCGAGCCTTGAGGTACGCCTAATTTGACTAAGGAGCCCGATGACACACTACCATTGATTCCTACTTTTTGTTGGCGCCCTGAAAGATAGGAAACCACAAGATCGAGGGCCACTCCGCGAATTCCATATAACTTAAGTTTAAGAGCTAGCGTTTGGTGATCTACGCAATCAAATGCCTTGGAGAGATCACAAAAGATACCAATAGCATCGTGTGAGCACTCCCAGGCCTGAAAAATATGCTTAATAAGTTTAGCTCCCGCATCCGTAGTGGACTTACCTCTTGTAAAACCGAACTGATCATCATGGAGTATCTTGTGGTTATTAAAATGCCTTAACATTTGGTTTAGCACAATCTTTTCAAAAATCTTGCTTAATGCAGGAAGTACTGAAACAGGTCTATAATCTGAGGGATTGTTTTTACATCCCGATTTAAAGATTGGAACAATTTTGCTGTATTTCATTAAGTCAGGAAAGTTGCCCTGTTCGAGACATTGGTTAAAAATTAGGGCTAAAATAGGGGCAATATTGAAAATAATTGACTGTATAACCTTAACTGACAAACCCCATAAGTCTTCTGTATTTTTCATATTTAGTGACTTAAAAGCCGTGATAATGTCATAGTCATTAACCTGGGTGAATGCGAAGTCTGGAATATTTTGTTGAAAATTATTCTGTAAAATCGATTCTGCTAACGTGGAAGACGAAGCAAGATTTTTAGTAGCCTCCATAGGTATATTTGAGAAAAAAGTTTCAAAAGCAGATGCTACTTCTAATTTACCTGAGATTAATGTATCATTAATTTTAAGAGAAAAAGTATTATCTTTGATTTTATTCTTACCAGTCTCTGTATTAATAATCTGCCACACTGTTTTAATTTTATTATTAGAACTATTTACCCTATTGCCTATGTAGATGGCCTTTGCTCGAATACAAACCTGTTTAAATATCTTGGAATAGTTTCTAACATATATATGAAAGTTTTCATTACTATTGTAAGATCTCTGATGGTAAAGATCATACATGTTATCCCTACTCTTCCTGATTCCTTTAGTTGCCCAGTTACAGAATTGAAGTTTATTATTATTTACCTTCTTAGTTTTGATTGGACAAGATACATTAAATTCGTTGCAAATATCTTTAAATATTTTTTCATAGTTTACATTTGGATCATCAGAAGTATATGTAGTGTTACTAATTTTATAATCCATATTGACGCTGAAATTATTTAATCTTGTTTTATTAACTGACCTAAATGTTTTCGTTACGGATGAACTAAGTTTTTTACACGGAAACTTTACTAATTGGGCCAAATGATCCGAACGGACGCCACTTATTATTGACTTCTCTAAAACGTTACTGTTGGTTATTATGTTATCAATACAAGAGGAAGTAGTAGCCGTCACTCTCGTGGGCTCATTAAATAGATGAGACATATTAAATGATTTAAATAACGTAATAAAATTATTTCTATCTAATGAGGGTATTAGGATGTCAATATTAAAGTCACCACAAATAATTACTGACTTATTACATTTTGATAATTTACTAAGTATTTGTTCCATTATGGAACAAAACAAAGTAAAATTTGACGCAGGAGGTCTATACACACATAAAATAATGGAGCTTTCAATCTCTGCACATGCCACCTCGCATACGCGTTCCACAGAATGACAAGTAATATCAGTACGATTCTTATATTTAATATTACTATTTAGCAAAATGAGGGTGCCGCCACCCTGAGCAGTCACTCTATTGTACGCACTGGCAACAGTAAAGTTATTTACATTAAAAAGCATTCTGTCTGGTTTTAGCCACGTTTCTGTAAAACATAATATATCGATTCTGATTTCATCACATAATAATTCAACGTCAAGTATTTTGCCAGAGAAGCGATTAATATTCTGATGTAGTAAAGTAATGCCATGAGTATGCTTCTCTGTTGTCGGAGTTACAAGTTTAAACAACTAATCACAGTATTATTAGTACTACTAGACAATACCGTTTTGTCACTAAGGCTACATTTAGTTATATTAGCTATAACCGTGTTAATATTGTAAGCTATCAGTGTAGCAATCAAGTTTTTACATTTTTTGGGCATAAACAATGAGTCCCCAGTAAATTTTAGTCCACTAACAAATTTATTAGTGTCGAAATAAGAAAAAACGTCACTATGACGACATGTCAAACTATATATAAAATTGTTCAAAAACAATATATACCTATTTTGTTTATCCGTATAGTTGACGGAGTATGGCAAAGCACATAGAAAAACATTCATCACCTTTAGTTTGAGGAATGTTTCAAAACTATTAATTAATTCTTTGAATTTCACGTTCAAACCATTTCCTATAAGTATCACAACAGTGGTTTGTTTGTCAAACTTAGTACTTACAATTTTATTCATTATATCTGTATAGGAAGCTCCCGGCATACAATAATTAATAACTGGCTGATCCACACGATTATTTAAAATTGGTCCAAAATTGACCCCAATTTGGTCAGAAAAAACAACAGTTTTCATGATTGATGCCTCAGAGCTCCCCACAGAAATATTGACACTGACATGTGGTTCAGTGCTTGGAACACCCGGAGCGCCCGGAGCACCCGGAACACTCGGAGCACTCGGAGCGCCCGGAGCACTCGGAGCGTCCAGAGCACTCGGAGCACACGGAGCGCCCGGAGCACTCGGAACGCCCGGAGCACCCAGAGCGCCCGGAGCACTCGGAGCACCCGGAACACTCGGAGCACTCGGAGCGTCCAGAGCACTCGGAGCGCCAGGAGCACACGGAGCGTCCGGAGCACTCGGAACGCCCGGAGCACTCGGAGCACTCGGAGCGCCCGGAGCACTCGGAGCACCCGGAACACTCGGAGCACTCGGAACGCCCGGAGCACTCGGAACGCCCGGAGCACCCAGAGCGCCCGGAGCACTCGGAGCACCCGGAACACTCGGAGCACTCGGAGCACTCGGAGCGTCCAGAGCACTCGGAGCGCCAGGAGCACACGGAGCGTCCGGAGCACTCGGAACGCCCGGAGCACTCGGAGCACTCGGAGCGCCCGGAGCACTCGGAGCACCCGGAACACTCGGAGCACTCGGAGCGTCCAGAGCACTCGGAGCGCCAGGAGCACACGGAGCGTCCGGAGCACTCGGAACGCGCGGAGCACTCGGAGCACTCGGAGCGCCCGGATCACTCGGAGCGCCCGGAGAAGAGAGATCAACGCATGGTAATGGATTAGTAACATGACAATGACATATCTTTTTCAATGTTAGGGAATCAAACCGTTCTTCATGATTTTTGCACATGTCCACCAGTTTTGTGACTGCAACTATGTGCTCGCTGATCTCTTTCTTAGCACTGTTATATCTGCATGCTAAACCATTAATTAAATCCTCTTTGTGCTTCAGATCTGTTTGTAACTGCAGCATGTCAGTGTCATATAATAACCTCATATTTTGCAAACTGCTATTACATGTTTTTAATTGAGTAATTAGTCCTATACGTTCTTTCCTAAGTTTTATATTTTTACAGAAACTTTCTTTACATTTTATGAGTTTCCTCGTTTTGGTAATGAATTTATTTATTTTAATGTACTTTTTAATTCTATTATGACTATTCATTAAAATCGGTTCATTAGTGGTTGATACATCATTTGTCAAATCAATGGTCTCAATAAGCCTAGAAGTAGGTAAATGACCAGGACAACTCACAACAAGTTCATCAAATAGGCTAAGTGTGTTTTTTTCCTGATGACAACTTTTCTCAAGTTCATACTTAGTTATAATGCCATTGGCCCGGCTCAAGCTGAGTTTAAGTTCAGAAATGCGAGTCAAGGCCATTTCATGATTGTCACTACACTCTTGGAACTGTAACAATAGCTCCTGCAATTTGTTTTGGCGATCATTAGCCTCCGTACAATGTTGGTGAAGTTCAGCCATTTCACTTTTCAACTGACTATTTTTGTCTATGATTTTCTTAATTTCCTCCTCACTTTCCTCTCGCTCCTGCAGCAACTTAGTGCAGTCATCCTGGGAGACCTTGAGTTCTTGCAAGGTCTTCTTAAGTTTTTCCTCCATGTCACGAGCGGTAGCTCTGCGAGTCGTCATTTTAATTGAAGTAGACCTGGAATACACACAGGACGGTTTAAGCAAGTGGGAAGATAAGGATTAATATTTGAGAACCTACACCACAGCCTATACAGTAAACTGAGTTGTAATTAAGAGAATTATTCACAAATAATACAAGATGAGGTACTACTAAGGATTGTGTAAATATTTAATTATTAGTATTACTTATGTTTTTGTGAACTTGGTATATCTATATAATAAATTATAATGTTTAATTTAGTGTTTCTCTTACAAGATTACTGTAATAAGTACTACTTGGGATTGGGTGTCTAATGGAATGCCATAAAGTGTTAAACATTAAAATGCAAAGTTGAAAGTGAGGGGATTGCCAAAATATTGAGTTTATATATCATCAAGGTTACTGCAGTGTTCAGTATGTTAAGTTTTTAACTCTTAACACAATTTGGCAGACAAAATAAGTTGTGAAAATCCCTGCTGGTGCATTTGCATCTGTATGATATATGTAACTCAAATTGACAAGGAATCATAAAGATATGATTCCGGTTCAAAAGATTTTGCTACTATTGATATTATAAGTATAAAATAAGACTTATTATCACAATACTCCCCAGGTTTATTGTTGGTTTTCAAATTCCTTCCGTTGGCTGTCACTTCGCCGGTGAATATCACAGCTGATTTTCGTTATTTTTCGTAAAAACACTTTATGTTTTTATTTTCCAGGAATATTAATCATAAATACTATTTAATTACAATGAAATATAATGTATTTTACTAGAATTAGAATTATAAATTAATTAAAATACAGGAGACAAACTTTTGACAAGTTCATTGTAACATATTAACTTTGAGAGTGAATGGCATGTTTCAATGCAAATGTATGTTAAACATGTCATGGACCAAAATGCACTGGCGACATATTTGCTGTAGCCATTCTGTTACAGCTTCTATATTCATGTCTATTTGCTATTTTACAAATGAGAGTCCGTATTTGAGCAATTTAGTACATGTTTGTCGTTAATTTATGAAAACACCTGCATTTTGTTAACTAGCTTCATTGAGTCTTCCTTGACTCCTTAGAAGAATTTCTCTCCTAAAAAGAAACATTAATGCTTCATCGTTCATATTTCTCATAACTTGAACTTCAAAACTTTTTAAGTGCTGAATGGTTTAATATTACCATAACAAAGTTGCTGTTGAAAATTACAAGGCTATGATAAATAATTGGGTGCGTTATGAGAACGCAATACACCATGGCGTATTTCTTGTCTGGTAATACTTTCCACGTTGCGCAATACAGTTCAAACGGAAAGGGCAATTTTAATTCTTTGTGTTGTGTATGTGTCGGTTTAGTCGACTATTTTCTTGCTTCCTTTTATTGAACCTACAGAGAAATCAACAATACAAAATATTTCCATATTGAAATTGAACCCCTGGGATATGTAATGACAATCCAAAAAAATCTTAAACTCTCATCTGCGAAGCTAACAACCTTAAATCACGTAATCTCACTTAACATAAAATATGCAGAAACTTTCCACTCATTTCGTACACCAAAAATTTACCACACTTTTCCACAGGTATAGCAAATAAATACCAAAACAAGCTCGGTCTCACCTCGACCTATTCTTTGAGCATCGCGATCCAAACGCTGCGATTGCGCAACCACCGGGTATAATGCTATTATTTTGCATAGACCAGATCATTCGGATACATGTTAGCAACCGAGTGCCTGTTCACAATGGACGGTTTGCAATGCTAACTACGTGCCATTGCATGTGCCTTACAGAATATAATGCTATTAACTTAATCTCAGTGTATTTTTTCCAATGCATTGTTTGCGTTTTTCTTCGTTTCATCGGCATTTTATACATAGCTTCCAAGGATTGCTTCTTACAATACCACTTTTTCTTTAAATTTCTTGGCTGTTTCGCAATTGTCTCACACTTACAAATGCTTGTTGGTTGTCTTCGTTTTGGTTATTAACAAACATTGCATCTTATTTCATGCAGTATTCAATTCGGTTAAACAAAGGATAACTCACAAAAATACTATTTGTGTTAAATTAACTATGATATGTTGTAATTATCATCATCTGCCTGCTCTGTTTCCAATTATTTGGAGTCAGCATATATACATTTGTTACATCTACCCCTTTCATCCGTCATATCAGCATTAATTTCTTTCTTACTCACTTATATCATCATACAATACATTCATCTGATTTTCAATCTTCCTCTACCCGTATATCCACTATCATATACGTAACTCTATGTTGTAATGACTTAGTTAAACTAACCAATTTGGTCAATGTTGCTGATATAAAAATTGTATCAAAACAAATGTGTCACATACTAGAATGCCTTTCAGAAACCTGTGGAATTTGTACCACATCCGTATCAGAAACTGAAAACAAAACATTGTACTAGTCGCAACAGGTGGTTTCCTATTCTACCGTTTAAAACAATACCATGGACTATTCAATATAAACACAGAACAAATGTAATGCATTGAAATATTTTATTGTATTTGGAGCAATATTAATCTTTTGTGTTGCTATTAGAATCGGCTGCTAAGAAAGAAGTGATTTCAATTGTTAGGTTATTTATTACACAGCTAAATAAATAATTGTGGCGACTTCTGGTTTAATATTGTCTACGGACATGGATTTAATGCTACCTTCTCCTTATTAATTGAAGATAAACATGATCAAAAAGAACTCAATACCCGAAAAGCATGCAGGATATAGAAAAGCATTGTGCATTAAAAATTGACTAAATATAATTTCAGCATGGCCAACCTCGCCACAATTTAATACAAATAAAAACAAATGATTAATTTAGTTGATTAGATCTAACAGAAAACCAATCTATACAGCAAAACAATCAAATTGAAACACAATCTATTCTCGAACATGCTATTGTATCTTAAAATTAAATCCTGTAGTTAAAAGCCAGCTTCTAGTGCAACAGACAGTGTTTCAATGTCAGTGAAAGTGGCGGCGTCCGTGATGCGCAAGCGCAATTTTCTAATCCGCACTTCCGATGCAAGCATTAAAAGCTCGTTTACTGACGCTCGCAGCCTACATCCTTCGCACAAATCATTACACAATGGCTACATAACTTTGTTACATTATGTCACTACTGGAAATAGCACTTTGATCTGACAAGAAAAGATAGCAAAGTTATTAAAATTCTGAGTATCACAATACACAGAATTTTGTAAGTTGCTGCATAATCTATAAAAGTTATCTAAGAACGCATAAAACGCATTTATAAACCCGCTTTAGTAAGCAGTTTTAAAATAACTTAATCCTAGAGCAGTATCGGGATATAGTAGCTTCAGAAATCAGCAGAACCAATCACGATAAAGGTAAGCAAGCTGCAAACCAAGCAAACACCAATACTATTTACAAATAAACGAAACCAAACATCGATTTACGGTTCCATTAGATGCAAAACAAATCTTGACATTCACCTTTCATTCGCGAACGTTTATGGCCGATTTCCGGTGACGCGAAAGCTATTGACTTGAAGAATTGACAGGTGGTTTCGATTCGACTCCAGCGCAACATACAGGTTCAAGATCAAGACTTTCCATAAAGAAATCGTCAATCGACATTCGTTTCGTAACATGACTTCTGACCCGTATCTGTGATGTGACTACGTAACCGAAACATGTCGAAAGTTTGCCAAATTGTTGTTATTTTTATAGATGGTATCAAACTATCAACATATTAGTCGGTTTGGTTATTTAGAAACCTCATTCCATTGGTGTTACTTCATACGTTGCTTTATATCTTGAGTGTTCGTTACTGTTGATCAATCACCGTTGAATGATAGGCTGAATTCATTACCTAAAAAATCCTTTTTATGGCAGTAGTTAATTCTGTCGTTACAGCACACAGTCTCCTTAAACTCGTATTTGGCTCTAGCAACACTTAGCAACAATATTGGCAAGTACAATCGTAAAAGTCTCCACTTTCAAGTAGTCCATGTACTTTGGTGCAGCTCCCGATCCCATAAATCTTATTGCAAGTAGGCAGGTGGGTCGGCGCCGGCGCATGGCACGCCGGCAGCCACCCACTTGTCGAGACTGTATCTGTTATGAGTTTGGATATTAAATACTGTTTTGTATGAATTATTAATAGGTAAGAACCTCGTGGTATTTACCTACTTCAGTTTTATATCGGTAAGAACATACTCAAGCGAGTCTGATAAATCGAATGGTACACGTAATGGTACTTACTAAATCACGCGTCGCGCTGCATTATTCAATGAACCTGATTAGACATTACTTAAGCAAACAAGTTTTAGTCGATTATAGTGAACATCATTACGATCTACTAATTCGATTAATAATGCATGTATACATTCCTTTTTGTCATGCTTCTTGTCCACATCTTCATCAATAATTTTACTCTGATTTAGTTTATTTGTGCTACTTTCTTCATCTATAAATCCTCTCTGTATCGATGTCGTCGATAGCTACAATTTCACTATCGTTAATCGATTCTCGTCTTTGCAAACAGTCTATTAGAGTTTACCGTCGCTCTCAATATCTTCTATCATTAGTAGCAGGGTAATGATTAATTAAATAAACTAGCTTATCTGCTTTACACCTGACCTAAATAACAATATTTGATCGGACATGTTCCACAACCACTTGTAGATAAATAAATAACATCATATCTCTTGGTACACGACATTAATGTTCTGATAATGTAAACATGTAACTTTAAGTGGAACCAATTCATTAATATTTTTTCATGTCAAAAGGTTGTCATCCAGGCATTCGGTCCACCTAATATTTAGTGGTGGATTACCAATGTGTTGACGTTGAATAGCTCTCATGACCCCTTTTTTTAGGAACCATATTGAGTGTTGCGGGAAAACCGCAATGATCCACCACGTTGTAATGGTCCGCAATAAGACCGTCCGGCTGAGTCGTTCTTGGACAACCGAGGCGGTTAGGGGATATGAGGATGATCTCCGAATTAATGGATTTAATACTCTATTCTGCAGTGATAAAACAGATTGTAGGATTAGGTTTGCTTACAAAGGGCCAATTCAAAAAAAATCTTTCTCATCTAAAGTATTTTTATGCCCATATCATAATAATGTATTTTTAATATAAGTATGACATAATTTGTCACTTGTATCAGAGGTCGTGTACATTTTTTTATTATCTCTAAACGTATCGAAGGTTCGGAGTAGTTCGGACGAGGCCAAGATTCTTCCGCTATATAATGATGTAATCATAATATTTGGTAAAAACAACAGTAGGTGTTGTAAAAACAGCCGTTTATTGGCAAATGTTAATAAAATTTTGTATTTTGCAATGAAAATGACTCCATTTATTTGTACAGCTTTAGGAACATCGAAAATTCCTGACTTGTAAAATTACAGTTTCTGTATTTTTAGTTATTTAATTTTAATTTAATCGGAGTGGGTTCTATTGATATTTGGCTCAGGGCTAATCGAATAAATCAATTTCATAAATTAACTATAGGCATAATTGCCCAGAAGATTGGCGTCATCGTATAATTAACTCTAACACAACCATGCAGAGTAGTAATTACATTGCGTGTTAAATCAGTTGATGCATTGGCTTGTGTCGCAACCTTTAGGCAATATGTCGGGAACCTTGTTCTATAAATCTAGACTGTATGTGCTATCACTAAAGCCCATTTTCATTTTGAAATGACCTTTAATGGAGACATGGTGCGCAGTTTCACGCACGCACTATGCGGATTAAACCATCGTCATAAGTACTTGCCACAAACGTATCTTTTCTTCAACACCATCATCAAAGGAGTTGTTCCAGACGTTATATAACATACCTGTAACAAGAAATTAATTTCCATTAGTTATAAATATGATCGACTTACTGCTAAAAAGCCGTGTACACGATTAAGGGTCAATATTGGACGCTAACATAAGTCAGGAACGACCTAGCTACCTCCATAAAGCTTTTACCTTGTATACAGGCATAAGTGTATGTCCTGAGTCTGGGTGTGATTTTTTACAAACAAAAAAAAGTTGTATATAAATTATCTGGTTTCCATAGTACAAGCTCTGCTTAGTTTGGGATCAGATGACCGTGTGTGAGGAATGTCACAGGATATTTATTATTTATTTATTATTATAAAAAAAATAAATACTCAATGACCGATCAATGTGTTCCAACCTTTATTACATAACTACATATTCGGTTTTCAAAGTAGATGGTCGAGCTTGAGTAGTCGATAAATCGCATTGTTTTGGCGACGAGGATTGAATTCGTAAAGTCGTCACTCAAAATCAAATCATGAGTAACTACGTCATCGTAACGTTTCCATTGAACTTAACATGGATGGTGAAACAATATTGGAAGTAATAAAACAGTCGCAGCGGAATAGGCTGATAAGAAACGTAATCTTATCTAACAATCAATACATAATCAATTTGAAATTAGTCGGTCATTAGATGAATTAAATTTCAATAGACAAAATACTATTTAATTATCATGACTTGTTCTTGACATTATCTCTAAGTCAATGCTCAAATATTTATTGCATCACAATTACTGGTGGTAAGTCTATCTAATATTAATCTGGCGTAAACTATTACAAACATTTGGTTTCTGTTCTCGTTACAAACATTTGTACAACTAATGTTATCATTTCAAGAAATGCCACTAACAAATACTTAGACTACAAACATTGAAAGTAAATTATTCCAAAAAGCTCAATAGCAATTGTCATATCGCCACAACTATTGAATTGACCCACGAACCAATCAGAGCTAATAAACACAAATTAACTATTGATCAAACCGACGGACTGGTCTCATAACATGTCCAGAAAGTGGGGCATATGATGCTACTTGAAAAACAATACAAATTAAATATCACTGTATTTGTGCGTCAAGAGAAAAGTCAAAGTGATTACAAATTATAATGGCTGTGATCTCTGGCAGACAATTTCACATTGGGCCAATTGATTGTTCTAGTTCGCAAATTGAATTTACTATATGAAACGGGACATCTGATACTGTAGGTACATGATTATTTAAACATCATAGACTTTACAGAGATAGTAGCACTATTAGTGCTTATAAATTATAAACATTCGTTGGTATTTGGTATACAATGACTACTGATTTCTATTTCAAGACATCAATTCCTGCTACTGCTTATTAACAATAACGAAACGCTCAGTTCCATCGTACGTGATCATAATATTACCAACAATCTATTCGCCCTTGAAAATCACTCACAATAGGCAATAATTATAATACATCAACGTCATTGTAGGGCTTGACGTTTCGCAATAAGCCAGATCGATTGACACGGGACGAGCCAAGTGGTACACGAATCGATTCCTGATTCGATTCGGCACAATATCGATCGCTTGCACAACTATTAAGTTTAATGCCGGTCAAGGACTTCTGTACCGATTGTACTTCACTGACACGCTACTCGATTAATAAACCAATGATTTAATAGCGTTCATTGTGCATTGTCAATCCGCTACTTTTAAGTTCACGGCTGTGTTGAATCGAATTCTCGATACGGTCGATTTCGTAACGATAAATGTGATTGAATTAGATCATATGTAGGAATATTCATCATAATCGTCGACAGCCGTTGCGTAGGAGTGAAGTGCGAATGATTGATTGGACACGCTATAGAAAATGGACCGTGAATTGCATTTCATTTCAGAAAAAGTTGTTTCTATTCAACTAATGAATACAATATATAATCCTTACAAAAGGATTGCGGTGAATACTAAAGCTTACAAGAACGCATAGATGGCAATAAACCTAGATGGAGGTGGTGAACTACATATCAAGAGGAGTTAAAACGACTATGCCATAACCATGCAAGGGAGTAGATACAACATTGAAAATTTAATACTTCCCGAAGAAATATTTATCGCAGCGCAACACGTAAGCTGCCATCAGTTAAAGCTATCACAACTATGTATGCCTCGCATTTTATTATAAAACTACCCATCTCTATGCAGGCTCATGAATAAGACAAAACACGAGCTATGCCTTAAACGAGAACCGATTCGAATTGAATCCACTGCAAGATGTTGTCATCGCGTAATCTTTTAAAATCGCTCACACAATCGGTAATTCAGAAATCGATCGTAAATATATCGATTTGAAGGTTGCTACATAAAACACTAATTACAAAAACGAATGAATCCTCGACACTAATAACGTGGTCGGTGTATTTTATCGATACTGTTTATCTCGGACCGTAGCCACAATATTTCGACACTAAGGTACCTACCTACTCCTACTCGAACAGTATAAAATTAATTGGGACATAGACTTTAATTATAGTTTGCGAACATACAATATTGTTTCTCAATTATGAGAACAAGCGGTCTTTGGTGTTTCAATTAAGAGGATCATTGACGTCAAAAATATCAGACCTTGTAGCTTTCATCGTCTCGTTATCTTGTTTTTAATTGCACAATAGAGCGAGTGCATAAATCGTGCGCACGAGTCGATAGGTGAGCGTGACCGTCGCGTCACCACAAGTCCGGCGTGACGTGACCCTCGCGCCCTTGCGACTGAACCGTATCCACGACTCGTATCAAGGGCTAATTTTGTAACACCATAGTTATGACTTTTTAATTAAATCGAATCGTGTCAATGTTACCACTGATTTAGTAATTAGGTATAACGATTTCGATAATCTCGCAACACTTTGGTATTCGTTGATGAAGAGCCATCATTGTATTTGAAATTCAGTTTATTATTTAAGAAACAATAAGTGCAGTAAGCGGCGGCCGCCCGCGCCGTCGCGACGCCCTCGTCTCCACTCAAAGATTTAGGTCGGTGAAGCGCACTACTCAGTGAGTGCGCCCGCGCCGGGCGGCGCCGCGCAAATCGTGCGTGAACTGTTTACCTAAGCTTAGTAGGATATGCTCACGTTGGTTATTTTATCGCTTCTGGATGGTTGAAAGCATAACTAACTAATTAACGAGGCGATCGGTTGAATGAGCGAGCTCAGATGCTTTTTGTAATGTGAGAGAAAGAAAGTGTATTTATTAATAAGCATGAAATTGAAAGTAAATACAGAAAAGCCTAGATTGATACAAGTTGCTTGTCATGATTTCCGGAAAGTCAAAGTTACGAACACAACACATTGCAAAAACGACCCATGACATTATTGAAAGCAGTTTGCTCCAATTTACACGTTTAAAATTACAATAACACCGAACATTCAACATCCGGATGTGAGAGGTCACGAAAAATATCGAAATCACGTTCCTGGAGGGCAAACGAGCAATGGAAATGAAACAAAGACGAAAGAAAAATCCTTAAATGGTCTTATAAACGTAACAGATGACAAAGATAACATGTTGAGTGTACACAGGCAGGTAGGAGCTCCGGTACATTTCCGCAATTACGCACCGGCGCCGGGGGGGTACATCTGTTCTCACTAAAAGGTTAACGAGCGACATTAAGTGCATTTTTACGTCTGCACAAACGGCAAAAAAGGTTGATGGGAAGCGAGCGAGGAAATTGCCCATTTCTCTCTCTGCCACATCACCGTCAACATTGTTAGTTCAATATAGTTTCATCACTATGGGATTCGATGCGTTATTTTGAACTATTCTTCCAACAGGTATTTTTTTTACATTATCTTCATTTCTTCTGGTGGGACTATAAATAAATTGTTTCGAGTTCGATTCGAAAACAATGCTTTCCCAGGCACGGTTGGAATTCAATTTGTGGTCGTTGTTGTAGAATGTGGACCCCGAGAAGGAGTTATTGTAATGGACGCACATCGAATGTGTGATGCTGCAGTCGGTATGTAAAGCATGAGAATGTAGAATTACTGTAGGCATAGTTTGGACACGAATGGCAACATGCAATATATATCAATGCGTATATATTCATAGGAAAGAACAGCAGTATCTTTAACGGTTCTTCATAGTTCCTAATTGAGCATCCGAAGCAAAATCCCGTTTATGTCAACGCTTATAAGACCCTCGGTGTCATTGCACATATGGGTGGACACGGCTTCAGATACGGTCTCAGAACAGGGTCGTTGGATTTACGACATGTCTACGTGCGTGTTACGAGTGTGTTCAATACTTTATAGAGCGACGTGTACGAGACGAACAGATCGGATTTACCGTAAGACCCGATTACGTCTGGTATAAATCGCGTGCGGTCCTCGGACCGGACGGACGACACGTTGCGATTTAACGGTAACACCCCGAATTCGACCATCGATAATGCAGATTTGTTGATTGATCGGCGTTTTAATTTAGACGTCCTGGATTTTCTATCGAGGAGAAGTCGATAAGACGCCAAAGTAATGATTATGGTAAAAGCATCGGGTCGACTACGTGAGACGAAGTTTTACATTTAAATGTACGTTGCCATGGAAACATTCAACATGCTCAATATGCTCATTAGTATTGGTCTAACGTCCTGTTCTCACAGACTTTGAGACTACTGCGACGTTTAACCGGTTTTATTTGATATATGTGCGGTACATCTAGAACTAGTTTATTATATGTATTTGTCCTATTTGGCCTATCTCAGTCATATTCTTTTTTCAAAATTACTATGTTAAAAATGTTAATCATACAGTTATGAATAAATGCACCAACGCGCTAAGTAACGGAACAGCGCACCACTAAACTGTCGTGAGGAGACAACACTATTATGTCAACTTGAATGAAGGTAATGAGCTATCTTGAGTCGGTGATCCACTGATCTATGTAAGCTTTATAATCTAACCCTGTAGCATCGAGCAATTAACCCAAAGAAGCGCAATGACGTTCATTTTGTTTGAAATCTATTCCGCCAATTACCCACCACCGACAACGCATTCTGATTGGCTAAGTCAAGGACACATTAATACAAAACATTTAGATGCAATGGTTAGTCCTTAGTCTTTACTGTTAAAATCAATGCAAAATCGCTGATTAGTTCTGGGATTGGATTGCTTGGTATTACTACGCTAAAGGGATTTTTCTCGATGCCCTGTACTAATTAATTCATACTCCACTAGCCACCAGCGAACCTCTGCCAAAGCAATGCTATTGCCAATGAAGTGAAGAAATGAATATACCTCTATCATCGACATAGATATATGGAGCCTTTAGCATCGCTTAGCTGCTCTTTCGGTGGAGAGACTACTTTATTATAACCACAAGTAACGGACAGTCATTTCATTTCACATTTCATGAGCACAAACAGTTTCGTGGGAACTGTCAACGAAACCACTTCTGGACAGTTTACATTCACACTTTGTTGTGGGCGTATATTTGCCTGAACGCTTGAGCTGAATCCAACGTTTTTGAGTGGCTATTATTTTTCCACCTTATTGGGATGTAACAGTTGAAAACATAACATAGAACGGTTTAGAATAGGAGCCGGGGTAATATGGAAATGCACAATAAACAACTTTTGAAATAGCTGTACTTGGGAGCCATATTTAATGATAGCTGTCCCCCGCGGTTTTACCTGCGTGCCCGGGATACAAAGTAGCCTAATGTTTATCTCCATGCCATAGGGTACATATGTGCCAAGGTACAACGCGATTGGTTGAAGGTGTAGCAAACAAACAAACTCACTTTCGAAATTACAATAATGGTATGATAATTGAGGGACACGCAATGGTAAATAAATAAGTTTGCTTTGAAAAGAGTAAGTAATTGTTGAGTTTATTGCCGGCCGGCTCTTCTCAACAACAATGCAAACAACCGGTATTAGAGTAAATATTTTTTCTTTCTTTCTTTCTTTCTTTCTTCTTTAAATATAAATAAAATAAATAAATAAATAAATATCCTGGGACATTCCTCACACACGGTCATCTGATCCCAAACTAAGCAGAGCTTGTACTATGGAAACCAGCTAACTGATATAATACATATACTACTTTTTGTTTGTAAATACATACTTAATATACATAATTACACCCAGACTCAGGACATACAGACATGTTCATGCACACAAATGCATGTCCTGTGTGGGAATCGAACCCACGACCTGCGGCGCGTAAGGCGAACCTTAACCAACTGCGCCAACTGGGTCGTCAAACCTGCCTGCCTGCGAAGATCCATTTGAATAAATAATTTTGATTTGAATTGGTTGAGCCTGTGAATAAAACGAAGTGAAAATTATAAAAATAAAAAAAAAAAAAAAGTTTATCTGCTACTGATGTATACCGTAGTAACTCACTATCAAAAACTCTTTGTAGGTACACGATAAAAAAAAACAAACTAAAATAAACTTTTTTTTTTTATGTCAATAGGTTGACAAACAGGCAGACGGGCCTCCTGATGGTAAGTGGTCACCGCCGCCTATGAACATTTGCAATACCAGGGGGATTGCCGATGTGTTGCCGACCTTGTAGAGCTCTAGTTACGCCTTTTTTGAAGAACCCCATATCGTAGCGCTGATGGTAGAAAGGTGATGATGGCACCAGGTCAAAAAGTTCTTGCGAACCCTCCCCATTATACATACGGTAGAACACATAGAGCGAGCCTATATCTCTCCGAAGGCCGAGAGGTTCTAAACCGTCAGTGAGTATGGGATCGTCAACGATACGAGTGGCCCGCCTTTGCACCGAGGCAAGTGGATCAAGCTGATAAGCGGCTGCGCCTGCCACCTCTGGGCAGGCGCAGTACTCCATATGCGGCCTAACCTGCGCTTAATAAAACTGTAGCCGCTGGAGTGTCGTGAAGTACCACTTAGCCTTATTTAGCACACCCAACTTTTTTGAAGCCAGTTTGGCTTTGCTCTCCAAATGACCTCGGAACTGGACATCACTCGCAATATCGACACCAAGGATCCCGACACTCTTTGCGATGTTGAGAGGAGTGTCTTCGAATTTTGGTGCTACTACAAATGGGGTTTTTTTCGCGGAGAACGCGCAGACTTGTGTCTTCGAGGGGTTAAAACGGACTAAATTTAGTCTCCCCCATTCTGAGACCCGCTCCAACAAAGTCTCGACTTCAGACACAAGTCTCATTTGACTTAAGTCGAAACTAATCAATAAAAGTGTACACATTTACAGTTAACATCAAACGTGACGATGCAAACGTAATTAACATTGAAAATGAATGCAATTAAACGCATTAAGATATCAAAGGCGCAATTAATCGTTTAATGTCGAAGCAGATAAGTATTACGCCGATGACACATTATCGAGCCGGTTGTACCGAACGGGTAGATTTGATTTGATACGGTGACAGTTCATGCACATGCATCCGATGCCTTCGTGCACCGTCTTCTACAAAGCCGTTTATATGTCCATCAAAACTGTTATTGCTATTATAAGAATAGTCCAATCTATAACAAAACTAGTATTTCAATAAACACATGATCCCCAGAAAATGGTAGCATCAAAAATAGTCCAGATTTACGTATTAAAATTAAATTTCAGATATAACCAGAACGAATTCAATTGTCAAAACTAATAGTAAAAAAGCTGGTATAAGTGCTAATAAAACTATTTCTTATTAGTGCCGACAAAATTGTGATACATAAGAATGTCGTAAATGCCTTCTTAATTTGTAATTTTCATTTTTATTAGGTATCGGATATGTTACACTACAACTATTGGGGCTTTACGATATGTATTAACATTAAAAAATAATATATTCTCATTATGATGAGACCACTGATGAAGAATACTTAGTCTTAGATGAGATTTCGTAAAGAGAACACGCTCGTTTTATAACTATTAAATTACTTAAATTAAATTATTGAACGTGTAACCTTAAATTAGCATAGAAAGATACGACACGAAACAATCCCGGTAGCTAGACAGTTTAACTGATCAACATTTATGGACCCTACCCAGACACCAGACGATGTTTGGTAAAAACTTTCTCTGGTCTGCGAATCCTGGCCATAATATGGTAAATTAACAATTGTATAGAGTCAGATTGAACTAACATATACCGAAAGTTTAAACTGTTTCGGAACTGAATCAAACTGAATGACCGTCGACACAAAATAAAAGAAACCTAAAAATAAAATTGATAACAGTCGTTAAGCCTGAGTGCCCAACAGTCCATCATCTCCGATTATAACTTCATGCGCTGGCGCACCAAACAACAAGTATTATTACGAGAAAACGTTTACAGCGGATACTTTACCTAAAGATGGTCGGGCAATATCATAAATTGTATGCAGATTGCTTCAACCACTCATCTGAAATGCATTTTTGGCTATTTTATTAATGGATGTATTATTAAGAATCAATTTACCTTTCAAGAAAGCGCGTAAACGCTATTAACATTTATCTGTTTTCGTAAACAATGAACTTAATACTCAATTCTTCCGCCCTCAGGTGTACAATTACTTGTGTATGTGAATAATTTATACCGAAAATCACAAACAATAAAGGAAAAAACTTTACCTATATTAACAAAAATCCAGCATAAAAATAGCTATGACTGTATGTCAATAATAAGGATAATTTGAAAAATTACCTACAAGTTTAAGCCATCACAAATCATTTGAATAATATAATATTGACATTACCTTAAATTGTCGACAAAAAAAATTACATCCCAAACAAACAGCAAGCTAAAGACACAATATTGACAATGCAATGTAAATAATTACTGAGATTTCATAATAAAAGTACATTAAAGCGGGACGATAAAATGTGTGCACAACTTACATCTCCGAAATATGTGCAGCATTATCCTTATCAACATTAAAGAATAAACAACTGTGAGAATAAACAACAAAAAACTTTACTGTAAAATAAACAAGTTAGCTAACGATGGGAACTTAATGCTGAGCCGGGTCAGTAACGAGACAAAGATTTCTTTAACAATACACGTCCAAAATAGGAAAACCGCGCTCGTCAAGTGCAAATCGGCACCTGTCGATGACCTCTAGACTAACGGGCATCCCTGTACCAAACGTCCATTTATAGATAATCTGTCAGCTAGTACTGCTCGTCTAACTGATGTTGAGGCGTCGACAGGTCTTCTTTCACTGGCGGTGCTTATCCCTGGCAGTTTGAATAAAGGTCGAAGGTCGGGAGCAACGGCTAGTTTGCACCGTCAAAGCGTTTGTATCCGACACGACTGGTAGGAACTGTGTCGAATAACTGTTTAAATAAACATTGGCAATGACCGTCAAATTAAGGAGGTACATGTGAGTCATGAACTTGTGATCAACCTGATAACCCGAGGCGTCGTCATCTCACCAGGATTTAGACGTGCATGCATAACGGCATTTACTGGGTTTCCATCATTAAAGATTGGCTGGAGTTGTGGTCTAGACCAGATTTATTTCTTCTTAGTACTAATAAGATACAGCAAGACCTCATTATAAATTGTACTAAGATGCGAAGATTGACAGGTTTGCAAATGGCAATCGAGCGGAGGAACAAAAGGACAACACAATTCTGCAGCATTGCAGGATCAATTAATATTAAAGAGTCGGACACCCACCTGTCGGTCCGCGAACGAGATAAAACGCACCGCTAGATAATATTATGATAAATGGCACGTAGGATATGACTGCACTTATGTATTGCTTATTATGCAGTTCTGAAGCCGCTTCCTACAGCTCGTCTACATTAACTTATTAATTAACCTCTCACGGACAATGTCTTCTATCAGAAATATCAATGCCGTTTATGAGTTATCGATTTTGTCGCCTCGATACTGCTTTAATATTTAAGTGTAAACCGAATCATATACCGATAGGGTTTGAGTTGAAAACTTAACAGCCTATAACCCGTAATTAGTTCCAGGTACAGACGCAACAATGTTTTAGACTATTAATCTTGGACGAACCACCTGAGTAGTCCTATTAGTGTCGATATAATTCTCTCTGAGAGTCATAAACGGGATATTTTCACAATCACGATGTAATAATATGTCACCGAAACAAATATTATCGTCACATTACAAGCAATGTACTTACTTAATCCTTTAATTCCAACACAATCTTATCGAAGAGTTGAAAATACCGATGCGTACGACAAAGGACCGTGCGGAAGGCGAAACATAACATTTCATACAAAAATAAATATTCTTTAAATGGTGAAAAACGATTTAGTTGGCCGCGAAACAAAGCGTAAACGACATTAATGTGGCCCTATTGAGATTAAATTAAGTTACAAAGAAGCGAGTCGCCATTTTCGGAGGTCAGTGTTGTCGGCACATTAATTTCGCTTTAATAGCCAATAACATAGCGTTTATACGAGTAAAATATTGAATGTAATTAATTAGCGATATGGGCTTCCGTAATTGTATACTTACGGAGAATCATTGACCGTTTACATGGTGAGATGTTTAAATGGAGAAATAGTTGGGACATTGGCTAAAAACCCACCTATAATATGTGCCTTATCTATATCGGTACTTATCTATACTGTATGACGTGTAATGATTATATTATCAAATCAAGGTTGTATATTTAGTGTACATATTTATGATCAAGAGTGTATAGGTATTTATGATATAAAAATAACTCAGGTACATAAAAAAGAATATTAACTACTTCTTCGCTAGTCTCTTAAAAATACAGTTTCAATATGTTACTTGACAGCAATTCATATTTATTAAATAATAGTATATAAATAAATTTCAGTAAATTTTAATCATTGTTCAGGAGCTCTCCATTTTACCGGATACGTTAATCCTCAAAGTTGATACAGACAGCGGAAATCACAAACCATTGGTTGACTAAACAAAATAAGTCAAATAGGCCAATATGTCGTTTAATACAGAGCAATACAGTATAAAATCAACTGCGATCTAATGAGGTTAATCTTACCGACCTTCCGGGGTATTAGTAAAATCCCTAAATAGTAAAGTGCTGACATTATCGAGCTTTAATCCACGGTTAGTAAGCAGTAGTTAATCAATACTGAGTAATTTTAGCTGTCAACAGTTGTATGCGGAAAATAGAGGTTATTTATTAGTAATTACTACATATACATGTATTAGGTATGTTAACAACCTCCAATAATGACATGTGATGACAGCGACAAACCACAACCCAATATTTTAAATAGTCTTCATAATCAAATATCGAAAATGTTTCCAGTGCTTTTGCAAAACAACAAGTACTTAATCCTTACAAGTCTTAAAAACAAGGTGATAAAATATGTAGGGCCCATGTCGACACCTTGTCAGCTCATGGCTCGATCCTTATCTTATCAACATGCTCTAAAACTAGGAAACAAGTAAGATGGATCATTGAGTTAGATAACGCTTTTGTTCTTGTAGAAAATAGTTGAATACAAGTTGATATCAAAGAGTATGGATGGGATAAAAGGGCAGGTGCCGTTAGGAAGTCAACTTTGCACTTTCAATAAACACTAACCCCCTTATTCGTAATCGCTTTTTAACTTTATCAGTGTAATAGTTCGCCCCTTCTCACTCTTTCGATCACCAAATGTGACGTGTCAGATAAAGACTTCGGAATTTTAGCTAATCAACGTTTGATAACTTCATTATAAATAAGGGGTAATTCATTGTTCGAAAAGAGTGGCAAAACAAAACTAATTATGTTTTTTGTAACTGAACCTTATTTAAACCAGATAAAGATACTTCGCGTCGTTTATGGAAAGGAACTATTTTATTGTGTAAGGAATAATTATTAAAAGTTGCTCTATTTTAAGAAAATGCTCTTATAAAGCAACCGAAACAATCATTATATCGTCATCAAACATTTTTGAATATATTAAAATATCTCACTAGATCTTACTACGCAGGAGGTCTGATTCACCAGACGGAATATATTTGGCTGAAGGCAAAAAACAAAGTAACTGCAAATAGTTATACCACCCACATGGTGCTCAAATTGGGTTCTCACCAAATACTTATTGGTGCTAAGACACGTGTTTCTGATCAGTATATTGTGTACGGAAACGTTTTAAATACACACTTCCATCACGATATGTATTAAGTCAAACAATTTTAGTTATCGCACCGCTTTGATTTGAGTATAACTAGCACATATAGGTATATGTTTGAAATTTTATTTACTTAGATGATTGTATTATACTTTCACAAGACAGCGAAAACTACAATTGGACCATGCTAGGAAGTCATATTTGACAAGAGGGTGTCTCTCCTTGCCGCACTATGTTTGTCTCTTTCTTGCTGTCAAAACTGACCTATCAGGAAGGCCCTAGTTTACACAATAGTTTCGTATTTTCTCGGCCATACACAAGAATCATTTACGAACGTACTCTACATAATCTGATGTTGAATAAATATGTCCGATGTTCAAAAACGATTAAGACATATTACACACATTATCACATGTCATGTTATGCAAATCCTTCAAAAATCTTTCCTGATTTCATATATGGAGATGCAGCCATAAGCAGCAATAAGAAGCTTACGGATTATTGAACCACGTATCGATTTCATGGGCAGATTTAATTCGAGCGATTATTATTAGCTAGATGAAATAAGGAACTGTAATGTTATATCTGAGATTAAGTGCATCTGCTGATGCAAGCCATAATGCGGCTACTTACATTACACCGAGATGCAACGTCATCATTTGATTTAGGTATGAAGCAATTTTGTTTATAATAACACATAACATAGGTACATAAGATGTTGTGTGTGTGAAATTCTGAAAATCGAGATTACTTAAAATGTCAAGTGCATCTATTCAGTTAAATAGGCAAAATAACGGTATGGAATGCCTTTGCCATCGCAATGTATCCAACTTGGCAACGTTCCCGAAACATCTAAACCTACAAATGTCTTGATTGTTACAAACTGTGATATACCTTCTTTATTTACTACATATTTTATTATCGGAAGATTTATTGCAAATTACATAAAAAGGATTATTAATATTCCCTTAAATAAAACCATCGCACTGGTCGTTATTAGATTACCGTTGCATAATAAAAAGACTGACTGTTTTTTTCTTAATTATGACCATGTATAGGAAGATTGCGGAATTTGCGGACGATACATTAAGATTTATAGAGCTGAAGTGCGTAGGCGCAGCCCACGTAACATTTACTAATAACATACCGGGTGACACTATAAAGACGTAACGACATTATTTTCGCATATATTATTGTCAATTAATTATTAATTATTGACGCATTTCTATGATTCTGATAATGTTATTTACATAGATATTGTAAAAGATTTGCATACTATTCATTGGAAAGCAGAATAATGTGTGAGAGATATGCGTGAAAGTAGATTTTGTTGAGCAATCATTAAGTCACGCATAATACTACAAAATAGTTATGCTATTAAATTATAAATGATATCTATTCAGACGACCCATAGATTCAATATTGTTATTGAAAAATATTGAAGCTTTGTGATTCTTACATTCAAAGACCTGAAAGTAAACTTTTAAAATATGAATATGGATAAAGTTGAATTTGAAAAATGACAAAACTAATGAGGATTGGAAACTAATGATAAATAACGTATGCACGTAACTATTTAAACAGCAGACGACGACGTTAACTAACATATATAACACTAATGGCAGCAATTAACATAAATGTTTACAGTAATTAATAAGTCAAATGTTGCATCTATCTGGCAGCAATACTACTAAGTAGATACAATTATAAATAAACTACAAGCTCTAATGTTCGATATTTATCAAGATAATAAGATGATTATCAAATAGATATCATTATTAAAATCACAAAGTACGTAATTAGAAGCTGTGATCAAAGAAAATATACTCTTTACTTCGTATTTTATTAAACTAATATGACTGATTTAACGTCAGTATTCATTTCTATATAAATGGAAAGTTAATAAACATACATACAATTAACCAACAAAATTATATGGTACAAAGACTCTGATACAAAGAAATAATATAGCTCAGCTTCCAATAAATGCAGATGATATTAAGAAATATGTTCCATAGTTGTAGGCTTGGACAAAGCAGTCATCCAATTACAGGGGTCGAAGCTTGCCGCATAGAAATATGGCGTGCGCCGGCGTATACTCTTCACTTAGAATTACTTACCCAGCGACAACAATGTTACACGGTTTGCAAACTTCAAACCACAAAAAATAGTCAATTCTAATACCTACGCGTTGTTAAAAAAAATCCAAAAAGAATGACTGAGCAAGAAAGCGGATCCTGTCCTGGCTGCCTGGCTCAGACTTCCATAACAATGACACATAATAGTCAGTTTTTGTACAGGAAAGAGCAATAAAAACATACTTTATAAAGATGAAAAGAAGTGGTTGCCGCTCGGGGCGACCTTGAGACGAGAAAACACTTAAACAAAGAGTGATCACAAGCTAGTCCATTGTCTACCGCACATACAAGTGTCATGACGGGTGTGACACCGCGCATGATGTGCGGACGCATTCTTGATTCGATACAGAACGCTGCGCTGTCGCACCGGGCTTAGCTATAGTTAAAAAGACATTTACACTTGAACAAATGAATATTTACAAGAACGTGTGCAGATAACAAACTCCTGTTGAAAGTATATCCAATGAAAATAAATTCCATCACAATAAATGCAGCAAACACAGAACCAATTAGCAACAGCAAAAATGAGTAAAAAGAGAAATCGGTACCATTATCGACTGTTCACGGATTGGAACAAAAAACTGTTGTTACAGTTACGGTAGCAATAAACGGTCCACTTGATGTTTTCGAGGCGTGCTTGTGTTCAGTTTATTTTCGTGTAATGGCCGTGACCTCTTCACCGGGAGATATCAGCGAGTGACCAGCCACTCTCCCCTCTTTAGCTTTCATCTGACCCGCTTTTCATAAACAATACTTCGGCTGCGACGCGGGCCGCAGCCCGGGCGCACCGCTTGCTCCAACGCGAGAAAGTAGTCAATAACATGCAAGAGACGACGCCTATATCAATTTTACCAATACCCATAACATTGGGTACGCAAAATCGCCGCATGATGCAGCTGCAGTGCCAGTTTGTATACTTGATTCGTCGCGGAAAAGCAGTATCAGATTGCGAATCGAGTTTAAACCGTGAGAACTATTAAAGCAATACGAATTGCACACGACTTTTTTGAAACAAATTCCGAATTTCAGAACGTGTGGAACTGGAGTACCTCGCAATCAATAAACAAGTCATATATCTCAGAGAGACAAATTGTTATTATCTTCCGAGGGTTTCGAGATGGGGTCGAAAATTACATTTAAGTGGGGGAATAACGAAGCAGATGTTGTGGTTGTCGCATTTCGGGACATCTGGCCATGAGATCGTATCGCAAATCAAATAATAACATCACCGCAAATCAACAGTCTCTAGTTTGTTATAGATAAAAGAGTACGGACGTCCGACTGTCAATTGAATTTAGATGCTAGAATAAGTGGATAATGAAGCTACCGTTTAATTAAATGAGGATGCAGCGTAAGAGATCTCGGGCACAAAACAATGAAGGTCATAAATCACGGTTTCCTTCGTATAATAGTTGCATCCTACAGGCCGAAGCTTCGCGGCGGCAATCCGGCGCACTATCTAAATTGATGGTTTCCGGTGCATATTAGAGCAGTCTATCGCGCAGCTGTCTGCGTACGCGACACACTTCATTTGCCGTTGCGCGTGCTCCCCGTAGAAAGTGACGCTTTGTCATCAGCCACACTCGCCCAAATCGAACAAACAGACACGTGAAGGGGATGGATACAGTGCAAATCGCACGAGAACGAGCAAGAGATTCGGTTGCTGTGTGAGAACACTGAAGTCGCACATTTGGCGTGCTGGCATCCGCACACTGGGTTTCACGGGTTGTTTGATCTCGCACATTGGTCGAATTCCATGTCGACATTTTATCCGGAGAGAATCTGTCTTGATTTCTTAACGGACAGATCGGTGCATTAGTACCATAATAAATAAATCATCCGCCGAACCGACCAAGTAGCATATAATCGAATGTTAATTTCCGGTGATTTAATCATTTCAATTCCATTACATCAGGTAAATATTAATGAATAGGTTAGCTTTGCTGGGAGGTAGCATCTAATTCTACAGTAATTTTAAATATGTCTAAAAAGCCTTCATCGAGGAGAATCCAATCAAACTATAACCGTAATCATGACTTACTCTACATAGTGTTTATTATATTTTTTATGAAACCCAACCATTTATTTACACTTATTCGACATTATTAATTTCGTGTTATAACAAGCGTCCGTATTAGTATGAAGCGTAGGTGTGTATCTCAGTTTGAATTAATTTATTCATGTGGGCCGAACTATAGAGGAGACGAAAACACACTGGATCGAGTTACGGTCGTTAATCAAAGCCACCGACTAGGAAGAAGATAACTAGATGGCTTTGGCGACAAAAAACCGAGAGTGGGGTGACGACATGCAGCAGTCGGCCGTCACTCCCTCCTAATGGCCTTTTTAGACGCGTTAACAACGCTCTATGAGGCCGTTCTGATCACTTCAAGAACGTTGAACTTTGCCACGTGAAAATAATCGGTGACATTTATAATATGAATCACTAGGTTAGGCATCACAGCTGTTTGAGCAGCAGGCATATTCAAGAAATGCAAAAGCAGGAAATATTTGAAATATTAGTCATCATCAGAAAAAGGTTAATTAAATCGAATATTTAAATAACGATCTCCCTCGGGCTGGTAGAACGCGGTGTGGTGCTGGTGAGTCAGCGGTCGTAAGGATAAGAATCGGTTAGATCGGTCGCCGATTACGTCAGACATGCGATGAAAAAAAATTGTTAGCGTGAACTCGTCGACTAAGACAAAAGCTGTTGAAGGTTATTGACAGATACAAATGATAATATAAAAAAAAATTGGCAAGTTTTAATAGATAGATAGGTACGTAGGTACAATGATGGCAAAGCATACGGACGGACTCACCTGCAACAAAACAAAGCAAACGTTAGATAAATTCCAAAGCACTAGGGCTGCCCAAGAACAATGGCTACAAGGTAAGGCCAAAATGAGGGTCAGGGCTGTTGTGGCTTTCTCATTAAATATTCATGGGATATTCACGTACTACATAGTGCATGTGTATGACAAAGAAAATATTTTTAATGCAGAAAAAAAACAATAAAGTTGAAACGATGAAATCGCACGGTAAAATGATACAGAGAACGTGATTTGCTCGTGTTGATGTTTTCCTTATATTGTATCGTGGCTTCGTGGCCAAATTTTACGACAGTAACACCAAGCGAGATGTGTTTAAAGAGGTAACCAAATCATTTTCAGTTATTTTCACTAGAGTTAGTACAATTCTAACTAATACAATTCTAGCTACATTGTCTTTCTATTAAAAAAATACTGGAAAAGTAAAGTCTCTGCTTGCATTGTATATTCAGAAGATTCCGTTTCCATTCGCCGTGGGCTTGAATCACGTCTAGCTTTGTCTCAGTCCACGGGGCGGTACGCAGTTCTGGCACGCCGCACGGTTTATGCTAATCCTTGCTGCGCGGGCGCATGCACCTGACCACCCCGCTTGCAATATAAGTGCAATGTGCATTCATTAGCTATACTAACACTGACACACCCACTTTACAATAACTTTCTTTTCATGTATTATGCTGTACATTCTTCAAATATCAACAATGAGTTACATTGAAATGTTTTCAGCTTTTGACCACCAGTGTCGTTTACAATTTCTTTTCCAATTATCAATAATTGAAGATTTTATCGGAAATAGAGGCACATAAGTATGTGGATATATACGTTCGAGTAAGGTGAAATCGTAACCAAACATGCGAGTGGCTAGCTCAAATTCTTTAATTTATCTACAAGATGTTTATCGAATGGAACGGATTTTGTATCGGTTAGCAGGGAGATATGTGTTGATGCGGCCGGCGACGTCTCCAATTACCCGGCCCGATGCGCATGCGCCGCCGACTCTTGGTCTACTTGGCTTACTTCAGACTCGACAAAAAAAACACCTTAGATTGAATCAGCGAAGTATTGAACTTAAAAATAATACTACTTCATATACTGTGGTTTTGACTTAGATAGGTACGTTCCAAGTTAGGAACATCATAAATTAACCTTATCCCGAAAACTAAAAGCGACCGTTCGTCTAGTCTACCCGAGACTGTGAAGACGAACTCTAATCCCGGCTGATTGTAACGTATGGGGGATAGATCCGCGCAGCCGGCAGACAAATTCGCGTCGAGCCTCACCTCGGATCTAGTATGACATTCCATTTCTTCGCCGGATTGAGCCGTCAGGGGCTGCGCGAGATTTACGGCGGTGATAGCTAGCGCCCTTCCGCCGAGCTGATAAATAGCCTCTCTAATTATATTTACGCAGCGCCGGGCGACGCGCGATAAATCCTCCTCGAGGAATGCAGGAATAACACCGCCGTTTACGGCCAATACGACGCCCTCTCGTAAGATCCATCACCGCTGACACTTGTATTAGTTTGAAATTAGTGAGAGAGCGATAAAATTTAATACGTTCGTACATTACACGCGCACATAGTATGTGCGTACAGTATTTTTGTGTAGGATCAGTCGTACGAGTCATATAATACGTGTGCCAGTGTGATGTAGTTAAGTTTATTAATAGGTGAGCGCGAGTCAGGATACCGTGAACGTGACGCCCGATACCGTAGGTCCCGGCTATGGATGGAAATACTCCGGAAGCGTACAATTAAAGCGGGCGAGAAGTATGATCGTTGGAGTCACTGAACTCCACTCCAAGGTTATGGAAGGGAGTGTAAACAGAATCTCGACGGCGAACCGCATCCATCAAGCGTGCAAACAATGTAACCGAGACACGTCAATATTAGTTCGCCCGAGGTCTCTCCGCCCTGAGATGCCAGTATCGGAATCGTGCCGGAGTATTGAATTTGCAACTAAAGATAACAAAGACGATAAGAGTACATACGAGTATGTTCGCGATACACGCGAGACTAAAGCGGCGAAATCGCCCATATCGGATACAAAGAAAATTTGTGATTATCGGTTTTATTTAAAATTTCAGCACCCACCTAGCAACTTATACTTAAAATGGCCGCTAGAAAGCAAGAAGTAAACCACACAATCCGTAAAAATACCTAATGAGACAGTTAACATGCAAATTCTGCAATTTCGTTATAAGGACATGACCGAATTTCTTAGCTCGGGAAAGCCCACAAATGTTACATCATTATTTAAGCTTCATAACTTTGTGATTCACGCGAGCGGTTGATTCAGGGGAGTGGCTTGTTAATCGAGCACACTGGGCCATTCGTACATCTAGACTAATATATTAAACTACCAGTTGCATATTTTCTATATATAGTGTAGATAGTTCCTACGTTAAGTTCTGCAGCGGCGTCTTGCTAATCACTCGCATTCCAAAAGAACTCTTTGATATTTAATTTGCTACACGACATACCATCTGATTATTTTCTAAAATTTGCGACTGACAGCATGCTGATAAGAGATATACTTGGAATAGCTTCTACAAAAATATTGTCAACTATAGACAGGACTGACGATTATGCAGCATCTCAATGTGGATGATATCGAGAATCTCTGCAGGTATGCGATCCATCCGAGAGATTTGCAGATATTCTTTGCGCTAGCTTCGTTGTTATTTACAACCCTATTTTAATGCCATTAAAACCAGCATGTTATTAAAGCGGCCGTACATCGAGTAACTTGAGACGATAAGGCCGCAAGCAGCAGATGATAGCTTAATCATTCATCTCCTAACTCATTCAACTTGTCAATCGTGCCGATCACACGAGCGATTTCTTAGTCGAATCATAATTAGGTGTTTCTAGAACCGAGTACTTATTAGCGCCCATATCTAGCAGTCGAAGGTCGGCCAGACTTTCGCTACGCAGCCGTGCCGTGCTGTGTGGCTATATTATGTGAGTGGCCCAACCCGAGTGTCGGAAAATCTAGTCGCCTACACGAATGCGAGGCGAATACGCGATGCTATGCAGGCACGGCTGCGCTGCGCCGCGAGCGCATTACCATACGAACAATCTAAAGTCAACACAGGAGCCATGTTGACATTGGCCCACAGTTACAGTTGGTTTTGTAACGATATCAAAAGCCCGCATTCCAGCGCTTGTTTTGTTGAATGAGAGACTCGATTCGATTGTTCTCGTGCGACGCAGTTCGGCCGCCCACGTGCTCAGTGCGAAGTGTCCCAGGCTTACACAACCTGCGGTCCGCATGGGCGACCGCCCGCCTCTCCCTGCGCAGGTGAACATTCGCCGTCGAGCAGCGGCCTTGCAAATGAAGGGCATGACCGCCACCGCCCATTCCGAAACGTTCGCAGAGCGTGACGACCGCGCACTACGCTGCTTCTCACCATCCTACAAACTCCTTAAGAACTAAAGGAATGGATATGTTGCCAAGACATTACAAGACTAAGAGCTCGGCAAAGCTGCAAGGAATAGAAGAAAAATAGTTCTTAAACCTAAAGGTAGATAAGGCATGGTGTGTACCTGGAGCCGGCGGCGAACTGTGCGGCGGACGCGCTGGCCTCGCTCGCGTGCCGCTGCATAAGGCTCGGGTTTCGTTCCGCAAAGTCTAGATAACTCCTGCACGCCGTCGGATCGCTGCATACTTGCAGTCGACTTTGAAATGTAGCCCTAGCCTTATTGTATCCTCTTTTAGCTCACGCCGTCGTATTTGAATAAGAAATGCGAGGTTACGTTTATACTGAAATAATTAATCAAGTTTCCTGAGCGTTTTCTGAGTTAGTCACCGCGCTAACATGGTCCGAGCGGCTAACGGGTCGACACGGCTAAAAACAGAGTTCTAATATAATCGACACTCGATCTAAAATAGCCGCGTGACAAACGAAACCGAAAGTGATGCGTGATGCAACGGACCCGAATTTAGCTAGTTCGGCCTGGGCGGTGCATCGGCCGCGAGGGAACGCTGAGGCCGGCGCCGCGGGTGCCAAACGGCTGGCATTTCGCACTAATGACACGAATAAGATATTAGCGCGGATAGCTTGCCAGGCGGCGCCGGCATCCCACTCAGCTATTCGAGCTATTATAGAAACAAAATTAACCTGCGACCGATTGTGCATATGTCCACATTTAGCGTTCACGGCTTACACCCGACCGATGAGGGTCTCCAGCTGGTTCCCGGCAGGCTATGCGGCGACGGTGGTGAGTGAACCGTTACTGTCCCTATAAGAAAGTTATTCAATAGGCCAAGTGTTTAGCATGACCGTGTCTAAGGATAATGTAAAACGTGTCTAGATTATTATCTGCGACGTGCATGTGCGTTCACTAAGGCCGCGGGGGTAGGTGGGGATGGGGAGGTGACGCGGCGGTGACACGGCTGGCGCGGGTCGGAGGTCCGGCCGCATTCCACCGCCGCATGAAAGTGAAACCGCTTCGGCGACCAACCGCTCAGCTGTAGAAAGTCCACGATTACATCTCGCCAGCGCCGGCGACGCCGGACGAGCAAAAACTGCTATCTCCGCAAGTCGCGCCGGGCTCCCGGGAAACGAGGCGCCCCAAGCGACGTCGCGCGGTGAAATTGCCTATAACCGCTAGCGATCGCTAAACGATTCCTTTCATTTACTCAATGCTAGCGATCCATCGCTTGATATGTCGAATTTCACTTAAACTAGCCGTACGTAACCGACCCGGGGCTATTTTCGATAGTTAACTTTTGTAACACACGAAATAAACCACTTCTCCGTAATCGACGAAATTATATTATGTTATTTTAATGTATCATCATTTGTATGAAAATATATTTAGAAATAACTTGCATATCCGGTTTGGGTTTGACTAAGGCCTTTTACTTCCAACTGGTTTTACAATCAATAAGTACCTACCTACTAAAGTTAGATTTTTTATGCAAATCGCTAACTAATATTATAAATGCGAAAGTCACTTTGTTTATTTGTTACCTCTTACTTGACGCATCAACGGCACAACCAGTCATTTTCTTTCATTCTACTTTTTATGCCAAAGTCACGGGTAAAACCGCACTATAATAATTAGCTAATAATATTAAATGTATGGCATATTTAATAATGTATAATTTACACCAATCTATATTTATACATTTATACAGAGCAAGAATAAAATTTTGATAATTTTATACAGTAGGCCTAAAATAGAGCCTTGTAGCATTCCCAAAAAAAGAACCACGATAAACCAATTAAAAATATTTAATATTCATATGTTATTTATTAGAATCAGAACAAAAAAGGACCTAGATTAAACCATAGTGTTTCTCATGTAAAGTAAAAAAGCATTCAATAAAACACTACGATCGATGTTATCAAAGGCTTCTAAAGAATCTATGCGAAAAATTCAGCATGGCTTCATCACTCGCGAACTTATCAAGTTTGTTCCCAAGCCAGAAGCCACTAATGACATTCATTGGTGCAGCAATTGCAACTACATAATGATGACCACTCCTTTATTAGTGTAATAGTTAAGCCGTTGGAATTTTTGCACGGAAAGTTACCTGGTCAAATACGTGAATGTAATAACGCATGTTAAACGATGACGATTCGGTGCGATGCGTTGGTTAATTGAAATAAATTCCACGCAGTCTAATTCAATAAATGCCACTAATATCAACTAATAATACCGAGAAGAGTTAGTCATCACAGGTCATTGTTTACCTAATCAGTAGTCACTAATACATAATCGACATATTAAATGAAAGAGGTGTGTCTATTTAGTGCAATAAACTATTAACTTTAATAACTTATTCAACTAAACAAATGAGTTCTAACGGCCATGCAATTAGTAAATGCAATCGCCCTGCAACATACATTCAATCTGCGGAAATTTAAAAGCTGTGACAAACGTCGGCAAGGGGAAATGGATTCGTTCCACAAACGAGTCGAGCTTGCTTCGAAACCAGTTCTATTCGACCGTCCTCGAGAGGGGAGTGGTGGGGTAGAGAGCGGGAGAAAAATAACAGATATTAAACAAAAAGAGCTATTAGCTGAGTAACCGAAGTTAGCGGTGTCGGCCGATAATGGTAGCTAATACCTCGAACGACCTTGTCACGTCACCGCTGCGCAAGCGCATGGAATTATACGAGCAATGTAGGTACGGTGTAATCTTAAATCGCTGGAAACTAGGATGCAATTGACCGATGTTTATGTTTAAGATATAATAAAATGTATATGAGATGTCAAGCCACGTGTCTCACGATTGCACGTTGTGGACAAAGATGTGGCTAGTTATTGGCAATTTATATCACAGGCATAGCTTAGTGCTGTAATTGCAATATTATAACGGTGGGTTTATTATTGTCTTCTGTCTCAGAAAGTTATGCATGAAGCCGAATGGTCATGCATTCATCACATTTGAAGTATCCAGTGATGTTATAGAAAGGCTGATTATCAAATTGAAGCATTTGGAACCTAATAGCTAAATAAAGGAGGTAATTGCAGGAACTATGGTTTACTTAACTAGGTTTGTAATTTCTAAATGTAAGTCAAGATAATAAACGAGACCTTAACTTTCTAAACAAAATGGTAGGTAACAAATAAGTTGATTGACCATAAAAGAAGTACCTAACCTATGTTAGTAAAACTGTGGAAGTAGGTACTCCATAGTGGAACAAGGAAAAACAAATGGCAATAAAAGGTAAATGGACTGAAATGACAACATGCCACATATTAAACAGATGCACCAGCCAGCCCCCCTAAAAAGGAAGCTAAAGCAATATTGCTAACGCAATTCATTTTTTCGAATTTACGGCAGATCTTATGCAATTCATCAATTCCGAATCTTTTATTGAATTGAATTATGTATAATGAGTGACTAGTACACCAAAAAATATTGAAATTACGTAGGATCTGCCGAGAATTCGAAAAAATGAATTGCGTTAGCAATATTGCTTTAGCTTCCTTTTTAGGGGGGCAGATCATCGATATATATTATAGACTAGTAGATCTTTGGAGATAAAACTTGCTCAATTATTGAGTTTGAACATACTTAACTCTTACCTTCTAACAAATGTTTTTTTTACTTTCTTATTATTTATATTATACTTATGAGAGAGATATGATGAATTTTATTAAGTATGTAGGTACTTTATTTTCCCTTTCACTGCATTTGGCTCCTTAGCAATGATGAGATGTGGACCAGGTATTTAGAGTGCAGGCTGTAATTTCATAAAATAAATACTCAATCTCAACTCAAGTCATAAAGGTCACAGACAAAATGGACCAATTCATGTATTTATTGAAGCCAATAAGATCCTGTCCTTATTGTAACGACTTTAATATTCATATTGGTGTCCGGAAGGTAGTATTATTAGTTAACTTTAAGTAGGTACAATAACTTTGTACATATTATCAATAGTATAAAAACAAATACATATTTTTTAATAATTATTGGATTATCCAATTGATTAGGTACTTATTTCTTCTAGGTATGGTAGCTATGGTAGAATTTGACCAAGGTTTCTAGATGACACCACACCCATAACTCATATCAATAAGCCAGGCCGTCACACATATATTTGTCCATATCTTGAAAACTTCTGAACCGATTCCGATGAAACTTGCACTATTCCCTAAGTTGAAGTAAATGTAAATCAATAAAAAAAGAATGGTTACAATCCGATTAATATCTTCGGAGATATGCGTGGACAAACATACACCTATGAAACTTTGTATATTTGTTTGGAAGCCCTAATAGACGTGTCGAATTGATAATCTCCTTTTTTTTAAGTTGATTAAAAATAAGTGTGAGGTTGACTGTTTGTTAAGACTGACTAGAGAGTATAAAGTATTAGCTATCCTCCACAGTTTCACCCATGTACCCTAGGGATATATTGTTTTCCCGGAACAAAAAGTATCCTAGGTATGAGTTAATCCAGAACATATTATATCTGTGTGCCTTTCATTCAAATTGATTCAGTAGTTTTTGCGGCGTGAAAGAGTATGAAACATCGTCACATCCTTACAAATTCACTTTTATAATATTATTAGGATTCATGGGATTCATATTATTTCCCTCCATTAGCCGAACATTTTGGCTTAAGTGTCAAAAAAAGGAATGGTAAAAATTCTTGGAAGGATTGCATTTGCCAAAAGTACTTATTTAACAGGTAGGACTTGTCTAAATTGGTTTATATTGTTTAACAATGTACTAGCTGATTAGTAATAAAATATAAATTTGTTTACTTACCTATTATTTAAAACCATATAATTTATTTTCAATTTCCAATAACATACATTGCTTGTTAACTTTAAGTACATATTATAACATTATTATAATTGTTGGAATAAATTGAAAACATTAAATAAACCACATTGAATACATTAATTATTTTATACTTCTGTATTCAAATTAATATAGAAAGGAACCACAATAATAAAGTATTTGGATCAATGCATTCATTTATCAGGTACCTATATGCGTGCCCTTAGACAGGGGGGTGATATGGCCGTCAATAACCACCTGAAGATGTTGAATAATATGAATGTTCATTTAGGTACATGGTAGCCACATAGGTAAATATACCAGAGGGTAGAACTGATCATGACTACTTAAGAAAAAAAAATGGGTCCTGGCTATTTGTCCAGTTTAAACTATCATTTTTAAGGCCAGAAGCCTCTATGTTGAAGTGCAAAAATAACATTCTTATCTATATCAGACTATACAACACTCATCAGTTGTATTATATCTAGAATACAGTGATAAGCAATATAACTCTGCTATTTCTAGACTACACTGGAAACAATAGGCTGTGTAAGAAACCTGTGCATTTATAATTCGGTCAGTTTATATGTATTGTATTATTATTTATTAACATCCTACACATATTCTGATAAGTTTGCTAGTACCAGGTAGGTATGAATTCATATTCTTAGTTATCAGTATTGACCATGAAAAGTTTAATTAGTAAAAAAATACTTTGCTGTTATATAACCTGTAGAGTAAATGCACAAAGCAGTCCTAATTAAGTTAAAAAATTATTTCTAGTTAGTAGGTTCAATACGTATATTTTTCATTAAAAAAGTAACAAGTTTTCCTAAAAAGTAGTTAAAAGTTCAAGCAACTTTTGACAGTTACCATATGACTGATTGGACTGACCTTGCAAAGGGTGTCTGTTCAACGTGGTAGACGGAAGTGATGGGCTCCGTGCGCATGATGCTGCGGAGCCGCTCCTCGGGCAGCTCCAGCAGTCCATCACTCGCTGTCTTGATGTCAGACTTGCTCAAACCACTCAAAACACTCATTTTAAACGTGTAGACGACTAACGACAGAGTCGAAAAGACGGTTATAAACTTCAAAGCGTCACTAAACGATTCACAGTAGTCCTTAAAATCAACGAATACACTTATTTATGTAAAAAAGGCATCAATTAGGCCACATGAAACATTTTAATGCCTCCGGTTTCTCAAAAGGCAACTGAGTGCTCTCCCTTGTCATTGCGAGAAGCGGTTACCGTTTCATTCAAAACGCTCCACTTTAGATAGACACGATTATTAAACAAACATTTGTATCACTTCATCATAATTTGCAATGAAAAGTAATAAGTAATTTGTTTATTTACACACGCGTTTCGAAAAAACTAAAAATTGACAAGCGCGGCGGGACAGCTGCGCATCGACGAGTCGACCGCACTTCGCCGTACACGTTTCTGCCGTTCGACACGACTCGGAGGCAGTCGGAGGCAGCGCCGGCCAACCGATACCATTCAAATTCCGATTCCGGCGAATGTCGTTGTTCCAACGTTCTAAGTTCGAAAGTTGCGCAGCAAGGTCAACGCATAACATAACTTGAAAGTTACGGTACAGATAAATAGATGTCGCTTTTAAGTTGGTTTTTAATTAGCTACACAACATAATGTGTTTATTACACAGCAATAGATGTCACTGTATCAGTTACATTGTTTAGCGCTCTCTGTTGAGCGAAAATAAAATTAGTTTTATAAATGCCAGCGCCAGGGATAGAAAGTCTCCGACCCCTTGGAGATTTTGTCTCTCGAGCGAATCACGATTCTCATCTTCGACAACATTATTGCATGAGACATTTTTCTAAAAATATTGCGGAAATAAATAACAGTTCGATACATTTAGTCAGATATCAGCCATTGGTAATCCATAGATAGTTAAACTTTATTAGCGGCCAAGTGTAAGTTAGACTGCTCCATACATTGATAGTATTATCCCACCAAAAACATTTTTATGTAAAATGTTGCCGCCAAGACATATGGCTCGTAACGTCAAAAAGTTATCAAATCTCATGTAGAGCCAAGCTTATAACTCTACATGCACTTACTCTACAAGCCCTAACTTCACAAACTCTACACCTTAGTCAAAATATGTGGCTTGGCCGATTCGCTACCATCACATGGGAGTAAGGTGAAAAATGTATTCACTGTTCATTACTTTTTTGTTATTCAATAGTTCTAGTAGTAGTGAAACGGCCAAGCCACATATTTTGACTACGGTGTGTAGAGTTTGTGAAGTTAGGGCTTGTAGAGTAAGTGCATGTAGAGTTATAAGCTTGGCTCTACATGAGATTTGATAACTTTTTGACGTTACGAGCCATATGTCTTGGCGGCAACTACATAAAAATGTTTTTGGTGGGATTTCACTTCTTTTTGTAAGTTCCCTATGTTTTTTTTTATTGCAATTTCCAAGTTTTATAATTTTTTTGTTGTTTGTGTACTAATATAAGCTTACATACCAAATTTCAGCTTTCTACGACTTCAGGAAGTACCCTATGAGTTTTGATGATCATCAGTGAGTCAGTGACGAAATCGGGGTTTTTTAGAGATCAATAAAATCTAAAGTATAAGAGCTATGTTATTGAAACTTAATATGTTTAATAAGTTCACTATTGACATCATGTTCCGAGAATTTTGTTTATCTGGTATAATCCAAACCCAAGTTATGAGGCTTCGAAAAAACGACGAAGCGTTTCGAGAAAAGGTAGGTAGTGCCCTTTCGCTTCGCTTGGCTGTCTTGGCGGGGGGCACTCCCGTGCCCCCAGATTTGCATAATTTTGCACAGATTTAGCAAAGCTTATCACTCTTAATACACAAAACTACTCATATATAATTTGACGGGCCAGTTGGCGTGGTTGGTTAAGTAAGACTCCACCAAGAATCTTATATCTAATATATAAGATTCTTGGACTCCACCTATCCCCCACCGCCCGCGGGGACCCGATTCTCGAACCTTTTTTACACCTTTCAGGAACCTCAGATTGTGGAATGAGCTCCCTGCCGTGGTTTTCCCAATGGAGTACAGCATGGGGTTCTTCAAAAAGGGTGTGAAGAGATTTCTGCAGGGTCGGCAACGCGCGAGTAACACCCCTGGTGATGCAAGCGTGCATAGGCTGCGGTAACCGCTTACCATCAGGCGGGCCGAATGCTTGTTTGCTACCTAAGTAGTATAAAAAAAAAAAAACCTATTTCAAAAGTGAATAAAAAGTGTGAAATGTCTGATACCCTGACAGGCAGTTCGAGGTCGTGGGTTTCATTCCCTTCACAGGAAGAAAATTCGTGCTTTGACAATTGTCATAAAGGCCTAGAGAACTAAGAGTCTTCTCTTGACCCAAATAATAGGAATAAAAGGTAGGTTGATAAAAATAATAAATGAATTAACTATTAATGTTTTTTATTCATGTCCCAATAAGTTTTTAACGCAGTTGCAAGTCGATTAATCGCAGGCGTGCTGAAGTACTTCTTGAAGGCGGGCTCTTCGTCTAAAAGCTCCAGCCAAGCAGTAGTGCGGGGGAACCTGGCAACATTGTAATATTGGCTTACAATCGATGGTTAATCAGAATTATTCTTAAAATTAAGTAAAGCTCGTGTAGGTTTTTAATTGAATTCAAATTCAAGATATTGTATTAAGGTCGGTTGACTAAAGCTGGCACGTTCAACACATTTATATGTTGCACGTGACGTCACGCCATGGTACACTTTTCACAAACAAGTGACGTCACGAGTCTCTCCTTCCGAATTTTAACGCGCTTTATCTTTGTCAATTGTTATTGGTTTGATAAAGCAAAAAATACGTGTCCAATGTTTTTTGATAATCTAACTGATAGACTAATTAGATTTTTACCCTGACCATATCTCTATTGCATACGTGCGAATGAGATAATCTATTGCGACTGTCGCCATGGCCATGGCATATTTAACCCACTTCAAAAAAAGGAGGAGATTCTCAATTCGGATGTTTTTTTTTTATGTTTGTTACCTCATAACTCCGTCATTTATTAACCGATTTGGAAAATTCTTTTTTTATTTGAAAGGGTACATTTCCCGTTTGGTCCCATTGTCATCAGATCAGGATTTGATTACTTCTTAGTGTACTTTGAAGTCGGTTTAAGTTTTTGTAAAACTGTCCAATTATATACAGCGTGTAAGGGACATCGCCGCACAAACGGATACCATGGGTCCAGGACATGATTCTGGACCCCCCCCATGTTGGAATTTTTCGTCGGTTTTTCCCAATTTTTTTTTTTTTTGAGTTTTTTTTTACTTTAGACTGTTCATAATCGTTATTCTTACCCAACCCAAAGAGATTTAAAATAAATAAGTTATTAATTCATTACTTTCACTAAAAGTAGCAATGTAAATAAAACTAGAAACGGTGTCTTATGGCGATATTCGCCTGCAGTCAGCGACATACTACGTAGGCACAACGTTATCGCGCGTTTAAGAGTGCGTACCAAGCCAGAAAAATATGGCAATGTCAGATGAAACAAACTTATGTCTAATCTTCGCGTGCAGATGAGATGGAGATAGCGTGTTCCGCGGAACAAAAATGAACTAAGCGCTTTTTATCTAAATAACTCGTAAAGTATAGAATATTTTAAAAAATCGTTAGTAGCAGCCCTAGGTCATATGTTAGTGATATTATTTATCGAATTTTTGTCTAAATTAGATACACCATGAACGAATAAAACCGAAAATTCATCATTATTAGAGGTAGCTTTGTGATTTTTTTCTATCGAGGAAATTTCATTCCATTATGTTTTTGCTCAGGCAGAACCCTCGCGTATATAATGAAAATACCCATATAAAAATATTTTTTTATTTAAATACTATTTACTTGGTTAAATTTCAATTCTAAGATTGTTATTTTGCTTTATACGCAGTCTTAAATCGCGGTGTTCACAATACATTGCGCGCTCGAAAATGACAATTTCTATAACCGATCATTAGCGAGGTGAATGACTTTCACAATTTGATTAGTGGCATTAGGTGTAGCCTTTTCGCGAAGTTTGCGTTACCATGCGAAATACACCCTGTATATTTAGCATGGACTGCATGCTAAATACGAAATATCTTAATATTTTGTCGTCTTAACATAACTTTTACAATGTGTCATACTTTTTGGCGTCCAGGGTATAGATAGCCCTGAGTGAGTTGGCGGTGGTGCCGAGCGCGAGATCAGCAATAGTGAGTCGGTCGGCGGCCACGTAGCGCCGCGTCAAGTACGCCTCCACCACACAGAACGAACTCTCGATGTCTGACAAGTGCTTCGCTGTTGGGCCTTCCAGGCCTTCGAAGAATGTTGGCAGCTGGAATAAGTATATTTAACATTTGACAAGAGAAATATGCAACGGGATTCTAATTCCGATTATCTATTACATGCTCAAGTATTTTGTTTTTATTTTCTGCTTTTTAGTCGTGTGACAGACAGACTAGCAAGTTTCAAGTTTCAAGTCTCTTAACTCATCGGGAAGAAGAATAAAGAAAGCGAGTTAACTTGGTAAAAACTACTACAAAAGTTTTTTGGCCAAAAATAAATACGTTTTTCTGTAAGGCCCTTTGGACTTGTTAACATAGAAAAACGTAAAAACGTATTTTGTTAAAAAATCTTTTCTCTTGTAATCGAGTCGTATTTTATCATGAAATGCATCCAGATTTCATTTTATAAATATCTGGAGTCTGATGGCACCAATTTTTTTTAAAAACATTCCTCTCTCTTGATTTCACCGGTGCCCTCCATGGCGCAACGTGTTAAGGCGGCCCTCTGTGGCCGGCGCAACTTCGACGCAAGCATAGTCTAAAAGCTTGTTGGTTCATCCAACGTAATGTTTGACTGCGAAAAAAGAGAGACAGCATCATAGCCGTCGATTATCAGTCGGTAAATTCCGCTGATCATTCGCGCCCACTTCGCTAGGTCGTCATTTATGATTTCGCATTCATAAAACTTGTTCCAGGAGTATACTTCTTGTGAAAAAATCTTACAAGTTTGTGAAAAAAAAGTTAGTTATTTAGAATCTCCAATACATTTGCAAGCCTGGTATCTTAACGTTTTCTTTACTTTTACAATTTATAGGTACATTAGATATGGCCAAAGTACAGGCAAAAACGCTGTTTTTCGGAGGCTTTGACTGAATTTGTTTCACACTTTTTTTAAATTACGCCTAGATACACGGCTAGATATAGTGCACAAGATACTAATTTGTTCAAAACATCTAACGAAAAATGTTTAACAACGCCATAATAAGTACAGAGGTTTTGTATGAAAAGTATGACGAATTGAGTCCTCTTAAGAGCAGTCATCACGCTATACTTTTTATACAAAAACTCTGTACTTATTATGGCGTTGTTAAACATTTTTCTTTAGATGTTTTGAACCAATTAGTATCTTGTGCACTATATCTAGCCGTGTATCTAGGCGAAAATAAAAAAAGTGTGAAACAAATTCAGTAAAAGCCTCCGAAAAACAGAGTTTTCGCACAAATTTTACCTGAACTTTGGCCATATCTAATGTAAAAGTAAAGAAAACATTTAGATACCAGGCTTGCAAATATATTGGAGATTCTAAATAACCATTTTTCACAAACTTGTAAGATTATTTCACAAGAAGTATAGGAAATCATGAATGACGACCTAGCGAAGCGGCCGCGAGTGATCAGCGGAATTTACCGACTGATAACCGACGGCTCTGATGCTATCTATCTTTTTTCGCAGTCAAACATTACGTTGGATGAAAGTACAAGCTTATAGGCTATGCTTGCGTTGGCCATGAAGGGCCCCCTTAAGACCCCCAGCCGTCAGAAACGCGTTCTCTTAGCGGATGCTCTGCAACTATTATTTCGACATTTATGTTAACTAGTTTTTTTTTAATGTCAATAGGTTGACAAGCAGGCAGACGGGCCTCCTGATGGTAAGTGGTCACCGCCGCCTATGAACATTTGCAATACCAGGGGGATTGCCGATGTGTTACCTACTACACAAAGTTTCAAAAACCGAGCTATACTCACAGCGACGTTCTTCAGCTTGATGAAGAAGACTCCTGCGTTGAAGAACAGGCACTGGTCGACGATGGCGCGCGTACGCACTTCGCTCGGATAGAGGATCTCCGCCTTATCACCGCCGTATTTAGTCAGTAGGTACATCATTATGGCGTTACTGTTCATACAAAAAAAAATAGAGCATTTATTCGCTCAAAGAGCAGCTCGACTGGGGAAGTACATCCTTACAGAATACCGCAGACATATAACAATGTTGTGTTCCTACTCGTGAGTAAGGTTGCCAAAGCTCATCGGGGAGGGAGCGCTGTGACTGGTTACCATCAGGCGGGTCGTATGCTTGTTTACAGACTTTGTCGTATAAAAAAACTAGTTGTCCCCCGCGGTTACTCTCGCATTCCCGGGATAAAAAGTAGCCTATGTCCTTCTCCATACCATAGGCTATCTGTATGCCAATTCATGATGATCCGTTGAGTAGTTGAGGCGTGAAGGCGTAACAAACAACTCACTTTCGCATTTATAATATTAGTTAGGATAATATTACAAATTTACCTGTCAGAGAGAACAAAATCACCATCCACAAGTGTCGGTATGGTTCCCATAGGGTTTATCTGGAAATAAGCAATGAATTTACTTTAAAGATTGCATGGAACTATAGAAAAGTTTAATTTAAACCCGGTTCGTACTTTACGACGTACCTACTTTTAGGTTTTTACTAACTTTTAGGGTTAACAACCGGTGTTAGGGTACTTTGTAGTAGGTACCCGCCTGGCAGGCTACCACGCTCAAGTCGAGAACCTATCGCTAAGCCTAGTTATAGCTTGGCGACAAATTCCATGTGGTCGGTATGTTCTGAGAACTCCACATGAGTGAGAGCCAGTTCCTTCTAGGCTTTGTATTCTTACCACCCGCGGCGGCATCATTACTTGCCATGAGATTGTGTCGGATACCGAGATACGCGGTCCCAGGTTCAAATCCTGCAGTGGCGTGAAGGAAAACATGGTGAGGAAACCATAGCACGGTGGTACGGTACTTTTTAGTACCCACCTGGCTGACTACCATCTTCAAGTCTGAAAATCTGTCGCTAAGCACCTATCGGTGTTCCGACAGCTGCACTTGAGAGCCAGTTCGTTCTAGGTTTTCTGTTCTTACCGCCTTCTGCCACATCATCACTTACCATGGTGAGATTGCGGTCAAACACAGGCCTATAAACAGTAAAAATAAAATACGCACCTTCATGTACTCAGGCGACTTATGTTCCATCTTGGTAAAGTCCAGTATCTTCAAGTCGAACTCTAGCCCGAGCAAGTCGCCCAGCGCCCTCACCGCACACGCCGGCGGGCTGGTCTCCAATATATACAGTACTAAGCGGGACATCTCGGCTTATTAACTGGAATACTAAATCATGGTGAATTTGCAGTCTCAATTAAAACGTATACTAATGTAAAAGAAAAATACATGTGGGGTAAGATTGGACCTGTCCATAATAAATTTTTATTTTGACTATAAAAATTCCCATCGTATAAACTTTGTAGGGTTCCGTAGTCAACAAGGAATCCTTATAGTTTCGCCATGTCCGCATTGTCTGTCCGCGGAATAGCTCACGAGACTTAAGTCTAGATATAATTTCGCATAATGTAATAATTACGCCGACAAAGGGCTTTTCAAAGCGTGTTTTTTAGTTATTTTACAAGCTTTTGTTTAACTTGCAATGTATGTATGTAACTATGTTTGTTCGGGTGGAATCTTACAAGTCGAATTTCATACCTACTTCCAGTGGTCGGATTGACTGGATATTTGGTATACATTAGTATATTGGATGATAATGCAAGTACAGTCAACAAAAGTATAGTCACCAAAAAAGCTTGTAATAAAAATGTTATTTTTAACAAATATGTGTAGTAATTCCGTTGGTTCTCGCGAGGAACGCGCGTCCTATTATAACAACTGATGTCATTGTTACATTTTTAACCGCGAGCCAAGTGATAAGTTGCATTAAAAATATTTTTTTTATTTTTCTTAATTTTACGAAGTTTTATCACAGAATATTTCTTGATTGTATTGATATCAGCTATCGATTTTTATAAAAGATATACGAGGACGCCGTTTTGAAAAAAAATAGCAAAAAGGCGGACGAAAGGAATGCCAAAATCTTCGAAGCCCTTTTTCACGATAGACCATGGCATGATACATATATTCCTGGAACGCGGATAAAACCGCGGAAACTGATTTACATGAATTTTTACTTTTATTATGTCGAATGGGCTTGCTTTGGCCTGACCGTAACCCCATGAGTTGTTATGACGAGGCCGATGATGTAGCTCGCCTACCCAGAAAATGTTCTCTTTCTTCTTAATAAAAATTCAAATTCAATTTCAATAAAAGTTAATTCTTTGGCCTTGAATATATATTCTATGTTAAAGGTGTCGGGAAACACAGACCCCGGAAGAGTTCCACTCCTTTGCATTTTGCATAAGAAACGAAGAAGAGTTGTGTCCTTACAAGCGCGATGTCGATAATGTTATTAGAATTGGCTTTAAAATCACGAATCAAACTTATCATTATGTAACAAAAAAGATAAAGCCCACTTACCGGTTCGGCTAGCAAAACACAACTGATAAAATAATGGATTCGCCTTATTATACGATTAATATGTGTATTATAATAATAATATGATCTCACTGTTTTTAATTACCTATTGTACCTATATATACTCGCCGCAATGTGATAAATGACTTGTTGAAGGAATGGTTTAGCAAAAGTGATGGGAAAATGGACAACTGACCTTTGTCAGAACGACTAAATTAAATATTCTATTTAAATAAAACTGATTTTGTCAGTATCCTATGCAAAGACCAATGGGGCGATTACGTAACTTTGTTGCCATAAGTTTCAATCATTTTCGAATTGAAACCGGTTCAATATATCGGTTTTCTGATAGTTTTTTTACGTTATGGTAACTGCAAATACAAATAGTGCTTTATTGGAACCATTTCCAATTGTGTAATATTTCTACCGATTCAAAGGTTGTTTCAATCTGAATCTGAGTGGAAAAAAGTTACGTAATCCACGTACAGGTCGCTTTTGCTGAGTTCTCATCGCGTTTCATTTCATCACGTATAACGTTACGCCGGTTAGGTCTGTATTTGGCGGGATGAAGAGCGTCGTGGAAGTTCCTCTTGGACGTTTGCCACCAATCTTCTCGGTCACCATCAGCTGCTCGAGGTTGCCTCCAGACTTTATGGCTATGTGACTAAAGAATATTGGGATTTTGTGCAGGCACACGGAGGATGGAGTGCTGAGTAGAGCCGGCATTAAAATCAGCAATAACTCCTTTCAAAACCAACTTAGAATTATCACATGAAAAATATCCTAATAAGCATGACATCTAAGCTTGTCGTCTTTTCATATTATTTACTAGCTGTCCTTATTAATGAAAGAATTTTTCGAAGCCGACTGGTAGATCAAAGTCAAAGCCATTTATTCAATTTAGGCCCCAGAAGGGCACTTATGAAGGTCACATTTACTGAGTTACCACCGGTTCGGAACTCGGCCTTCAACTGAGAAGATCCTGGGATAAGCGCGTTTAAACAAACAAAATAATTCTTCAGTTTTATTATATTATATATATATAGTATGTATCCTGTAAATACGTCTAAAAATATATTCCTTAAATTTTTAGTAAGCTAAAGGGGTACGAACATTTATGTATGGGAGCTGGCATAGCTCCCCGCCACCTTTTTTCAATGTGGCGGCGCACGATTTTACTAGTATATATGGGTAGAGGACACTTATACAAACAATAAATGTTAATCAATATGGTGGCCTAAAGTTTCACGTTTCCGAGATATTTGGAGGTAATCTAAAATTTTATATTTTTTTAAAAATCCCAACTCGTTTTCGTCGCGAAGCTACTTCGTTTCAGCTTGGATAAAAATGCTTTCGTTTATCTGTCCGGCTGTTCCCCTCCACAGGTTGTATTTCTCAACCAACTGTCGTGAAATTTTGTGAGCAGGTTCGGTATAAATCGAAATTATATAGAATTTTAACAATCTTGAAATTTGAAAAAGCATTCAACGTAAAAATGAAAAATAAATTATCGAGACTCGCGAGGTTTTCAGTTCACAGATCCACCAGTATAATTATATACACACCGGCACAATTAGCGGAACAGAAAAAAAAGAGAGACTATGAGATAATAACGCATATATTTGACGAAAATGTAATTAGACACAAAATAACAAATTGATTAACATCTTTTAACAACGACTTTGAAAAGTCTTCGTTATTTTTTATTGAAAAATAAAGAAATTTGAAATAAGTGAAATTTTTAGATGATTATGAACCATCACGAAAAATAAAAAAAATGTAAGCATTAAATGATTTAACAATAAAATTAAAGCAAAATTAATAACGAGTGTTTCCCCCTCTTGCTCTGATTACGGTTTCCATTCGTCTGGATATGCTACAGATTATGTTATCGATGATTTCTTGAGGCAACCGCTCCCACTCCTCAAGTAATGCGTTTCCAAGTTCATTCAGATTGTTGGGGGGTGGCATTCTGGATTTAACCCTTCTTTTTAGCAAGTCCCAGACATGCTCTATCGGATTCATATCGGGGGAATTTGCTGGCCACTGCATCACCGGTATACCTACGTGGCTCAGATATGCCTGTACCGATTGTGCACTATGAGCACGAGCATTATCTTGCATTAGAATAAAGTCGTCACCAATAAATGGTACAACATGTTCTTCTAAAATGTCTCTTATGTATCGATCTGCTGCCATGGTCCCTCCTGTGACTATCACTAACTCCGTGCGAGCTCCCAAACATATCCCTCCCCAAACCATAATCGAGCCGCCACCATAAGCCACTGTGTGTTCAAAATTAGACTGTATGTGGCGTTCTCCTTTGCGTCTCCATATTCGCTGTCTCCCATCGATCTGTTTTAAAAGAACTCTGCACTCATCAGTAAAGAGAACCTGCTGCCATTCGTTCAAATCCCAATGACGATGTTCTCGCGCATAGCTTAATCGGTTTACGCGGTGACGTCTCTCAAGTTTTGGGCATTTGGCAGGTATATACGACCCTAAACCAACTTCTTCAAATCTCCTGCGAACTGTACGCTCACTTACTCGTACTCCTCGAACGTCTTCCAGTTCATTTCGAGCTTGTACAGCCGTTAATCGCGTATTCCTACGAACTCCAAGTTGTAAAAAACTGTCATCTCGCCTCGATGTACATCTTTTTCTACCTTGACCCCTCCTCCTCACAAGAGAATTAGACGATCTGTACCGCTGGATGCTGCGATGAATCGTTGATACTGGTCGACGAAGCCTTTAGGCAATCGATCTGTAGGTATGGCCATTTCTTCTCATTTCATCAGCCCTAATGATTTCCAGTGATGTTAAGTCAGGCATAATAAAGAGCTTTTAATAAACAAAATTGCTTATAGAATAACAAATTTCATTAAGTGCAATTTTTCAAAAAAATTACATTTTTTTTTTTTTTATTCTTAATTTATTTTAGAGGGATTTATTCATACAATGAATATGTCACCCTCATCGGAAATACATAAACAGTTATCTTCTACTTATACCTATCTGAACTAATTTGTATAACATTTTGGCAGTCTCCGATACTGGAAACGCCAATATACTGTTACATTCTCCAACATTAAATAAATTTATATTATTAACATAAAAAAGTGCTTTCCTTTCGGCTTCATTTCGGACACACTCCATCATAATATGGTATGCATCTTCTATCGTTCCACACTCAGTACATAAGGGTGAATCAACTTTACCCATCATATGTGCAAAACCATTTAGGGGAATATGTCCTGATCTAAGTCGTAAAGCTGTCACTATATCAGTACGGTTCATACGCTGACTTTCTATCCACAAAGAACAAGATTGATGAGTTGAAACCATAGTTTTAAACCATATCCCTTTAGTTAAGGATCTCTCATCAAAATACTCCTTCCACATTCCAGAGCATACTTCCTTTATTTTGTATAGAACCTCTGAGACATAGGGTAGACAATTAAAAGGAATACCATGTCTTGAGGCCTCTCCGGCCAACCGGTCAACCACTTCGTTTCCATATAAACCTATATGAGACGGAACCCATTGTAAAATGACATTTTTGTTGATGTCGATAAGTCTGCAGATCAGTTTTATAATTGTGTATGCAATAGGTGTACCCTGAAAGTTAGAAGTACATCGAATTAAGTGTTGGAGTGCACTTTTCGAATCTGTAAAAATAACAAACCTATTACAGTCAATAGATTCCAAGTAAGACAAAGCCTCTGCTATGGCGATGAGTTCCACCCGCATAATGGATGTTTTGCAGTCTATCTGATTATAAAAATTACAATTACGTAAGTAATCTCGAACAAGTTGACAAAACGTAGTTCGGGAAAATAAAACAAATGAATGAAAAAAGTGTATGTCATCTAATTTTCTATTTTCAAATTTGACAATAAATTAAAAAAAATATCATAACTGGCCAGTTCCTCAAGTAAAAGATTTTAAAATCCTGCTTTTTTTGTGTTCCGCTAATTGTGCCGGTGTGTATATATTAACCCGTTGGTTCTCGTGAGGGACGCGCGTCCTATTATAACAATTGATGTCATTGTTATATTTTTAACCGCCAGCCAAGCGATTAAAAATATTACCTAAACATCAATTGTGTGTTCTTCTGTTTAGTTATAGATAAAAATACTTTATATTATATCGTTTGCTCTTTATTTTTATTCTTTTCCCAGAACTTAGTGATTAGTTTGTGGAAGTAAGCCGCGCCGGGAGCGTTGACCGTCTTGAACACTGGCTCTTCTTCCAGCCGACGAAGCCACTCTGCACACCTTGGGAATCTAAAAAATTAATGCGTTTTAGTATTTAGAGTTCTGTACCAAACTCACAAGCGGTTTTGACCCCTTAGGAGAAACTTTCTTTTTTATACAACTAAGTCTGTAAACAAGCATACGGCCCGCCTGATGGTAAGCGGTTACAGTCATATGGACGCTTGCAACACACGAAGCATCGCTCACGCTTTACCGTCCCCCCCTATGAGCTCTGGCGACCTTACTCACGCGCAGGAACACAACTATACATAACATACAGTTATTTGGCTGCGGTATTCTGTAAAGTGGTGGTGTAAGGTGTAACTTTGCCTCCTTATGTATGTTCTACCGCTTGTGTTCTGTGGAATTGTTTGACGTGATGCCCACGGCTACCTTCTACCATCGCAACTCTCGCCATCGACGGGGAGTTCATCCAAAAGGGTTGAAGATTACTCAGGTAATAAGGTCCATAAGTTTATTCAATTGAAATATGATTTGACATGGTGATCGTGAAACTTTGACATTGGACCAACGTTACCGCATTACGAGGGTCATCATCCTTTCACGTCACTTGCTAATCTTTATATATATAATTCTACAGCACGTCTGTATGTCACTAAACTCCTCCTAAACGGCTGGACCGATTTGAATGTTTTTTTTTGTATGCATTTGGGTGGATAACCGGAACCAACGGCTTTACTTGCCTTGCGAAGCACGGAAACGCTCGATTTGAAATACCACTATACAGTCACCCATCCAGGTACCGACCACGACGGTGGTAGCTTAACTTTGCCGATCGATTAAGAACGGCTAATCACCACGAGCGCATACAAGTTGTATAATACACTGGTTCATGCCTTATTTATGACAGCTTACAAGCATACGACCCGTCTGACGGTAAGCGGTCGTAAGCTAAATAAACGTAATAATATAGCTCCTTACTTGTCAGGGTCCACTTTCCGCATGACCTGTATGGCAGTTGCGGTGGAACCGGCGGCGAGGTCAGCTAACGTCAGCTGGTCGGTCGCCAGATACCGTCTGTCTTCCAAGTAAGCATCAATTATGTTATACGACGCATCTATGTCCTTCAACTGCTGGCTTGAAGGCCCTGAGAGACCTTTCATTAGGGTTGACGTCTGGAAATAAATTATACAGTTAAAAAACCGGCTAAGTACGAGTTGGACACGCACACGGAGGGTTCCGTACAATAATAAGACTACAGTTGTATTTGTGTTAAATATATATATATATATTTGTTCTCATGTATATCTATAATATATATTTATTTTCATATTATCTTTATATGTTTTTACGATAACTTTTAATTATAATATAAGAAACAGTGCCCGAGTCTGAGGCCTGTACTCAGCAGTGGGACATTATAGGCTGATGATGATGATGACTTGAAAAATAAAGGTATACTCACACCAACAGATCTAAGGCTAGGAAAGAAGACGCCTGCGTTGAAGAACATGCACTGATCCACTACAGCACGAGAGGCGGGGTCTTTCGGGTACAGAACTTCATGTTTACTCTCCCCGTACTTGTGTAGTAAGTACTTCATTATAGCGTGGCTGAAACCATTAGTGAGAAATGAACTGGATAAATAAAAAATTTAGTCAGTATTTTACTTTTAAAACTTATTATACACGTATTTTTTCTTTTGTCAATTAAACAAAAAAATACGAAGATATCGTGTGTTGAAGTTCCGCGTGGCGTCACGTTAGAGTACACTTTTTACTCTAAAGTGACGTCACGAGTCCCCTCCCCCCCCCACTCCCGAACTTTGACTCGCTGTCTTTGTAAATGTTTAATGATTTGGTAAAGGAAAAAATACGTGTCCAATATTTTTTGATAATCTAACTGAAGGACTAATTAGAATTATAATTTAACTTAAAGTAGTGCGAAGGCGACAATAGCTCAGTGGTAGTGACTTCGGAGAGAAAGGTCCCGGATTCGAATCCTACAAAGAGCTTGAGCTATCGGTGAAGGAAAACCATAGCACGGTGATAGAGTACTTAGAAATACCCACCTGCCTGGCTACCACCCTCAAGTTGGATATCCGTCGCCTAGCACCTATCAGTGTGTTCCAACTGCACTTGAGAACCAGTTCTTTCTAGGATTTGTGTGCTTACCACCTTCGGCCACATCATCACTTACCATGGTGAGATTGCGGTCAAACACACGTCTTATACACAATAAAAAAATGTCCAACATTTGTATGTACAGTAACAAAATAAAACTGGAAAAGGCGGTGCTGCCAAACTGATGAGCATTAACCCGGAAAAATATTACTAACTAGCTGTCCCGCGCGGTTTCACCCGCATATCTCCAAAACATATCCTATCTGTGTGCCAAATTTCATCCAAATCCGTTCAGTAGTTTTTGCGTGAAAGAGTAACAAACATCCATACTTTTATAATATTAGTAAGGAGAAAGCAAGGATAACAATTTTACTTACTACTAAAAAACGATTACATATTACATTGTGTTTCAGATTATGTGCGTACAGTAGTACCCAACTGATATGGCTTACCGATGTACCTGCGCAGAAGATTAAATAAATAAATAAATATCCTCGGACATTCCTCACACACGGTCATCTGATCCCAAACTAAGCAAAGCTTGTACTATGGAAACCAGATAACTGATATAATACATATACTACTTTTTGTTTGTAAATACATACTTATTATACATAATTACACCCAGACTCAGGACATACAGACATGTTCATGCACACAAATGCATGTCCTGTGTGGGAATCGAACCCACGACCTGCGGCGCTATAGGTTAAGACGCCACGTCTTAACCAACTGCGCCAACTGGCCCGTCAATTGTACATTTTCAAAGCGCAAGAAACCGCTATTGGTCGGCAGCTGCCGCCATTTTAGCGCGCGCCGTGCGGAGGGGCGTGACTTGCGAGTGAGACGGAACTACAGCTGCACTGTATTATCATAGTAGTGATCTAAGCTTGATTGTAAGTTTTAAGCATTCTTTCGTTAATCTTCGGAGCCATACTTTCTTTTCTGTGCGAACGAAGGTTCACGACGCGCCTTATCAGTTGGGTAATACTGTAACGCTGTTTGATATTTTGAAATTTACCTTTCAGAGAGCACAAAATCACCGTCCTGCAGTACTGGTACAGTGCCCATAGGGTTTAACTGAAAAATATAAACATGTTTTTAATTACATAAATAAATATAAATCTTTAAACAGTCTTTACATGCAAAAAAGTTTACAATAGGCACGGCCCGCCTGATGGTAAGCGGTTACCATAGCCTATAAACGACTTGCGACACAAAAAACACTTCTTCTAAATCCACACAGTGCGACAATATTTTGGTTCCGATGGACTCATGGACTCCCCTTAAAATACCATTTTAATATTCTGGGATATTCTTAACACATGATTATTCTGATCCCATACCAAGCGGAGCTTGTTATATAGAAACCACATAATTAATATACCTTCTCCTTTTTTTAAATACATATTATAGATAACTAGCTGAACCCCGCGGCTTCAGCCGCATACGATTTTATTGTTATTTGCGGAGAACCCTGTCTAAAATAAGAATAGCCTAAGTTACTCCTTATAACATCAGCCACCTGCCAGTGATTATCCCGTCAAAATCGGTCCAGCCTTTTCCGACATTAGCCGGAACAAACAGACATACAGACAAAAAAATAGGTTATGGTAAAAATGAAATATCAACATTTAATAAAAAGCTGTTATTTTGACGTTATAAACAGACACTAAAATTTTAATGTTAGATGATTGAATGTTTGTCCAGTGTGGGAGTCGAACCCATGACCTGCGGCCGCTATTTTTCCCAACACACCAACATGCCCGAGATAAGAAAATACAGTATTTCCTATACAATAAAATTGACATGGTACCTTTTTAAACTGTGGCGTCTTATGTTCTAAGAGTAGTATATTAACATCGTTAATTTCCATCTTGAGTTGCAATATGTCGGCCAGCATCATGACGGCACGCGCCGGCGGACTGGCGATGGCCCGGTGCAATACGAGCCGGGACATATTGAATACTGAAAATATATTTAAAATAAAAATTACCGGCCCAGTATCTACCTATTACGGTTCATGAGATACAGCCCACTGACAGACGGATGGACAGCGGAGGCTTAGTAATAGTGTCCCTTTGGACACGGAACCCTAAAAATGATTAAGATTGTCGAAGAATTCATACTAATATTGCAAATGCGAAAGTAGCTCTGGCTCGTCACGTCTGAACTGCTGAGCCGATCTTGATGGAATATGGCGCGCAGATAGCCTATGGTATGGAAAAGGAGTTTTTACCCCAGGAATGCTGGTAAAACATCGGGACAGCCAGTATTAAATAGTATTTCGGTTCTGTTCAGAACAGGAAGGAATAAGGAAGGTACATTTTCTCAAAATTTTGGAGAAAATTGCGGGCATACAATTTTTATTTTTTGTTTTTGGGTCAATTAGAAAAACTGTAAAACACACTAAGGTAAGTACGTTAATACATTAACTACCATAATAATAATTGTTAGAAGAATTAATTTGTTATATATATGGCAACACAAAGTTATATAACAACAACATTAGTCATTTGTATATTTTACATTATACAAAGAAGAAAATCACACCTCGCGTGCCAAAAGTTCCACTGACCTACTGAATTTAGACGCCTATTAATAGTACCTACATACCGATTCCATTTTTAAGCAATAAAACTAGGAGTAACAAACTCAAAGGAAAACTTACCAAATTGAAAAGTTCAACAACTGTTACATACAGCCTTTGTAGTGAAACACGTGTACGAATTTTCTATCTCTAAATAGTACTACAAATAAACAATCGAAAGTGATATGTTATCACAGATAGCTATTTCATAACCTTTAAAATGCGATAACTGGTTAGCGACGTTATGCGCGCGGCCTTGATCTTTGATACTGGGTTACTAGCGTGCGCCGGCGCATGACTTAACATAAGTATAAACTTATAGCTCCATAAGAATGTTTGATGAGATATTAGCAAAAACTAGTTATTATCACTTTGTTTTTAGTTCCTATTTTTTTTTTCATGTTTTATGTTTTTATAGGAAGCTTGTCCTATCAGCGAACTAACTGGTTAAGGCAGCGGTTCCCAAATGGTCCCTCCACGGAACCCCAGGGTTCCGTGGAGGGACACAGGGGTTCCGCGTTCCGTCCGAAATAAGTTTGTAGAAAAGTCATCATCATACTCATAACTAAAAAATAAATGTTTTATAATAAGTCATAAATTGTTATATGTTTTATTATTTTTCGTTTGTAATTCTAACTACAAGGTCCGTCTATCAAAATGGGGATCCGCTATAAAAAAATATATCAAATAGGTCCAAAATAAAATTGGGAACCGCTGGGCTAAGACGATGACAGCTCAGTGGTTGTGAGGACGCACGTGAAATGGCTAAGGCCGCGCTCACTTTGGATGCGAATTATATCGTACGTAAACGTATGAACACTGTTCGTACGAATTGAGTGCGCACACTGAATACGTATTTCTCCGTCATATAGACAGAGTACCGGTGTTAGCGCATACGTTATTGATGGTGAACGCACGAACGTGTAATAAAATCCCAACAAGTTCGGATTGATTTCGGACGTCGGACTTGCACGTACGTATACGTACGACTAACTCGCGCGCAGTGTGAGCGCTTTCATAGTACTCAGAAGGTCGGGAAGGTTCGTGCGTGTTCGTACGTTTCTGCACGAATGGAATTCGTACGAAAACGTATCCAAAGTGAGCGCGGCCTAAGATTGCAAATTAGAATCACAGAGTACATATAGTTTACTATGAAGGAAAAACGCGTGGAAACCATAGCAAATTGGTTCAAGTTACAATTCTGCCACTAAAAACATCTGCCCGGGTTCAGGCAGCTGCACTGGAGACCCAGTTCCTATCGATGCGTTGTTTTGGGCGAATTGCATCTCGGTATGAATAATGACATTATTGAATGGATGAAATATTCTTTATTGACATTAATATACCTACTATAATTTTTTTTTTTATTCGACGATGGCGGTAAACAAGCATGAATGCCGCGCCTGATGGTAAGCGGTTACCTTAGCCATATGGACGCTTGCAACACACGAGGCATCACTCACGCGTTACCGACCCGCGCCCCCTCCCCAATGAGGTCTGGAGACCTTACTCACGCGCAGGAACACAACATACAGTTATTTGGCTGCGGTATTCTGTAAGGTGGAGGTACTTCCCCAGTCGAGCTGCTCTTTGAGCGAATAAACGCTCTTTCTTAAAATACAAGAAAATAATATTAAAAATGAAAAAATATAAAATGTACTTACTTATTAAAATTATAATACAAATAGATTCAAATATATACAAATAAATAAGGTTTTTCTATTATATATTTATGTAGTATCAGTTGCTGGTAAAAATTTGTTGGCAAGTTCTATTATACTCCGGACGTCTTCTTCTGATAAGCGCTCTTCACTCTCTTGGACAATCTGTGAACAAATCAGGAAATAATCATATTCTAACTCCTTCCTTAATATTTTATTAATTAATTATATAGAGGAAAAATCTAAGGAGGAAACTAGAAAGTTGTGCTTTTGCACTGAATAATAACAGTACTGATCAAGCACTGCATCTAAATGTTTAGTGTCTTGAATTAGCCAATCAGTGCATTATCGGTGGTGGAGAACTGAAGGAATAGATTTAAAAAACAAAATGAACGTCATTCTACTTCTTTGGGTTAAATATACGATTCGAAAAGGGTGTTCTTGTCAACGCAAGCCCATTTAATTTAAAAAAAAAATATGGCTTCTAAGCTGGGTCTTTGCTCAACTAATTACTCTCTTGCATTATGTTAATTTTTTTAAACATAATTATTAATCTTCCTGCAGTTTTATCTGCACCAGCTAAATGCAATGAGAATAGGGCCACTGCATTAAAAATAGCAAAAAAAATATTGCTTGCATATTTATTGTTCTTACCAATTGTATTTCTAGTTCTGTTCTTGGAGGTGTGTTCACCATCATCAGCTTTTCAGTCTTAGTCAATTTGAACTTTATCAATGCTTCTAGAAAGTTCTGTATGGATTGTGAGCTCTGATACTTGCATTCTGTGTCTTGTAAGTAGTGAACAGTCTGTAAAAACAATTTGTATGTGAAAAAGTAAGAGTTGTCAGCATAGTTTGAGTACCCATTGCATTGCATTTGTACTGATTAAAGCAATAATCACTTACTACTTTTAATTACTTGAACAGTTCCTAGTATTCTATTTATTCATATTATTATGAAGTTATGATAAAACGAATCCCATCCGTGAGCAATTTTTTTAATGAATTATTACTTGACGGGCCCGTTGGCACAGTTGGTTTAAATTCTGTGCAGCAGGTTGTGGGTTCGATTCCCACCAAGGACATGCATTTGTGTGCATGAACATGTCTGTATGTCCTGAGTCTGGGTGTAATTGTGTAGTATATCAGCTGTCTGTACATAGTACAAAGTCTGCTTAGTTTGGGATTTGGAATTGGCTGTCAGAACACACCAATAGGTGCTTGGCGACAGATCTTCAACTTGAGGGTGGTAGCCAGCTAGGTGCTAGCTACCACCGTGCTATGGATTCCTCACGATGTTTTTCTTCACCCAAACCTCAAACTCATTTTAGGATTTGATCCCGGGTCCGGGAACCTTTGTCTCCGCCAACTGCTGAGTATTGTGCGCTACGGTTTTGCCAAATGAGTACTCTTAACAAGTACTCACTACACACCAAACCTCACTTTGATTTGAATACCCCACATCCTTGCCTTGCCAGTGAACATAACCTATGCCAGGACTAATATGTGTCAATTAATTTCACATAAAATTTACAAGTACTTGGCTTTGGATATCTTCTAGAAATGAAATATTGCAGAGAATGTGACACCTAACTCCTACTACTCCTTTTTGACTTATAGTGCTGTCTTTCTCTGTTTGGTTATCCGCCACACCAGGATTTTTGTGATACCTTAATGTTGATCTGTCAAGGATTCATTGTATACTGAGATCACATGTTTCAATAGTAAAGGGTTACCTCATATGTAACTGTGGCTAATGACCCCTCTCGCTTATGTTTCTTCTGTGTGCTGTCTTTGAGCTGCTGAAGTATCTGCATCACTTCATAATTACATAGAAATGCAGCATTTGGGTTTGTACTGTAACATATAATTAGGATTATTTCATACGGAGAGTCAAGAATTGGAAAAAGGAATTGAGGACGGCAAAATAAAAGATGGAGAGATGAGCTAGAAAAGACGGGATGGATCGAGTTGGAGGAGGCCTATGCCAAAGGGCATAGCTGCACTTGACGAAGCGCAGAAGATCACGAAGTCTTAGAGTGAGATCAAGCGTGAAGCTCAATACCAATCGTGATGGAGAGTTTCTGTGATCCTCTGCCCCATCTAGGGGACACAGGATCATAAGTCAAGTAAGTCATGCCAAAGGGCACACAGACTGAAAAATAAGAATGTTTTTATAGATTGGCAAAGAGCACTTTTATTTACTAGTTGTAAGGAACCCATGTCATATAAGTCTAAATAAATGGCTTATATTATTATTATAACATGCAAAGTAATTTTCTGATGAATCTTTAACTCTTAATCTAGAAGACTGCATGATAAAGGAGGAAAGAAACAATTAGGTTCAAAGGTTTCACAAGCAAGTCATAGTTCATAAAGCAAGAGGTTGGGTTTGATCTTTTTACTAGATCATCTATAAATGACATAGAATTATGATCCATGAGTAGAGCCGAGGGTTTGACTCATGTAACAGGTCCTTGATTAAAATGTAAAAAAAAAGTTTGAGTAGTCATGGTGCTAGTTAGACTACTGACTTTGAGCGAACAAGTTCGTTGGGCTGAGCGTCATTCGTTCGTTAAATAATCGGTAATGATTATACTAGCAAAAGGCAAGTATTTTAGCGTAAAGGGCTAGCTTTAGAGTTGTGCTTTATGAGATCGGTATTGTATCAAAGGTACTTACGTTTCCATTACTATTTTAATTATCTACTACTGTTCCTATTTCATGGATTAGGCAGAAACAATAAATAAATAAAGAAAATAAAATTAGTATTATAAATTTTATTAAAAATTCATGGCACAGATGATACTTTACTGACATAATATATCATAATTGCCATACCAAAAAAGTTTATATTCAACCTGATTTTTTTCTTCAAATAGAGTAAAAAGAATATATGCTCTGCCTATGGCGGGAACTTGCAGAGTGAGGTTGCGTTTTCGTTTTATTTTTGTAAATTCGTGTATTTTCAGTTTTATTGTTTCATATCGGTGGTTTTTTATGCAATAAAGATCAATTCATGTACACCAATGAAGTAAAAGTCAATGAAAAGTTTTAGTAGAACAGCCACCATTTTACCTATTATACTAAAACTTTTCACGGACTTTTTGAGACAACCAAAAAGCGCTGCCAAAGCCCTAGCATACACCACACAACATACCACCTAACAATGTGAGCTGACTACATTGGATATCTTATTTAAAATATGTCGCATGAGTTTGCATGACAATTTAACCATTTAAATAAAATAATTTTTCTGTAGAAACCTTTTTTAGCTTTGTAAAACTTTGTAAATTCGTCGTAACCAACTTGTTATAACACGGTAATTTTAGAAACAAACAGATTTTAAATATTTATTTAGCTCAAAAATTGTTTGATAAATTACAGTAGGATTAAAAATGCTTTTTGCCGGTAATTTAGTTAAAAACTCAATTCCAAAATGTTTAAAAGTATTTTCAAAAATCAGCATTAGACAATTAAACCAAGAAAGTTTCACAAGTGGAGTGAGTTCCCTGGACGCACCTCTAAACACTTATTTCAATCATTATATAAATTTACCCTTGCCTGAGAATAAAGTGTTTGCAACGTATGTTTGGATTGATGGAACTGGTATAAATCTTCGATGCAAAGACCGTGTTCTTGACAAAGTACCATGCAACTTATCGATGGTACCAAAATGGTCATTTGATGGAAGTTCAACTGGCCAAGCCAAAACACATGATTCCGATACTATATTACTTCCTTCTGCTATATACAAAGACCCATTTCGCAAAAATCCCCACGTCATAGTGCTATGTGAAACATTCTATAGTAATGGAACTCCTACTGCATCAAATCATAGAGCGAATTGTGCAAAAGTCCTAAGTCAAATATCAGATAAAAAGCCATGGTTTGGTATTGAGCAGGAGTATACAATGTTTGACACCGATTTATGGCCACTCGGTTGGCCGAAGCAACGTGGCTACCCCGTTACAAAATCGAGGTATTCGTACTGTGGTATTGGTGAGCACATTGCTGGTCGAGAAATTGTTGAAAGTCACGCTCGAGCCTGTATATATTCTGGAATGGATTACGGAGGCTCTAATGCAGAAGTAATGAAAGGATCATGGGAATTTCAAGTCGGACCTACTCTAGGTGTCAAGACTGCTGACGATTTATGGATTGGTCGATATCTACTTTCTAGAATAGCGGAGCATTTTGGAGTTATTATTAGCTATCATCCAAAACCAATGGGAAAAGAACAGCCTGGAATTGGCTGCCACCATAACTTTAGCGTTGAAAAAATGCGTTCTGAAAATGGTATTTCAGAAATCGAAAGAGTTTGTAAGGTCCTATGTGAAAGACATGATAAGTTTATAGGAAAGTATGGTCTGGGAAACGGTGAAGAAAACAAAAAACGATTAACGGGTAAATTTGAAACAGCAGCTTTTGATTCCTGTAAATGGGCTGTTGCAGACCGCGGAGCATCAATAAGGCTTCAAAGAAATGTAGTCACCGCCAAAAAAGGTTTTCTGGAGGATCGGAGACCGGCAGGGGATTGCGATCCCTATAGAGTATGTGCTCTCCTTGCGGAGACATGTGTTTGATACTGATGCACTCAGAAAGAAGGTTAATATTAATATGAATAATTTCGATACTTGACACCAAAAATATTATAAATCGTAAGAAAAAAAATATTAAATTTAAAAATCCTTGACGTTAGTTCGATATCGTCAAATGTTTCATTATTTCATTACAAGAAGTTGTTTGTACAAAATTTTACAGTAAAAAATTTTTACACAATAATTATGGCGATGATGGTGACAATATGTACGCGTTTATTCCGGTTCCATACCACTGTTACAGTGACCTCTAAGAGACAAATGCTCAAGCATTCTATAAATCACATCATGAATAAAAAAGTTATGGATCGATACATGAGACTTCCATTTCCGAAGAATAAAATACTAGCAACATACATTTGGATCGATGGCTCAGCGATTAACATGCGATGTAAGGATAGAATATTAACTTGCATGCCAAGTAGTCCAGCAGCAGCACCTGGCTGGGCTTTTGATGGTAGCTCAACTGGGCAAGCGTCCACTGACAATTCCGATACCACTCTGAAGCCTATTGCAATTTGTAAGGATCCATTTCGTATGGAACCACATTGTTTAGTCTTATGCGAAGTGTACGAAGGTGATGGAAAAGCAGCGAAAACAAATCATAGAAAATTTTGCAATGATTTATGTGAATTTCATAAAGAACAAGAGCCCTGGTTTGGTCTTGAACAGGAGTATACAATGCTAGATGTCGATGGCTGGGGTCTGGGCTTTCCGAAAGGTGGAGGTTTTCCTGCTGTTAAATACCAATATTCTTACTGCGGTATAGGAGCAAAATATATAGCAGGGCGGGATATATGTGAAGCGCACACGAGAGCTTGTCTTTATTCTGGTCTCGACTTTGAGGGAACCAATGCTGAAGTAATGTTTGCTTGCTGGGAATTTCAGATAGGTACTACCTTAGGTATTAAAGCTCCAGATGATATGTGGTTGGCACGTTATATCCTAGCGCGTATAGGAGAAGATTACGGTGTAGACATCACATATCACCCTAAGCCAATGGGGCCTTTGCATCCCGGAGTAGGTATGCATCACAATTTTAGTACGAAAAAAATGCGTGAAGATGGTGGTTACCAATTTATCGAAGAGTGTATTAAAAGGCTGGAAAAGAACCATATGAAGCATATGGTAGTATATGGTAATGATGAACAAACAAACAGAATGCGTTTATCTGGAAAATTCGAAACTGCACCTTTCGAAAAATTTTCATGGGGAGTTGCCAACAGAAAAGCGTCCATTCGCCTGCAAAGAAATATTAAAAAGAAAGGAAAAGGTTTCATGGAAGACAGAAGGCCAGGGGGGGACTGCGATCCGTATCTTGTGTGTGGCCTCCTGATGGATACCTGTTTGGGATCTGCAAAAGGTGGTGGTGGTGGTGCTGGAAAAAAACGCGTTAACCCATGTAAATGAAATACATAATATACTTCAATAGCAATAAGGAACAACTTATGAAAGTAGAAATTTTCCGTCCATGTTTGTAGGTAATTTATTCGTATATTTTATATTGTAAATTTAAAGAGTTAAATATATATATAACCCAAATTGTTTTTAATTAAAGCTTCTCATATCAGGCTTACGTGGACACTGCGGGATGAGCTGGACTCCCTAAGTAGATACCTACCTAGTTTTTCAATCGTTTCACTCGGTGGTATAAACTGAGTAGAAATTCAGTCTCTGCCCATGGTCCACCTACATAGTTCACCTGGATGTACCAGGGGCAACTTTTTCTTCCCGTGGTCCACCCCAACATAACCAGGTGTACCTGGAGTTTTTATTTATTTCCGTGGTCCACCTTAGTTCACCTGGCTGTGCCAGGGGTAATTTTTTCATCCCGTGGTCCACCTCAACATAACTAGGTGTAGGTATCTGGGGTTTTTTATTTATTTCCGTGGTCCAACTTAGTTCACCTGGCTGTAACAGGGGTAATTGTTTAATTCCATCATCCTCCTTTATTACGGTTATATATACAAACTATTTATTTACTTTTATTTTTCTTTTTAGGGTTCCCTACCTCAAAAGGTAAAAAAAGGAACCCTTTTAAGATCACTCTCATTATAGAATTTTGTGTTTCTATAATGGATCATCTAGTGAGACTCAAGACAGGTTTTTGGTTTTCATTTGTTTGTCTGCATTCTCTTGTTTTCAGAATCGCAAAAATCACTCGACAAGGTACTTACTTACGGACCTACTTACCAGTGCCCGTGGTCCACCTACCTTGTCGAGTGTTTTTTGCGATTCTGAAAACAAGAGAATGGACGCGGACCTTCGGAAATAACCTTCGAATCTAACTTACGGTTGGGACATTTATTATTTTTTTATAATTAATCTTGGGTTGATCTTGGGCTATGTACTTAGTAGTAGTAAAGTTACTAGCAAAATAGAACCATTTATGACATTTTAATATTTCTATTTATTAGAGGTTTTTTTCAAACGGAAACTGATTGAAATTGATTGCAACTAAGTCATGTGATCCACGTGCTAACTTGCTGACTTCCAAAGTAGTGAAGCTACAAGCAAAATGGAACCATTTACGACATTTTAATATTTCTATTGATTAAGAGAGATTTTTTGAAGCGAAAACTGATTGAAATTTAATGCAACAAAGTTATATGCGATAATTGCTATTATAACTTGCAGACTTTTTAATTTTCCTAAGAAGTTTAAAAAATAGCTGTCAACTGCAAACTATTGTCTAACCTCTAAAATAGACTAGGCGGAATGAAAATAAAATTTTCATTTCAAACACTATAAAATGGGGAAAACCAGATAAAAGTCATGGTAAGAGTTTATTAGAAATAATCAAAGTATCACCGATTAGCCAAGGTTTGCCCTATACCCTATACACGATCCAGTGGTCGAACGACCACTGGGGTGTGGTCTAGTTAGTAATTTCCAACCAAGGAATTTTTATACTACGTAACCAACCGCATCATATATAATAAATAATTACCAAAATAATATACTAACTTTAGTCGAAAGAAAATACAGCCGACTCGAAGAGCCAAAATTCACCGTAAGTTGTTAGTCACCGACATGATAAGTTATACCCAGACTTAGGATTTCGCTACGCTAAGCAGACGTCCATAGCATGGAAAACATAGAATAAGGACCCAAGTTCTTTGATGGAAAAGAAATATGACAATGCTTCAGATACTTTGCGAGAGAGAAAGAGACGCATACACAATTTTGACATGATAAATCTATACAAATCATACAAACCCTACGCTAACCTTGTTGCATTCTGTTTCAATGAGGAGTTTTCTTATGATATTCTCAAAATACCTGTCAAACTGTTGATAATTCGAAACAATTTGAACCTGAAGTTCAAGATCGCTCCTCATTTAAAAACCAGAGGGTGGAAGCCAGCCAGGCGGGTACTACAAAGTACCCTACCACCGTGCTATGGTTTCCTCACGATGTTTTCCTTCACCGACAGCTCAAGCCACTGACCTCTATTATACAAGTACGCTGGACAGTATATCATCGACCTTTTTTTGAAGCCATTTGATTTTCGCCATTTTGGCGCTGATAGCAATCGTGAGCGTCCACGGAACTAATAGTAGAGACGGGACATTTTAGTGTCTATATCGATAAAAAACGAATTTTCTTTTTTATTTATCGACATAATTTATTCTTGTGATTTCGTCCGCGTAATCTTTAGATATTGTAGTCCCTAGACTAATAAATAAATAACCCTTACTTTCGTATTAATAATATTACAGGCATACTTAGCGCATAAGTGAGTAGGTTCCTGTGGTAGTGGAGCGGTGCGGGAGGGGGTGATATTTGAATTTTGACATAATTACTGTCTCGCTATACACGATACATTTTTAATTCTCTTTTGTCATTTGACATAATGAAGACACCCTCCGCACCGCTCCACTACCACAGAAACCAACTCAGTTAAGCGCTATGTCTGTAGAAGCAATTAGGAAGAATCAGTCCAACAGCTAACAAATGGTTAGTTTTGCCTAAAAATGTTTATTATATGTATAGTATACTAGCTGTCCCTCGCGGTTTCACCCGTGTTCCCGGGATAAAAAGTAGCCTATGTCCTTCTCGATACTATCTGCTTGCACAATTTATCGTGATTGGTTCAGCGATTAAGGTGTGAATGCGTAGTTAGTTAACAAGCAAACAAACAGCGTTACTTTCGCATTTATAATAAAAGTATATACAGTATTACCCAACTTATATGGCGCGTCGTGAATCTTCGTTCGCACAGAAAAGAAAGTATGGCCCCGAAGATTAACGAAAGAATGCTTAAAACTTACAATCAACCATAGATCACTACCATAAGGTTCATGTATTATGTTATTGCAGCTGTTAGTTCGGTCTCACTCGCAAGTCACGCCCCTCCGCACGGCGCGAGCTAACATGACGGCAGCTGTCGGCCAATAGCGTTTCCCGCGCTTTGAAAATGTATCTTCTGCGCAGGCATATCGGTAAGCCATATTAATTGGGTACCTACTACTGTACTATATATAGTAAGGAAGTATGGATGTTATAATAGTATGACAAAAAAAATATCATGAATTGAGGCTTGGGCACCGGCTTAGGTACGGATTAAACACTCATTCGTTAAATGTTCCTGTAGATCACTTGGAAAGGTACTACTAAAAAAACACAAAGAATTACTTTAATTTATTTTTAATCGACTTCAAAACAAGAGATTATCAAGCTCTTTCACGCGTGCACTTTGCTGGCTCCCTACAAATTATATGTGTCCCTTTCTCAGACCCCTTCAGGGGCCGTAACGCCACAGTATGTGACTTCGCGTCGAGCTGATCTTGAGCTAGATGTGCCTTATTCCTCATATGTTCACCTGATTGTGTGCCAAGTGTGCGCTAACTCGCGCAGTTCGTCGAAATTTTCTTAGGTCCGTATGAGATCTTGGTGATAGACTGGTCCTGGTACTTCTCTTTTTATCTGGTCAAGCATCTTCGACCTAGCGTTCGCGTATTGGTCGTCACGTCGCCGAGTCGCACAGCGCTATGCTGATAAAGAAATAACATATATAATAGCATGCCATGACAATAAAATTGAAGATGCTAAGTTCAACGGTTATTGTTTAAACGTACCAATTTTTTTAATAATTTTAGATAAAAGTATCAGTGAACAATACGTAACCCAACAAAATATAACGGGGCGTAATAAAAAAAAAACGCTCATCGAATCTTTTATCCAAAAACATATTTTAGATTATCAAGTCTGATGGTTGACTACACTAATTTTGTAAGACACATTAAACTCGCAAGAAAAGTATCGACCCACTATCGATATGAAACATTACAGCCCTATTTCTTTGTTTACATTATATATTTATTGAAAATGGAGTTCCTATTTTACCTAAATATTAATAAAAACATTTACTATTCAAAACTAAATAGTAATAACAGCTTTAGACAAGCAATTAAACAAATTTAAAGCCATGAAATTCACTTACTTGTGATAGGTTATCCCGCTGCATTTTTGATAGTAAGTTTTACAAAATACGCAAACTCTCATACCCAAAACGATTTAAACATCACGAAATATAACACGAAATAACTAAAACGTGCACAAAGTAGTTTTATTCGTGATTTTTGCGTAAATCCTTAGAGACGCACATAAACAACACGACGGCCATTTGCAACAAATGTCAATAATAGTACCCGAGACGCTCGAGAGGGGCGCTTTGATTTGGCACAAAAAACAGCTGTCATTTCGAAAGAAATATACAGTCCAGCGTACTTGTATAATAGAGGTCAGTGGCTCAAGCTCATTGTAGGATTCGAACTCGGACCTTCGTCTCGGTATCCGACGTCACTACCACAGAGCTATAATCGCCTTGAATATATAAGCGTATGTGTTATTCAATTTGTATTTGCTTTTTTGGCCTCACTCCCGTGTTCCGCGCGCTCCATCTGCCTTGTTCTGTAACTGTGCATATTATATTGTATTTAGACGCAAATTGTTAAAACACTTCGAACTCTTCGTAACTTCTGAATATTATTTTTTGAAAGGCGAAACAATAATTTGATCATTGTATTTTAGTTGTTTGGTTGGAACCACCAGCAATGTGGTCGCGTTTCAATTTATTTGACCTAGGTAACCAATAACTATAATTTGGTATGTGAAGTTTTGGCTTTCATATTGCGAATCGTAATTGACTGTTTTTCATGTACATAAATGTTTTTATTTGTATGCTTTACAGGGAATATACGTCATTATTTTTGTGTTATATTATTAGCGAGAATATCAGCGACTGTTTTTTTCTTTGGTATTTATTATCTGTTAGCTGTCAAAGTCTTGAGGCATAGACACAAATTTAAAAAGTTTTAAGTGCGCCACCATTTTTGTTCTTTTCTCTATTCCTTTTCGTCATATGGCGTAAGGTGCGTTCTCTTTCATCCGCCATATTAAATGAATCAATAAAATAAGACAAAATGTCGCCTTACTGAAGTGCGTGAATCCTAAAACATCCAGTTTTTGTGTGATTAAAACATCAAGAGGATCACAATGGAGAATTCCTACGGTGTGGGGGTTGTTAACAGATACGCTCTTTTTTTGGACGATGAGTCCGATCCTCTTGATGCGTTAAAAGCGCGAGAGCAGGCGAAAGAGCTCAAAAAGAAATCTAAAGACGCCGAAAAAGAAAATAAGGGCAAACCTGAGACCAAGCCGAAGGGTCCCATCGTCGCTACTAGAAAAGGGATCAAGGAAACCCAAAATGTGAAGTCCCAAGAAAATAAGAGTGGTGAGCAACAAAAGAGCAAGGGACCGGTGAGGCCGCAAACCGAGCGCAATGCCGAACGACCGCCCCCACGCCGCCGCGAGGAGCGGCCACAGAATGGTGCCGTTGAGAACAAGGAGGGTGCACCGAGGCCCCCCAAGCGTGAGTTCAGCGACCGCAGGCCTAACTTCGAGCGACGTAACTTCAGTGACAATCCCGAGGGCGCCGAGCGCCGTGGGCCGAGGCCGCCGCGTGAGCCTCGCGATCGTGACGGACCGCGCGGGCCGCGTCCGGGCTTCGAAAACAGAGGCAAGCGTGAGTTCGACAGGAGGTCTGGCTCCGACAAGACCGGCGTGAAACCTGTAGACAAGCGTGAAGGCGGCGGCTCCCACAACTGGGGTACTCTGAAAGACGACATCGAGGACCTGAACAAGACTGGCTCCGAAGGTGAAGTGGTGGAGGAAAAGGCGCCGGACACGGCTGCTGCAGGTGACGGACAGCAGCCGGAGGTTGAACGTGCCGCGCCCACCGAGGAGGAGCCGCGCGAGCTCACACTCGACGAGTATAAGGCGCTTCGGAACGCTCAGAAAACTGCTCCACAGTGGAACTTGCGCAAGGCCGGTGAAGGTGAGGACCTAAGCCAGTGGAAGAACCTGGTGAAGCTCGAGCGCAAGAAGGAGGCCGAGCGTGGTGAGGACGACGATAGTGATGATGAGTACGACATGATGGCAGACTACCCGCAGCGCGTGGGTCGCCAGAAGCGCGTGCTCGGCATCGAGTTTACGTTCAACGACACATCACGGCGCGGCGGCACCGGCGGCCGAGGCCGTGGCCGCGGGCGCGGACGAGGCCGAGGCCCACCACGCGAGGAGGCCCCACCTGAGGAGCGCCCACCGCTTCGCCCGCAGGTAGCTCCACCCAAGGTCGACGATAGCAAGGATTTCCCCTCTCTTGGCTAGACACTCAGTGAGCCAACGCTCCAATCCCTTTTGAAAGTATGATAGAGTTACAAATTAAATATTGTATGTACCGTTATTTTTGAAGTAAATATACAAAATATTTACACAAGCGTGTATTATATTACATTGGGATTTAGTCGATTTTTAAGTATCTGACTTTGAATCTACTGTCATTATAGGATAAAATTTCCTAGATTTTCATGATATGGGGTTGACTTATCGTGCTCATGAGTTGCGCAGGACGTAGAGGGGGAGGATATTTTTAAGAGTTTTAACACAATGAAACTATCATAACAGTAGCTTTTATCAAATTGTAATCACATCAGCTTATGATTTAACTTGATGAGTTATAAGAATTAAGGTTTTTAACTTACAGACTGTGACTTGCTATACTAAATTAACTCTGTCACAATTTAGCGTAGAACATTTGTGAAGAAATAACCCTTGTTGCATTTTATATCATGAGTTTGTGTTGACAAATGCAGACTTTGGGAACTGTAAATAGTTATATATGTTTTAAAGGTAAGGAACAAGGTTGATTTTTGTTGTTACACAAACTTCTTGAAAAATAAACATTTTGTATGTGTGACATTTTTGTTCATTATTTTTGCTTTTTATTACTATTAATATCCTATATATGTATACTCGTCTTACCTTTATAATCTTTCTATGGTATTCCTCCCCCTGATCTACCACAACATGAGAAATCTGCCATATGCCAGTAAGCATGTAAAGTACGTATAATTTACGTACCTACTTATTGCAAACAGTTGTAAATGTTGCAACACTTGTGTTAGTTGTGTGGTCAGATAACATTGAGTTTTGAGTAGACAAGCATTGACCACAATTCAACTGAGGTAGATAAAGTCAAATAAAACCAATAATGTAAGTAATGTTGTATATTGACACATTTTATCACTTTCACACAAAAACAATTTACTTAAAATTTACATAATAATATAATAAAACAATACACAATAGTACATAAATATTCAACATAATAAAGCTATTACTTACAAAACTAAACATGAACTTACACATTAGTGTAATGAGTACATAAGCACAATAAATAACATATTTACATTTGGTGTAGATATTGGATGGTTCATTCTACAAACTGCACATTAGAGATGGCAACAACTGCATCTATTACATAAGTATTCTAGTATCAAAACATTGAGTACAGAATTTACAACAGATACATGTTATATTTGATAACAAAAGGAACATCATAACTTGCAAAAAAAACAGTACCTCTACCATGAGTTTTCTACACTAACATAATCTACACATGCTAGTGACTACGGTGAAGATTTTGTATGACGAGCACCGCCTCTAGTGGATACTTTTGGAAGCATTTCATACAAAATGTTTCACCGTAGTTGCTAGCGAGGGATACAGATCATATTCGCATATTTGAAAAGTAATGTGTAACAAAACTGATAGAAAAAAGCATTTATTTGTCAATGATAGACGAGAAAAGCATTATTGCATGTTAAAATAGCTGACTAATGCCATTTATAATGGAAAAGTTTTCATTACATTTAGCGTTGAATTAACAAACAATAACTTTCTTGAAGTACCTAATATATCCTACTGTTTGATTTTAAACAAAAATTTTATTTACTTTATATTTTCAATTACAGCAGATTACCTACAAGATTCTTTGTTAGCCTATATTGCGTTAATGCAATCTATCAGCCTTACAAGTGAAAATAAAACAAACCTTCATTTACCAGATACTCATTCTGTTAATGTTGCTCAGTAATACGTTTAGCAATACATGGATGCCGTTTCAATAAGTAATAACAATCTTCTTATCGTGGGTTCGCAATAGGTTACAATATAATTATAAATTAGTGACGTAAAAGCGTAATATCTAAACACGGGACCGGAGCCCCGTTTCACAGCCACAGTATACTTCACTTACAATAAAAGCGTTAATAAAGTACAAACGGAGCGCTAGCCTGCACTAGTACCAACGATTAACTAGGCGCATCTACGTATAGTACTCACTAAACACTCTGTCCGACTACACTATCAATTGACTATATTATTTACATCGACAATGACAACGATAGTAATTAATCACGATTTATTTACAGCTGCATTTCTAATGCAAGGTTGTCGAACTCGTACGATAAGCTTATCCGGATCTTCAGGGTTACGCGTACGTCGCGGTGATTACTTTCTTCGATGAATGATTGCATCGTGGAAAAATTCCTTTAAAGTAGTAATATTGAGTAATCCAATTCCGCAACTAGTCAGTGATTTTGAATGGTAAGGACCCAATCACTGCATTTTGTTCTTGACTCGGCCAATCACAGCGCATGTGTCCTTGACTTAGCCAACCACAGCGCATGTGTCCTTGACTTAGCCAATCACAGCGCATGTGTCCTTGACTTAGCCAACCACAGCGCATGTGTCCTTGACTTAGCCAACCACAGCGCATGTGTACTTGACTTAGCCAACCACAGCGCATGTGTCCTTGACTTAGCCAATCACAGCGCATGTGTCCTTAACTTAGCCAATCAGGGCGCATGTGTCCTCGACTTAGCCAATCAGGGAAATTGGCGGAGCAAAACGCCATGTGTTTCGAGTTGTTTCTTTGTGAGGAATCGTTTTATTCGATGCCGAATGTGTTTGTTTCCTCGACGGCGAGCAGTAGCTTCTCGTGCAACAGTGTGGGGGTGGGGTAGGGGGGCAGGTCGAGGCGGTTGAAGCAGGTGTGCGCCCTGGGCAGGGATTCGATGCGGCCCCACCGCTCGATGCAGAACCGGCGCGGGCCCGTCGACCCGCGCAGCGCCGAGAACCCCTCGTACGGGATCGACGAAGTTCCCGTCACGAACTGCACCAGCCGGAGACGCTGCTCGTTTGTGAACCTGAAATAGTTTCATATTAATTTATATATCTATGGGCCAAAATAGCCAGTTAAATCTATACTAATAGAGAGAAGAGTGGGGTGTGAAGAGATTTCTGCAGGGTCGGCAGCGCGCGCGTGATACCCCTGGTGTTGCAAGCGTCCATAGGCTACGGTAGCCGCTTACCATCAGGCGGGCCGTATGCTTGTTAGCCACCTAAGTGGTATAAAAAAATCCCTAATAAAGTAGAAAAGTATTTTGTTAATCGTGCTAAAAATAAACCTCTAGTAATAAATAAATATCCTGGGACATTCCTCACACAAAGCTATTTGATCCAAAACTAAGCAGAGCTTGTACTATGGAAACCAGATAACTGATATAATATTTTTTGTTACAAACTGAATACACATAATATTGAATCCAAACACAAGGACATGCAGACATGTTCATGCACAAAAATATATGTCCTGAGTGGCAATTGAACCCACGACCTGCGGCGATAGGTGGAATCTTAACCAACCACGCCAACTCGCCCGTCATGTACCTATGTTCAATTCTTAGGGATTGTTTTTTTTTAGACTAGCAGACTAATATAAAAAAATGTATACGAAAAAAAATTCAGCCTGTGTTGTGGTGTCACAGGTCGTGAGGTCGATTGTGGTGACAGCTGCAGTGCTGTGTTAAATTTATAGGTAGTAATGCCATTTAGCGAAATAACTCCGAACTCCCACCAATGAGGAACTTATGTGAGAATAGCAGCATGCTTAGCAGTTTCGAGAGGCAGTTCCTTGCTAAAATTGTCCAATTATAATAAAGCAAGAAAACAGGATATTGGCGTTGTTTACCTGTCGATAGCCTGCCAGAACCACACTATGACGGGATGGTTGTCATGGTAACCGCCTCTATACTCGGTATTGTTCCGCCAGTCGGCCACGTCCAGTTCAGGCGCGCCAGCTATCACCAGCTCCAGTTCCCGCGCGTCGAACGCAGCTACTAACCGTGGGTCTACCACCTGGTAAAAACATATCAGTTGTAAATAGATGATGAGGTAAGGTTTAAGATGGGTTCCAACAGTGCGTTTTACAAGTGATTCTGACCACAGATATAAATCTAAATAGATACCGCAAGTCCCTCTATCCGTATGAAAACCAAGCGTGTAACATTTTTCTACCTACCATAATGTCACAAGAATGATTTAGTTAGGTTGGCATTAGGGAATGCAAACCGGTTTCACCGAAAATCGAAAAACCGGTTATTCGGTACGGATTTGCCCAACAAAAAAACCGGTTTTACATAACACCAAAACCGGTTTTTCGATTTTTTCGATTTTTCTTTCTATGTTTGGAAAAACTAAAAAAGGACGATTTGCCGCCGTATTGTAAACTGGGTGCAATGCAGTGAGTATTTTTGTGATGAACTGAAGTGTGTTGATGTGTGGTTTGTTGAGCTGGTAAGAAAATAACTTAAAATAATGATTGTTTTTATGATAGATATAAAACATGCTAAACTTTTTTTTACAATACTTAGGCAGCAAACAAGCGTACGGCCCGCCTGATGATAACCAGCCTATGGACGCTTGCAACATAACGGTTATCACTCGCACGTTATCAACCCTCAACCTTTTTGAAGCGAGGAGCTCATTCCACAGCCTGAGCATCCACGATAGGAAGCTTCTTTGAAACCGCACAGTACGAGAATATTTTGGTTCCAATGTGTAAGGATGGACTCCCCATCGGTGACTACGATGGAACAAGGTAACTGGGCATCAGATCAATCAATTCTTCAGAACACTGTCTGTTGGAAAAGCGGTTGAACACACATAAGAAGGCAGTCTCTCCTGAGACTAAGGGGCTTTAAAACACTTGTGAGCTCGGGATCATCGACAATTCTAACGGCACGTCGCTGAACTGAGTCTAAATACCCAAGCTGGTATCCAGGTGCCCACAGAAGACATTACTCCATGGGCCAGACTTACGACTTATATAGTTGCAGTCTTTGTCTCGATAAGAAGTACTGCTTCGCTCTATTAATCACACCGAGTTTTTTGGATACCTTGTAGATGACTTTGGAACAGAACGTCGCTACAAATATTAATGTGAAGGATCCCAATGCTTTTCGTGATGTTGAGGGACATGTTCTAGAAATTAGGAGGCACAGCAAATGGACTTTTCTCAACGGTGAATGCGCAGGCTTGCGTGTGATTTAGTGGGGTTGAAATAGACTAGGTTTAGTCGACCTCAATCGGAGTCACTAGTTTGTGTGCTCTTGATTTAAGACAAGTCCTTCGCGTCTTTTCTCTTATATATAACGATAGATATTTGCACGGTTCGTATAATGAGCATCCCCCGTAATTTCTTCTGCATAGCAATGAATGCTGGCAATAGAGAGTATATCATTAATATGCTGGAGGAATAGTGTTGGGGATAATTCAGAGCCTTGCGGGACGCCAGCATTAATGTTATGCTATCGGAGCAACTACTGTCAACGAAGGCTCTTATGTATCTTCCAGACGCTGACGGTAAGCTGACTGATTGGTGTTATTTTTTACCCGTCTGCACGATATCAAAAACTAGGTAATGTTTTTTTTATCTATGGAAAACATTCGTATAATAATAACCACGTTAGTTTACACGCAAGTTGCTGTGCCGCTATAATATGCCATGTATATTACATGTGAAATTTATATTATAACTTACGAAACATAATTTAATAAATGTTTAAATAATTACTTCTTTAATACTGATCATTTTTTTAACATAAAGTCATAATATCTCATAGCAATTAAAAATCAAGCAAAAGTGATATGTTTTTATGATTTCATTCATTTAAAATAAAATCAAAAGCAACGAACCATGTAGTCTATATAAACGAGTATCTGATCTACAGAGTTAAATAAACAATTATTTCCATCAATTTTATGAAAAAGAGATGGATTGATTGTGTGAAAGATGATATTGGTAAGAAACGAGTGAATGTTGGTATAACGGATAGAAGAAGCGTACATATTGCGCCGATCCCAAATTATAGGGAACAGGACAGGCAGATGGTGATGATGTCTTTGATGTTTCTTTTATATCCACTTCATTATCTTTAACTGACAATAATTCCTCAGTTTGCGATTTTTTAATCTTAGGCACGGTTATTATCTATATTTCGAGCTATAGAAATAACGAGAAATAAAAACGAACGAACATTAAAAAACCGGTTTTAAAACCGGTTAACCGGTTTTGTCCTCTTATAACCGAAAATAAAACCGGTTTTCATTTTGCCACGGTTTTGCATTCCCTAGTTGGCATTCGATTTTTAACGTGAAAATGAAGCTATCCTATTTGTCACCTAAACCTTGTTCCTCGCTACACATCTCTGGTGGACATGCAGTCTTATGCGAGTTCCCTATCCGCGCGAAACAGTTTCAAAAGAAGAACATTTGGCCCCATTTTTGCACAGATTTTGACACGCGAAGTACATATACTTGCGGCATCTATTTAGATGTATATCTGTGATTTTGACATTTTGGTGAATGAACAGAGGAAACTGGGCTCATAATTTTGTTTTCTTAATATTATTTACATATATATTTGTGATGTGACGTGGGTAGAACTGCTAAATAAAGCTAGACAAAATATACTTTTATTTTAAACAAGAAATATCCACTGCAATTGAAGAGTGAATCATATTTTGATTTTTCCTTGCTCGCTCGAGGTACTCCTTGTTGCGCTCGGTGACAAGTGTATGTAGGGTAGGGTAGGGTAGGGTAGAATGTGGCTAGTGTGTATATAAGGTACCTCATGGAAGCCCCTGACGAGCCACTCGGTCTGGTCGGCGACGCCGCGCTCGACGCGCCAGCGCACGAGCCGCTCGAGGTACTCCTTCTTGTTCCGCTCGGTGACGGGCAGGTCGCGCCCGCCCGCCTTCAGCTCGCGCTCCAGCACGCGCCCGTCCGCCACGCGCTCCGACACCGCGAACGTCAGCTCCAGCGACGACACGCACCGGGCCGACTGCACGGGCGACACACAACGTAACGACATTAGCAACGGTCTCTTTAAACCCGTTAAGCCAATAGAAAGGCCTAACTGAAAGATCCAGTAGCGGATCCAGGCGGGGCTAAGGGGCTCAACCCCCCCCTATCCAAAAGGCATGTGGGTTCCTGATAAACCCACCCCTGATTAATCTTGATAATGGCCACCCTTAGTTGGGTCAAACAAGTCCCCCCAACCGATATTCTGGATCCGCCACTGGAAACATCGAACTATTAACCTATAGAAGCGCAATGACGTATTTTTTTTGTTTGAAACCTATTCCGCCAATTCCCCACCACCGACAATGCGCTCTGTACGTGGATTACGTAACTTTATTACAATGAAATTCAGATTGAAATAACCTCTGAATCGGTAGAAATATTAGAAAATCGGAAAGGGTCCCATTTCTAATGAACCACTGTTTGTATTTGCAGTTAAAAGAACGTAAAAAAGTTGTCAGAAAACCGCTATATTGAACCGATTTCAATTCGAAAATGATTGAAATTTAGTTACGTAATCGCCCCACTGATTTGCTAAGCCAAGGACACATGCGCTCTGATTGGTTAAGCCAAGGACACATGCGCTCTGATTGGCTAAGCCAAGGACACTTGCGCTCTGATTGGGTCAAGGACACACTAAACATTCAGATACAGTGATTAGTTAGTACTGTTATTTATCAGTGTAAAATCACTTACTAGTTACGAAATTGTATTGCTTGGTAAATAAATGCATTTTTCGTCGATGACTAAACCCATATTTTGAATTCATAACTTTCAATTGGTACTTTGGACTACCGCACTTTAGCACCGACAGTCAATCGATAGATAGATATGATAACAGTGCATTGCTTCACTACATGCGATCATAGCTCTCATATAAAACTTAAGATGAGATTGGCCAGCCTTATCATTAAACAGTATCTTAACTCATCGGCACTGGATTTAGCTCAAGCACGAAATATCATACTAAAGAGTCTCCTATAATAAAAGTAAATACTGAGGAAGAGGAACAGTTTTTTTTAAGAAGTCAAGCCATATATTCAGAATAGGCTACTGAAGTTAGAGGTGTGTAACTCATCAAAAATAAGCGAGCTGCATCACAACTCACGGCTCAGGTGTGTGAGCTGGTTCAATGACTCAGCTCGCAGATCAGCTCAATTTGTATGTACCTAAAGTGTTTTCAGGATTAGAAGATATCGGTGACAGTTTTCATTTTCCGGTTCACTCATACTACTTGCGAGTAACTAATATAATATTTTACAAAAAAATATTTTAATTTCCATTTTATATCATTGCAAAAATACAATATTATATCGCTATACATAACTAAGAAATAATTTCAGCACATTAATATAGCTTGATAATTTTAAAAATTAAGAAATAGGATATCCTTTAAATACTTGCTGCATGAAACGGAACATTTACCTATAGTGATTGACAATGTATGATCGACAGGGAAATTAAAAAAAGTATCGATATATGTTATATCGATTATTTTTGAATAGGTTTATCAATATCGAAATATTTTTAATTACCAAAAAATTTCGATATATCGGTATGAAATCAAAGAGAGAGAGAATATTCTTACATTACTAGGTAAATATCAATTAACAAACATAATTTCTCATAAATCCGTAATAATTATCTGAAATTAAGAACAACGATAATAGTACAGTATGATACATGTGTGCAAAGTTGATAATTACACACGAGGCGGTATTAAGCAGTAAGACAGTGATAAGGAAATATAATTTGGAAAATAAAAGCACTAAAATGAAAATCGATTAGACTGTCTTTATTAACTTTCTCGATACAACAAAAAAATCGATTGGATATCGTTAAGGCGCATGACTATAATTGTCAAAAGTGAACTGTCACCGATATCTTCTAATCCTGAAAACAGATTAGTCCACGATACGCGCGCACGTTCACTTCACTTCCGAGTTGTAATTATTAGACTTTTTATATTATCTATATATGTTACATATTTATTTATTTAATTAAATTATTATTTATATGTTTTAGAACGAAATAATAATTCGTAGATTAGAATCACAAGAAATAATCTATGGAGGGAGTCGCAGATACTGGATTGAGCCGTGAGCTAGTCATTTTGTTGTTGAGCTGTAGCTCAACGGCTCAAACCCGTATGATCTGATTCATTGAGCTGGTTCAGAGCTGAGTTACACACCTCTAACTGAAGTAATCAGATATTAAATCAAAATACTAGATACTTTATTTACAAAATTACAGAAAACAACTATCGCCATCTATCCGCCATTACCGTAAAACCTTCGTGTACAATACATTAAATCTAAACTAGATGGCGCTACTGTATACACCAGTCGTCAAATTCTCACCTGAAGCCACCGGAGCGAGGCAGCGAATTGTGCATCAAGCGCATCGACGTCTTCGAGCGCGGGCGGCAACCGCAGCAAGGCGCGGTAGAGGGCGCGCGTGAACCACGCCTCCAGTAAGTACCCGTGAACTAGAGCTAGTCCTAGAACTCTCCCCGAGAATCTGAACCTGTTGGGATACATCTGGATTTATAAATAATAATAAACAAATATCATGGGACATTTCTCACACACGGCTGTCTGATCCCAAACTAAGCAGAGCTTGTACTATGGAAACCAGATATACATAAATACACCCAGACCATTGAAATATAAAACTAAGGAAGCATAATTGTGAACAAAATCAACGCGAAATTCGGCTCCACACTTTACTACATTGACAAAATATCTCTAGTATTCGAACGAAAGAACACACATGCAAATAAGCCAATTACCTGCGCTTACCGCGTTTGCCTAACGCGTTGTATTCCGGCAAGCGCGATGATTGGTTCTCGGCGGGACAGCCTAATGCTAATTGGTCCGCACGCCTGCTGCAGTGCGAGATGCGTGGACGATGTTATGCATTGATTGTAAGAGGATAAGTTATAAAGTATCGTAATGCATATGCATATATAAGTCGGATTAATTAGTTGTAATTTAACTATACCACTCTATTATATTCATTTAAAAGTTTGTGATGTGCTTTTTGGATTAAAATATTTCTTTGTGTTATAATTGTAAGGATCTAAAATTAAGAAGTATTTTAATCAGTTTATGGTTTTTACATACGAATTATAGAGTGATGGGTCGCGTTAAGGTCATATCAGAGGGCGAACCACAAGCTCTTAAAACAATATTATTATAACCTTATTTGACTTTTGTTTTTCTTTGACATCCGACGTCAAAACGGGACAAAAGACGAATAAGGTTATTTTAACCTTGTTTTAAGAGCTTGTGGTAGGCCCCCAGGAGATACGTGAATGGTGTTATGAAAAATAAGTAAGCTTGTTCATGTGTTTACTTTTTATTTTTTGTAAGCTATGTGGCACCTTTGAAAGTAAAAAAAGTGTATGATGTGTGATCAGTAGCGAATATTGCAGAACTCTAGAACTCTAGACTGCTTGCTGTGTGCACAATAGTCAACACGGAATGCAGAACTCGGAACTCTAGAACTCTTTTCAGTGGAATCGGCGCCTAAAGTGTCACGTTTCCGAGATATTTGGAGGTAAAGATCGCCATATAAGAATAACGACAATCATTAAAAATGAACTTATTACGTGTTTATATGCATTGAATTGTATTTAAATAATAGTACCCAGGTTGATTTAACGGATAAACGTTGAGACGTGACGCTGGTCTGGGCATTCAATTTTTTTTAACAGATAGTAAATTATCTAAGAAGTCTTTCTGCAAAGTCATTTCTTGAAGCAACCTCATAGTTTGTATTGAAATTTGTTAATACAATCACAATTTTGCGACTTTTGACATGACAGTTGCGTTTCTTTAGGAAAAAGTGTAGTCCATACAGCCAAATGAGATGAGTTTTAAATGTATTTATATTGAAATTCAACTTTGATAGGTTTTTTTTTATCCAAACTTATTTTATATGTATAAAAAACTGCAATTATACATTTTACAAGAAAAATCGTAGGTTCAAACGGTTCAAAAACCAACTCAGCGCACCCCCACTCTTTGTAGTCTTGTGGTCACTACCCCTAGAGTGTATATAAAAAGCCGGCGGCGCGGAGGGAGAGCAGGCATAGGCGACCAGCAAGCATCCCTCCCCGTACCCCCTCGCATACCCCCCCTCCCCCCTACCCCACGTCCCGTCTTGGAAAGTTTTACCGATTTAACTATTTATTTGGATATTACCTCCAAATATCTCGGAAACGTGACACTTTAGGCCACCATATTGGTTAACATTTTTTGTTTGTATAAGTGTCCTCTACCCATTTTCATAAGTAACACCGTGCGCCGCAACATTGAAAAAAAAACTAAAATGGCGGCTGGCACGCTATGCCACAAAGGTTCTATCCTCTTTATAATTATAGGTACTAGTGCATAACAGTTTAAGTGAAATATCAAAACGTGTTAAATAAATACGCATGTTGCGTTCATGTTGCATAACACTTTCCAGAGTCACAAGTATAGGATTTCAAAATGTTTATTTACTCACATATGAAAAGTGATTCCAGCATTCTTCATATCTGTATGGCTTCTACACCACTTAACAACACATGACGGCATATTTGCACAATGTAAACAACGCAAAACACAATAATAATCACAGTTCTAAGTCCCTCGCGACACGAACGCATCGACTCAATGATACCGGCGAACTGTCAGCGCGATGAGTCTCTCTTTTTTGGCAACGCCCACCGCGGTTCGGTTTGCGTGGAATGATTTTTGAGCTCGAGTTACATTTCTTTAGTTTTATATTTCAATGACCCAGACACAGAACATGCAGACATGTTCATGCAATGCATGTCCTGGGAACGTAGGAATCGACCGCAGGACCTGCGGCGTGATAAGCTGAATCTTAACCAACCACGCCAGCATACAAATACACAACAGACAGCTTTATTCTTTGTTTTTTTTTCGGCTTGTAGGCAAAGTTGCACAAGCAGACGCTCCTCCTGATACGGTTTTCACAGTAACGGGAGTGTACTAAAACTGATCATATGTCTTTTAAATGTCAGTGTACCTTATTTCAAGGATTGCGCTCTCGCAATAAGGTCCTCTGACCTTCTTGCTACACATCTGACTTGTTGTAATCCTCTTAAATTAGTCATATTAGGCCAAGAGATGGCGATATAGTACCCACCACATTTCATATACACAGTACCTAACCTACAGTGGCTTTTTTGCTTAGCCCTTATTGGTACTTCTGCCTTCCAATTAGGGGATATGGAGTCTAAATGCAGATAGTAGTGTCAATATTTCAATCAATAAGGCTACATTGAATTCAATTCTGCTTATAAAATAGCTTTCCACAATAAAGTCCAAGATCATTAAAAATCATTGAAACTCGAGATGCGAGTTACATTTTCCATTCGGCGTGACAGACAGACGTGCACAAAAAATATCTATATACGGCTGTGAGTGCATAGAGTGTAATAAGTAACATAATACTAGGTGTTTGTTGTAATACGAGACGTGTTTTACGTTCGGCGCTGCGCCCGCGCCGGCGGCCGAGCGCCGGAACTTATAACCGTTTAAAAATAGATAAAAGAGGACATTGTCGTATTTGGCCGTGTATATTTTATAGCGATATATTTATATGCTATGTAATTTTGTAGCATGAAATCTTTAATATCCCTGAGTATCCATCCTAATGGATATTTCATGCAACTTACTAAATGATTAAAAAAATTACTTTTTTGTACGTGCTACATAAATTATATACCAGTAGCTAACCCCCGGCATACGTCGCAGTCTCTTTTTTTTTACTATGTCAAAACCTTTCACGCAAGTGCCAACAATAAAGTTCCAAGTAAAACTAATGAACGATGCGCGAGCGCATAGAAGATGAACGCGTTACATTAAAGGTAGGTAAATAATCTTCATTTGACAACCCTAAAAAATATACAATCAACGGATGTGATATACATATACAGGTTTCCAATTTAAATATCCCATTATTATATAAATATGTATACAATTAATTTATTGGCACTTGCTTCCTTAGTCTCCATACCAACAATGGATCGAATTATTATAATAAAAAGTGTTTATTTAAATACATATAACGTGTCATAATTATACTACTTAATAGCTCTATTATTTGCCTCATTCACATCCGTTACATGTTTTTTTTCATAAAACCTCCTTTAAAAGTTTTTTTTAAAACATGAATTATGTATCGTTATTATTATTATGTATTGTTGTAGAGTTTGAGATTTTAGGGTCATTTTAATCCGTTTTTCATTAACATTCACAGAGAATTGAAGAAAAAAAACTCGCCCCCTTCCATAGACTCCTTGCTTAATAGATTCCATAATATTCACACGTGTCAGTGGGCGGCACCGTTTTACTAAGAGATGACCACTGGTGCTGATTCTGTTGTTTACAACTAACCTAATTTTAATCTCACTATGTCTCTTTCTAAAATGAACATTTAAAAAAAGGATGAGTCCTGTCAAATTAGTTCAATGCGTGTTTTCAATATAAATTTAGTCGGCATCTATCGCGGTTACGTCTAAATACCCGTAAATGAAGACGGCAAAGACTAATTTGACAGCTTTAAATATGTTCCATCCTTTTTCAATAATGTTCGTAAGAAAGAGATGGCACTAGTATTGTCATGTTTGTGTCTCTATGTAGGCGCGGGGGCCTCCTTGCTCTGTGAGTATACTAGCTGTTATTGAACTTCTACACTCTATGGTATTATACCATAGTAAAATATTTAACTGACGTATACCTCCTAATCATTTGTCTAATGTACTCCAATACAAGTAGCACTAAAAATAAATGAATGTACTCTAAGTGAAGGATTTTAAACTAACGATAGCTTTAGATAAGGGTTCAAGTCAATAGCGGTTGGCAAAGGGAACTCACCGAGCCTAAAAGTGTTTCGACTTTCTAAATATTGTTCTGGGATGAAATTTGAAAACTAGGGCTTACAAAAAAAAACTCATAGCTAATTATATTAATAACCCGCGGTTACCCCACGTTACCGGATAAAAAGTAGCATGTTTCAATAAACGGGTTTTCTAAGTCAAAAATAATGTTCAGAATCGGATCAGTCGTTCCGGAGATTACCTGCTACATCCAAACTCGCACTTACTTTGGGTACAGAACCGTAAAAAATACATAAATCGCTTTAAGGTCATCAGGCATCAGTACCGAGGCGGTTTTTTTTTTCGAGATTTTTGTACATTTCCCAAAATAGGTTTTTAGAGAAACCGTGAGAAACGTTCAAATGTGCCAAATGAACTTCTACTGTCGCTAATCACTGAACCATCTATCCATATTGTTCTACGAAGGTAAAAAATAATAAAACCTCGAAAAAAACAAATTTCTCATGCACATAGAAAGCATAACTTATTTAAGGCGCGGACAGCTCACGATTTCAAACGAGGAATGCACTCACACAACCTAGAATGTGGAATGACTGATGTGTGTGTACTTTTGGAAAATTGCATAGTATATGTAAGGAAATCAGAATAGATACGGATTTCTTAATGTATTGACATGTTGATACATAATATGAGACGATGAACAATTTTCAAAAAAAATATCATTGATGTCTAATATAATAATCTATCTATTTATTTTCATAACAGTATAAATTATTTAGGTCCTTACATATGAAATTAGCGTTTTGTCGTACTGACCACTTTGATCTCAAATATCTCCTCTTTGGTTAAGAATTCCAAATTCAAATTTATAAATTTATTTAGCTGGTACATTTGAGTTTTGAAAACAGTCATTCATTTGTATTTTCCTCATTATTTTTTTCTTTGGCGTCGCTTATTACCGCACAATGGAAAACATGAAATTATGTGTACGGCGCTGGTGTCGCAAAAGAAAGCACGGTACGTTTTTGGTTTAAACGTTTTCGTTCCGGAAAAGTCGACCTTCAGAACCAACCCCGTGGACGGCCGATCGATCTTCAGAACCAACCCCGTGGACGGCCGAAGACCAAAGTGGAAAATGAAGAATTTAAGGCTATTGTGGAAGCTGATCCATTACAAAGCACTTCAGAGATAGCTGCAGGCTTCGGGGTAAATGATAAAACTGTATTAATCCACATGAAGCAAATCGGGAAAGTAAAAAAACTTGAACGATGGGTACCTCATGAATTGAGTGAATCGAACTTGCAAACACGCGTCGACTGCTGTGTTACTTTGCTCAACCGACTCAATAATGAAGGGATTTTAAATCGAATCATTACTTGTGATGAAAAGTGGATACTGTACGATAATCGGAAGCGCTCGTCGCAATGGCTGAACCTTGGAGACCCAGCCAAATCCTGCCTTAAACGAAAATTGACTCAGAAAAAGTTACTTGTGAGTGTTTGGTGGACTAGCGCCGTTGTCGTTCACTACAGCTTTCTAAAATCTGGCCAAACGATTACGGCAGATATCTATTGTCAGCAACTGCAAACCATGAAGAAAGAACTAGCTGCTAAACAACCGAGATTGGTCAATCGCTCTAGGCCACTGCTGCTTCACGACAACCCAAGACCACACACTGCACAACAAACAACCGCTAAGTTAGATGAGCTACAATTGGAATGTTTGCGACATCCACCGTACTCCCCGGACCTTGCTCCAACAGATTACCATTTTTTCCGGAATTTGGAAAACTTCTTACAAGGAAAAAAATTCAACTCCGATGCGGCAGTCCAAACCGCCTTCAAAGAGTTTATTAATTCTCGCCCCCATGGTTTTTTAGTAAAGGGATCAATAAACTACCTATGGGATGGTAAAAGTGCATAGATAAGAACGGTGCATACTTTGATTAATTAAATATATTTTACAAAATAAAAATTGACTTTATATTTCTCCCGTACAAAACGCCAATTTCATATGTAATGACCTAATATATGTAACTTAAACTGTTCACACTACTGAGCAAACTGCTCTCAATTCGTATTGCACCCTCCGCTGAAATGTGCTCCCGGTTAAATATGATAAAAATTATATTTATTTATAGATAAAAAGGTATATAAACCAAAGGAGATTGACCATATTTGGGCCCACTATTGTGTCATCGCGTGTCTCAATTAAATATGATTCAAAAATCAAGTCTTATTTTATTATGTTCATTCACAAAATATTAATATTTTTCTATCCCGAGGATTAAAAACAGCATTAATAATATATTCGTTTGAACTCCTTTACACCTATAGGTACGCCTTCCGCACCACAGATATCTGAAACCGTACGCCATTCGAATCACAGTTTTATTAATATCAAATGTTGCCAGGTGTTAAATTAGGTTTGTCGTAGTTAAATACGGTCTATATAGCTTTTTCTGTTGAATAACGCTAGTAATGATGAAACGAAATTACGAGAGTGATATTAGATAATATTCGTCGGTTAAAGGTAGCAGAAATGCAAAATACACATTTTATTTATAATTGTGTTTGATGACAATGATTATTTTCCAAACAGAATGTAATGTAAGAACCTATTACAATAATAGTATAGTTATAAAAAGTAACAAGTAACATAAAATAATTTCTTAAAAGTATTAATTTATTTTCAAAGATTTTCATACGGCATCGTGCCTCTACCCAGATGGATAGTCGGCCTTACTAAAGCATGACATTTAATATCACTCCGCTTGAGGGGCTCCTGAACAAATCACTCTCAGTTCGTGCTGCGCACGGCTGTCATCGCGTCATACTCGCTGTACTGATTAAATAAAAAATGACAACTTGCGTATTAAAATACTATCACAACACTTATAAAAACCAAGGAAAAACTAAAAAACTAACCTTCCATGTGTAAGTATTGCGATTTCGTCACTTTTAATTACCTAAACTTTTTACTTTTAAATACTGTCAATTATGGCTTGTTTATTTCGTGTTCCCATAAAGGCGACTATCCTTCTGAACGTTTTAAATTATTCGTTTATTTTACGAAAAATAAAATCTTCTAAGTTTTAAGTTTGGCAACCAAATCCTTTGTATGAGTACTTATTTTTGCCACTGTCATGTTATATTATAAATAGGTAAGCTTGGCAACCGAATCTTTTTTATGAGGACTAATTTTTGCCAGTGTCGAGTTATATTATAAATAGGTAAGTTTGGCAACCATGTCTTTTTTACGAGGACTTATTTTTGCCAGTGTCGAGTTATATTTTGAATAGGTAAGTTTGGCTACCAAATCTTTTTTATGAGGACTTATTTTTGCCAGTGTCAAGTTATATTTTAGTTCTGGTCACTAAATAAATCATTTTCATATAGTCCGCACTATCAGTCACCGTCCGTAACAGATATATTTTAGTAAAATAGTTGTCATTGTACTAAAACTTCTCACGGACCTTTTGAGACAACTTGAAAAGTCACAATATACATAATTCATTTCACTGAACTTGTGTGCACATAGATTGATCTTTATTGGATAAAACACCGCTGATAATATGCATTAACCTGAAATTACAGGAATTTATGTAAATAAAACGAAGACGGTATGTGACTTTGCAAGATCCCGCCAAAAAGTCTAGCATCTTTTGCAAAACATTACAATAAACACAAATTGTTTTTTTTAGTGGCCTCCATTAAAAAACCTTAAGATTACCGACTTACTAATTCTAACCCATTGAATTACAAAAACAAACTATGTAAATAGGCATTTTTTGCATTTTATAACCTTAAATTCTGCATCAGAAAAAAGAAAAAAGCTCTTAAACCCGGGTCAGAAAATTAAAACTGTTTACTGATTATGAAAATATAGTATTTTTTTCTACAAAATAAAAAATAAATCATTGTGACACAAACATTTTCGAAGTGGAACTCCCCTTAGAAAATGGTCATTCTCCTTTTTACATACCTACCGAAGAGATAGGATTACTAATAATCCATGATATAATCAAGTTTTAAAGCTGCCATATTTTATGTATGTGAGTTGCCGCGACTTTAAATTTAATTTCCCATTAGAGGGAATAGGGGGACATTGATACAACCGTTATATATTTTTTACTGAACGCAGCCAAATCTTCGCCGATACACACATACGTAGGCATCAGTACCCCGAGTGTAAAGTTTGCAAAGAATTGACGTAACTATCGCGTTTACGTAATTCTATGAGAACTTGTATTGTACTATCTTAGCAAGCTTTACAGAATCACGGCCGCTTTCAGCCAGCGGTTTGTGCTCGACGTCTCAAGACACGTTTCGGACAATCATTGTTAAAAATAATCCTCACCTTCGGGTGTAATTTAACCTTAGGATTTTGGTGTAAACAGATACATTTAACGTTAAATGGCAAGGAAATATAATATTTTAATAAGTTCTTGGTAATTTTCTGTGATGTTTTTTTTTACATAATATGACGGTATGGAGAAGATTGATAGTACATACATACATATTAGAGATATCAATGTGTATAGCGTATTGACATTTCGTACCTAGAGTACCATTAAATCTCTATTCAGAAGTAATCATAACAAACATCATCATCATCAGCACATAATCACTGCTGAGTGAAATAGGAATAAAGGTAACAGGAATACTACTGAAAAGAATGGACAGATATTCCACCATGCATGGCCACTGCAAATTGGTGGAGATAGGCTAGTGTTCAACTTCGTTGGAGTTTCCAAGCCGCCTAAGAGGTCTCCAACTAGCATAACGACTTACACAATTTAGTGATAGCCGAAACCAACGGCTTTACGTGCCTCCTAAACGGAACACGTGCACGGAAAACGCTCGAGTTGAAATACCACTAGACGGTCACCCATCCGGATACCGTCCACATCAGCAATTGCTTAACTTTGTCGATCGATTAAGAACGGCTAATCAAGTTAGGTACACCACAAGCGCATCAACGAGCCTAAAAACATTAATGAGAAACACTGCTTTTGGGAGATAAGCGCTTGGCAAAGATTCCGTGCTACTGATGTATAAAAATTCAGAAAAATCTAGAAATCTTGACTGAATTTTACTCTGTATCTGCCCGAATGGTAAACTGCTTTGCATTACTGATACAATACCATCGCGTATAGGCATGCCACGTGTATGTCTGGGGTCCACTATTTCTGGGAGAAGGCAGTTCATATAAAATCGAACCAACTCATGTTCCATTTTATGATTCCAGAAATTGTCATCCCTTTCAATGACTTCTAATTTTAACTTTTGGGTTTGTCCACTCCAAATCGCAAAAATACGGGTTGAAGATTGTAAATCATATTTGTGTTGACTATATAATTAAAAGTAGTAGGTGGTAGAAAGTCAACTAACTACATAATAAAATGTATATGTCCCAAGTTTGTCCTGAAATAGCTAACAACGTTGTCACCATTGAATAGCGTAATAATTCAATGGTTGTCACTGAAAAAGAATTTATGTGTGACATAATGAAAAGGTGAAATTTTTCGTCTTCAGATATAATAAGGTAATGAAATATCCATAGATATAAGATTCTTGGGATTAGTTGATTTATCTTCATGTTTGTTTTTGTTGTATGTATACTATGGTTATGCGGCTATCGCTAAGACGTTCGACCAAGGACGCTTGCACTCAGGGCATACGAATATGTGTTCTATTGCTATCTGTATAGAGCAATACTCAAATGCTTATAAAAAAAATCGACACAAAGCGTCCGGTACCAACCATGCAGGTCGAGCGTTGCCCGACGACTAAAGAACAACCGCGTAAGCTATTGCTACATTTAGACAGCGTGGAATAGGGTTGAAAATTGTAAATCATATTTGTGTTGACAATATGACTAGTTGCCGCTTGGATATTTATTTTTGCGTTTTCTTTAGATTATACAGAAAATACTCATTAAATTTAATAATTATCCGGTTAACATTTCAATATAATGCAGTATCTAATATATTCTCAAAAAAAAATTAGGTGTTGTCGCTGAAAATACAGAGAATTACGACGCCAAAGTTTATTTTTATGCACTAGTTTACGATTTTTTTTGGGGAATACAAAGCACTTTTCAATATTCTATTCGGTTAACATTTTTCTTCAGACCCTTGTCTGTCCACATTATTTTTTGTGTGAGGTATTTTCATTGGGTTGCGTCATACTCGCCTCTCAAAGAAACCCATTTTTGTGAAATTGAGCTTAGTCCCCGTCTTAATAACCCAAACTGGCAGTCACCGTCCATAATAGTCGTTTTAGTACAATGGTGGCCATAAAACTAATCACTGAATTTTAGACAACTTGAAAAGTCACGATATAACATTGGTGGCGTAGCTTGCCCTAGACAGGCCCTATATCAATATTTGTTCAGTTTAGACTTTTGTAGTACCTTAAAAATATAGAATAATTATCCATACCCATGTTGTATATATGTGAAAGGCTTAGCAGCTGAAGAGAATCGTTTCCGCTCCTGCGCCCGAAACTCCGCTAATTCGGAGTTAGTCGGCGGGCGCACCACCCATGATGTAGGATGCCTTACATAAATATACAAATAATTAACATAGAGTGTTTTGTAACTTATTTAACAAATATTTTAACATCAAAATACTACTCTACTAATCCATATTTTACAGCAGCCATGGAGTAGTCAATGGATAAGAACTTTTCAAGGTCATTCTGTTTTAGAGATGAGTCAGGATCGCATATGATGCTATATCCAATAATGCGACATCTCTGATACGCGGACGACACTATCATGCAAACGATGAGAAATGGATAGATTTGAAGTATGGCTAAACATAAAATATAAATGATTCTGTTGCAGAGTTCAGTGTTAAGACACTAGTGCCAAACCAAAGCTTCGGCTAAACCTTCGACTTCGGCCAAAATGGGCCAGTTTTAGCCTGAACCTGAAGATTTCTAGCAACCGCTGAAATTTTACGAACTGTTACGAAGGAGCGAGAATTATTATTATTTATTTATTTTTGATAAGTCTTTTATACTGAGTGGAAATTTTTGTCGAGATTTCTAGATTTGTCTCATAGTAAAAGTTGGGCAACTTATGTTTCGAAAATATGCCATCTCGAAATCCCCACCCAGTATACAGTATTTTCAATAATTATTATTTTATTAACTTTTAGCCAATCTTGAAGTGAATTTCTTAGGGTTTATTAAACCTTCCGCAGCTTCGGCTTCGGCCAGAAATCGACTTCGGTCGGACACTATTAGTCACAGACTAATATGCCTGATAGACGGCACATCAATAAAGTTTAGAGGGGTATCCGGCTAATTGGTCTGTGGTAAAGCATAGTATAGTATGAACCTGGAAGGCGGTGGTTCGGAAGAGGGCTTGGGCGGCGAGGCGGAGCGCAGCCAGCGCTCGCACAGCCGCCCCAGGATAGCGTCGCAGTCCCTCCCCGCGCCTATCCACTGGTACATCTGCATACAAACATTCATCATAATCATCATCCCGAACTAAGCGACAGAAAGAGGTAGACCATAGCGTTTATTCGCTCAAAGAGCAGCTTCACTGGGGAAGTACCTACTTCCGCCTTAGATAATACAGCAGTCAAATAACTTCGTGTTATGTTCCTACGCGTGGAAGAGGTAAAAGGTCGGTAACGCAGAGTGAAGCCTCGTGAATAACAAGCGTCCATATGGCTACGGTAACCGCTTACCGTCAGGCGGGCCGTATGCTTGTTTCCGACTTCGACGTATAAAAAAACTGGGAAAAGCACCCATTTAGCAAATTTTGATCGAAATCGTTACAGCCGTTTTCGAGATCTCAAAACATGTAAATATTACTCGTTTAATAGGACAGTCCGTAAATACCAACAGGAAACATACAAATAATTATAATATTCTGAGACATCCTTCACACACACACACACAGCCATCTGATACCAAACTAAGTAGAACGACATACTCATATTACAGGACTAGGGTCCCTAGTCTTGGGCTATGTCTGTCCTAGTCTAAGGGCCTCTTTTAACCATCGATCGTCAAATAACTACAGATAAATATGACAATTGAAATATTTTGTATCGAGATCATTCGAGAATTTTCTTAGATCTTGTTAAGAAAAATTGAGCTAACTTCACATATGAGTTTTATATTATTTTTCCTATAGAAAACGAGACACCGATAAAAATGATTTTTGAGATTTTTTGTTGAATTACTGAACCCTGGTCAAGTAAAGTATTTGATAATTATTAACATCTTTATAATCAAATTACGCCATATAAAATGAAACATTTAAATAATATTTCTTTGTCAACTGTACCTGATTTTCTGGCATGTACTGTAAGTAAGGAACGAAATCATCAGGATGCAGACCTCTTTCCCCAGCTAGGAAGGCTAGGGCTGAATCCAGCTCAGAGCACCAATCGTCAGACACTGAAATGAAATGAAATAATTTTTGAAATGAAATAATTTTTGAAATGAAATAATTTATTCATTCAAATAGGCCTTCACAGGCACTTATGAATAGTCAAACTCTAATACTCTTATATAATACACTACAACAAATACATACATGTATCAATGTTTCATTCAAGTGTATTACAAACTGGTGGTAAAATCAAATGTAACATTCGTAAGTGCCTTATTAGGGCCTAAATTATAAACGATTTTTGAATTTGAATTGGGGAAGATTTGAATAATTATGTGATTTCAATCATAAATAAAGTTGTGCACCATAATTTAGTTTAAGAATTGTATCCATTTTTCTTGCTAATGTTTGTGAGTCAATCACGTATAAACAGCTAAACGAATTTGGATGAAACTTGACACAAAGATAGATTACCCTTGAATACCATAGGAAACTTTTAACAAGATAACAATAAATACTTACAATTATACCAAGTATTAAGCGGTGCAATAGGCGACCGCATAACTGCCGTACATCTGGCATGCAACTGAACTTTCGAGGCTCTATGTGCAGCCCTCGCTGGGAACAAAGCACGCACTAACGACAAGAAGTTAGCGTGTGTGGTTTCAGTGAGGGATTCATCAGCATCTACCACATTGTCATCCACGGCTTCTGATGATGTATCTACTGGAATCACGTCACCACTGTCGTCAGCTATCTCCACAGGTAATGCCATCATATCTGTAATAAAATTATATTATGATTTTTCCCCACTTTCTAAACAAACAAAATCAATTCTTTACCATTTAATGTTAGCTGGAACAAAATAAATGTAATATAGGATGTTTTATTTTACTTGCCTATACCATCCAAATCCTCAAGTTTAATCGGAACAGGTTGATTCATCTTTGAAGAATTTGGTATGGGAATTAAGGTGTCCAGTGGTTCTTGTTTTATTATACTTTCCAACTTTGGGTCATTGAAGTTGATACTGAGAAAAATAATACATTTTGATACCAAAAGAAATCAATTTTTAAGTGTAACAACAAAGATATAACTGAATAACTAACTTTGACACACTTGATGGATATGTGACATCCATAACTTCTTGCTTTATATCAACATGATCTAAAAATTTCTTTTGATGCTTTGGACTTGTGACTGGATCTACAAATGATGAGCTTTCAGAATCTGACTCCTCCTGTTCACACTTTATTTTAATATTAGGCAATAATGGCTTATTATCTAAAGATTCTTGCTCTTCTTTTCCTTTTTTAGATCCTTTAGCTTCCTGTGATTTAGCTTGTTTCTGGCCAGCTTCCTTTTTGGTACCTTTCTTTTGTTTTTGAATGGCTGATTCAGATTTGGATCCTCCAAACATGAGTTTCTTGGCACCATTCACAAGTGCTACTCTTTGCTTTATATCGTCTATTGTTATCCCTGTTGTATTCAGTTCTGGGTGATTCTGTAAAGTCAATATTGGTATAAGTTCAAACTGTATATGGATAATGTAAATTTTGTAATTTAATTTATTCAATTATTATTATTGGTAGTCTTGCTTTAAATACATTATAATTTTATTTACCATACCTCTCTATATTGGCGGCGTGCCCTGTGTGCTATAAGGACATTCTTTAGACATTCCATTGAGGTTGGATGAGATGGATCCATTCCACCTAATGTTCCCAGTATATTATTATCACTATTCTGAAAACCAGTATGACAACATTAAAGCCTTTAAAATGTATCTTTATTATTTTATACATAAAAAATATTTTGTTTACATTGGGATAGTATTAATGTAGTATGTTGGTATTTTAAAAAATGGTTTTACCTGAGTAGTACCTCCTTGTTTTCTTCTCCAAATAAATTGCTCAGGCGGACCCTCAGGATAGTTTTCATCATCAGACTCATCTCCACCAACTTCACTTCTGACAGCAGCCAGTTCTTCAAAGTACCTTTGCCTTGCTCGCAAATAAAGTGGTCTATAATTGTTTTTATGTGATGGTTTAGGAGGTATGAGTGGTAAGTGTGGTGAGAGTCCTGGTGGTGCAGCCTTGACTGCTGCTAGTAACCGCTCCCGAGATATCAAAACTTCTGGTAACAACTTGGCATAATATGACTTTATCTGAAATCAAAGAAGTTTTGACTAAAATTTGGTTTATTTTCAAACAATACAACAGATTTTGAAGTTATTTTATTATGCTCTCATTGATGAGGACTAATTATTACTGAGGATAATAATAGAAGTTGTTAATATAGTTAGAACTTACAAGTTTCATACAAAACATGCATGTATATCATAGATATGTAATCAAAAATTGTACAATTATTTCCTATTTAGATCACATTTATGAACATGAATGTTTACCTTGTGCCTTTGTTGCTTAGCCCTGGCTTTCATTAGGAACTTTCTCATTTTAGCAATGTCTGGTCTGTAGTTTCCTTGTCTCAAATTATTGTAGAAGATATTGAGTGGTGAAGTGAAATGAAAAGGTTCATGATTGAACAACATTTTGATGGTCTTTTCTTTTTCTTCTTCTTGATTTTGTGTGAAGTTTGGTAAGAACTTTTTAAGATGCTCTTTATGATGGTCTTCCAAACAGTCCCAAGTTCTCATAGAAAAGAATTCTTTAAAAACAGAATAGTCTTCACAGAGTTCTTGTGGGAGTTCCAAAGATTGCCCCAGGATGCGAACCGGCTCCAACGTCTCTTCATCTCCATCGGAACTGCCGCTTGAAGTTTCAGAGGTACTGCTGCTCTCTCCACTGTAACTATGTTCACTCTCCATCTTTTCGTCCATGGTGTGGTGACTTCTTTATGCGATTGAGTGGATAAGATGCAATCGCTGGGGTTTTCACTAGCTACGATAAAGATTTTCCGCCCACTACATTGAATTTTCACGATGTTTTGTTCGTGCTGTTTACGAAAATCCCGAGCAATGGTATAACAAAGTCGAACAAAGAGCCATGAAGTTTTTTTAAACAGCCGTCAAGTCTTGTCTAAAATAAAATAGAACGCACACGCCAAACCACGGTGTTTCATACATACTATGCGCCAGAACGGAACATTACGATGAGAAAATAGCTTGACAATCAAGAATAGCGACATTTTGCTCGCAATATGAAATTAAAAATAAAAATATTGTCTCTGACTTGTTGTCAAATGAGATATGTTGTCTATGAATAAGGCCAGTATCACACTTGTATTACAATAAGATCCAACGATGTATAGTTAGTCGATTATCCGTATCATAAACAAGTTTAATGCGAATGATGAGTTTTCTTTCCATAGAGTTTTATAGAATTTTGTTGAAAATACCTGTGAAACTTTGGATACCTAATTCCCAATGTATTATATTCACAGATCACTATATAGCTATGATTATATTATATTACTCTTTGCCTTATTTGAACCTTAAGTACGATTTTGGTACGATAATGTAAAGTAACTATTACACCGTCCTATTTTTAGGATCCTAACTAGGTTCCTAACTAGGAAATAGGAAGGTGTAATCGCAGTTAGAACAGCTTCTGCTTCCTAGTCAGAGCGATCCCAGTTAGGATTCTAGTTAGGATCCTAGATAGGATCCTACAAATAGGAAGGTGTAATAAGCACTTTAGATTTGACCACTTTGACAGGTATTTCCGTAGCTACTATCAACCATGGATTTAATATACAAACTATCAACCAACTCTATAAAACTATGGAAAGAAGACTCCTCATTCGCAAAAAAATACTAGGCCTCGTAAATTTTTTTTCCCAATTTTGTTCACAAATTGTATACTGATTTTCTTTATTTCTTACTTATAGAATAGATCGATAGCTAGCACTTATTGTTTCATTCAGTTAGGTCAGGAGAGCCAAAAATTACGTTGAATTGAAAATTATTTTGCAGCATGACATGCTGCGTATAACGAAACACGTCAAAAACCAAAAACAAACTCGGCGGTGCGGTGGTGGAGTGGAGTCAAAAAGATTTGACGAGGATTTGACTTTTTGACGTAAATTATTCGTGTAGTAAATATGGCTGACGAACTCAATGTTGACAGTCTAATTCACAGACTTTTAGAAGGTAAAGATTCATTTTTATCCTTTTTTATATCATAATCTCAACATGTGACCATAAAACTTATTTGTAAACATAATGGTTCCTTGCTCAGTAAGCTCTTGTTGCGTAATTACCACTGGAGTATGTAGGTATAGAAACGTCAAACTCATAAATAAATCGATTATCCTCAATTCTTATCTGATTCTACTCTTGATGTTCGCTCTTCAAATAATTTGCAGGATTAGCTACGTCTTAGGATTGAGCTATTCACTATAATAGTCAAAACATCGCTGGTGTACATGCTACTTGCTATGATGTCAGAATCTATGGCATGGAACACTTCCATGAGCTTAGTGTTATGCTTTATTCGCATTATGTGTTACTTTACTTGATTTAAAACATTTATTTCATTTTACTATGCTGCTTTTTGGTGGGTTACTACAGTGTACAGACTGCAACAGGAAACAGCAAGGCGGAAAGGGAAATTGAAAGACATCTTTTCAGGAGAATGTATGATTACATCCAGAATTCTTGCCAAAGTATCAAGCTAGAATCTTTATTTTCTTCTTCCTATAGTAACCAACCAGTTCCAATCAAAATATTGATCCTTGTTATGTTAATTTTTTTACCCTTTTGAATTATGTTTAGCGCTAAAAATAGCACCTGAAGGCAATATAAAGATGTGAAACAAGCTATTGTTATAGGAGGGCTAAGTTAACATTGTTATAAAATCTGGTGTTGAATTGTATACTTAATGTGTTAACTATTTCTAAACATTAGAAATCTTTATAGCTTGGACATTGAATTATTTATTGTATAAGCTACCGACAATATGTGCAATATAGAAAAATCATTTTATATCTCTTTGGAATCAAATTGTTATTTATTTTTCCAAATTATTATGAATTAAATACTTCATTTTGTTCTTTCAATATATATTCTATCTGGCATGCATGTGATACATTTTACTAATTAAATTATTCTCTACATCTAATTTTAATTACTTATGTTTATGTATCTTGTTGAACCTGTATTGTGTTGAATGATTGATTAATTGTTCTTAAATTAAATAAACAATTAGCATGATGTAGACTATAATGGGGTCTGTATGTGGGTAACTATTCCATATATATCTTTTAACATTTGTTGTGTAATGTGATCAATGTTCATATGGCGATTCATGTGATTTTTACTCATTTAATCCATTAATTTCATCCATTTATTATGGCTTGAAAGCATTTTGTTGTTCGTAATATTGTTGGCATAGTTTTATAAGTACTGAGGGTATGTGCTTGTGTAGAATAATTTAAGCCTTACTTAACTAAAAGCTGCCAATATATATGTAAAATTATTGAACTGTGTTCATTTATCTATGAAGCTATCCTGGAAATTCCTGAATATAATAAATAGTTAATGAATTTTACATATTGTCTTAGTTCGAGGATGCAGGCCCGGCAAGACAGTACAGATGTCCGAGTCAGAGGTGCGAGGCCTCTGCACCAAGTCCAGGGAAATATTCCTACAACAGCCAATACTACTGGAGTTGGAGGCACCGCTCAAAATTTGTGGTAAATCACCATTAATTCCTTTACAGTTTACTTATTCTCCAAAATACCCAAAGAACTTTACAGCATGATGAATTAAGAAATTAAATAGTAAAACTTTCTCAGGCCAAAAACACTGATACCAATTGGGATCTCACACACTCATTTGAAGGTGGCAAGCCTCGCCATTGAGACAGATATATTACGATTAAGGTTATACTGAAACTGAAACTTTATACCGAAATTCCCTTGAGTACATTATGCTGCTTCACCTGGCTACAGTAAGTTAAAGGCCTTTAATGTAACTTGAAAACATGGAGATGAAAAAATGAAGCAAAAAATTCAAATCATGTATTCAAATAGACCTTTGCAGGCACTTATGAAAAGTCTGACTCTAATACCAGTTTGGAAGGTTGCATTTCCTGAGAAGAGCCGGCAATAAACTCAGCAATTATAGCAAATCAGAGTAATTCTGAAAAAGTTGGTGGACTTCAGAGTTTATTTAGAACGAGTGTGGTAGAAGAGGTCATTGTTAAAACAAACTGCTATGGCACAATCGAAACATAAGAGAAAAAAAATATTATAAGAGGTACTTGTCACAATTTCAATAATGTTTCAGGTGATATTCACGGTCAGTACACGGACTTGTTGCGTCTCTTTGAATATGGCGGCTTCCCACCAGAAGCCAACTATCTATTCCTGGGTGATTATGTGGATCGCGGCAAGCAGTCCCTTGAAACTATATGTCTTCTGCTTGCTTATAAAATCAAATATCCTGAGAACTTCTTCCTTCTCAGAGGCAATCACGAGTGTGCAAGCATAAATCGCATTTATGGTGAGTAATTTGCTAACTAAGATTTTGATGTGTAAGAAATAAGTATAAATGTCTAAAAAGAAATAATAAAAGTCTTTATTATTATATTATTAATTTGCTAACATTGAGAGGTCACACACTGTTTCAGTCATCAGATTTCAAGTTTATAATAGAATTAGCATGACCTTATAAATACCTTGAAAAACTTAATTTGCCAGCAGTATATTGTACTCTAACATGCGATTTTATGAATGGATCAAAACACGCTAGGTACTAAATAATAAATTACCTACCATGTTCCATACATAATGATAACCCTTAATCCTAACTGATAATACAGACGACCTTTATAAATAAATAACACATTAACCCCGTGGACGCTTTACCCGCGTTCTTGAAGGTTCGTGGAATATAAAGTATACCTGAAATTACATACATATGAAATTATTTGAGGATTTCTATGCATTTTCCAAGTAAGATCCAAAACCTTACAGCTGTTACGAACCTGAGTGGTCACAAACACCGCATTTATATTATAAAATTATACAACCTGTGCTCCAATCGACAATATTTCTATCTGCAACAGGTTTCTATGATGAGTGTAAACGCCGGTACAATATAAAACTGTGGAAGACATTCACGGACTGCTTTAATTGCTTGCCAATAGCTGCTATTATTGATGAGAAGATATTCTGCTGTCATGGTGGCCTCTCGCCTGACTTACAAGGCATGGAGCAAATTAGAAGAATAATGAGACCAACTGATGTCCCCGACACAGGTAAACAAAGATTTGTAATATAGATAAGTATAAAAAAATTCTATATAAATAGGTAGTAAGAGAGGTAGAGCAAAGCTTTTTTCGCACAAAGAGCGCAACTGTGAACTTACAGAAAACCACAGCCAAATAAATTTGTTGTGTTCCTGGGCGCGAGTATGGTCGCCAGAGCTCATTGAGGAGGGGGAAGGGTCGGTAATGCGTGAGTGATGCCTCGTGTGTTGCAAGCCTCCATATGCATACGGTAACCACTTCCCATCAAGGGGGCCGTATGCTTGTATAAAAAGTAAAAAATATAATATAAAAAAAGTAGTTTAATATATTACATTTGCTCAAACTGTGACTAATAGTGATTCATTGTATGACATTGTAAGTGAAGCGTCTTTGTTATAATCTGAGTAGTGTTAGCTTATGTATTGTAGCATAGCAGCATCACTTACAAATAAGTTGAACATCATATGAAAATTCGTTGTAATTGTATAAGTTATTTATTTATTTTAGGTTTGTTGTGCGACCTGCTTTGGTCGGATCCAGATAAGGATGTCCAGGGTTGGGGCGAGAATGATCGCGGTGTGTCATTTACATTCGGACCAGATGTCGTCAGTAAATTCCTAAACAGACATGATTTGGATTTGATCTGTAGAGCTCACCAGGTAAGGTCCCACCTCGAAATTTTATACAATAACTATTCAAAGTGTATATATAGAACTATTGATTAAAATCCAACAATAGATTTCATTTGCTCACTGGAGATGCGTGTCAGTATGGAAGTGTGCCACTGATTAAAGTGGGGCAACTGTCTCAATTCCTAAACATTGAATATTATTATGCCTCGGCCATACGCTTGCAAACTCATGCAAACTCCAAACTCCCACAAACGCTTGTACAAATCAAGGTAGACAAACATAGCCATCCACACGTTTGCAAACGCTTGCGAGCAGCGTTGGTAGTGCGTTGACAAGCAAGCATGATGGACGTCGAGCTCGTTTATGCAATAACGTTTCTTATTTAAATGTTTACGGAATGTAACCATAAGTATTTATTTCTTGTATTTTATTTCCATAACATGCTTATTTAAAATTTTACTGACATGATTCCATGCATTAGTATCTTGTTTCTGATCAATACTTTACGTCTTAAATGCAGGGTAATGCAGGAAATTCGAGGAATTGTAAAATTACTGGATCTACCATTATCTCTTTTTGTTTACGCAGTAGGTTTATGCATTACCACATACTTAATTTTTGATTACGTTTAATTTAATACACAATTCAGCATTAAAATCTGTGAGTGAACAATAAATCACCCCTTATTTCCCACCTATAGGGTAGCTATTTTTCCAAATTCATATGGGAACAACTTCGAGGTGTACCCTATCAAATAAAAAAAGAATGATTAAAATCGGACTAGTCTATAAAAAGATATGCATGTTCATACATAAGAAAAAATATATACGTGTAAACTTTAAACCTCCGTTATTTCGTCGGTTAAAATGCAGGGTAATGCATCCTGCATTTTTCAGCATTCGAGGAATTGTAAATTTACTGAATAGACCATTAAATCATATATTTTTAGGCATTGCATAGTTTTAACAGTACGCAGGCACACGTCTGTTCGCCGCCAGTGCGCAAGCGATACTAACTACACACAAACGTGTGGATGGTTCGCAAGCGCTTGCCGCAAACTTCCTTTGATTTGTGCATGAAAAACCGACACGGATCGGGTCGGCGGCAAGCGCTGGCAAACGCTTGGCTAGCCACGGCAAACACCCATCCACATGTTTGAATTTGCGGAGGCTTGCCGAGGCTTGGCAAACGTGTAGAGGGCTCATTATATAGTCACAATACATTGCATACAGTTACATAATACAATTCATCATGTTCATGCCTTACCAGTAATTCTTTCATTTATCTATCATACAGTTTCCATATTAAATTCCTACTTTACTTCCAAATTACATTGTATAGTTTTACTGTATTTTTACTTTGCAGGTCGTGGAAGATGGTTATGAATTTTTCGCAAAGCGACAGTTAGTTACACTGTTTTCAGCGCCCAACTACTGTGGAGAGTTCGACAATGCTGGAGGCATGATGTCAGTCGACGAAACACTCATGTGTTCTTTCCAGGTACTTTGTTTTATAGTTTTATGTGAGTGACGTCAACAATTGTAGTGATGTAATTTTGGCTGGATTCCTGTCCTTCATTTTATTTTTAAATTAAATTGAGATCCAACTTTGAATAGTAAGAGGTGAAACTAAATGCGTGACACTGGCCCTGATTCTGTTGTTCACAACTAAACTAATTTTAATGTCACTATGTCTCTTTCTAACAAAGAACATAAGAAAAGGATGTAAGAAATTTAGTCCTGTCAAATTAGTCCAATGCTTGTTTTCAATATAATTTTAGTCGCCATCTATCGCGGTTACGCCTAAATACACGCAAAATAAGACGGCAAAGATTAATTTGACAACTTAAAATATGTTCTATCCTTTTTCAATCATGTTCGTTAGAAAGAGATGTAGTTTAGTGCGATTTACAACAGAATCGGCACCATTGGCAGTTAGCCTAAATACTGATAACGCCTTCTACCAATTTACGGGTCTGGCACTTCAATTTACGGGCCTGGCACTTCTATCAATCAAAGCTACCGTACCCGAGATATTTGGGTGTTCAGCTTTCTCGCTAATCGAGGCATTAAGTCGTCGTTGACGGATCCTGCTCGCATATCAATAATATAAATGCAAACATACCGCAGGGTTTCGTGTTGCTCCTAACATGAGTTTTCTATGGTAACTTAATCGATACACTGTAGCAACTACAGCGAAACATTTTGTTCTTGAAACCATCCACTAGAGGTGCTCGATATACAAAATGTTCACTGTAGTCGCTAGCGAATATAGATTACCGTAGCAAACTCATGATTGAATCGGGGGGCACGGCAGTGCCCCCGCCGAGTCGAGCGCGAAGTAAACACTGCCGTACCATCCTTTACTGGAACCATTTCGCCGCATTTTCAGGTCCCTATTTGAGAACCTTTTTTTCGTCATCCAGTAAGCTATAATCACATACTTAAAATCCAAAATTTCAAGTTTGTAGGTCATTTAGTTCCGAAGTTAAACGAAAGCAAAGTTTCACATTTATGACACTCACTCACTCACTCATGATCATCAGAATAGAACTAGTACTTCCCATAAACTCAGAGAGCTGAAATTTGGTACAGAGTTAGGGTTTAATGACCACATAAAGGGAAAACTATAAAAACTAGGATAATCGAAGATCTGGAGTACCTGGTGACCCTGATTAGAAAACACAAGAGCCCAACCAAACTATTAGAGATCGACATACCGCTTTTACAAAAAATATTCAACTTGGTGGGCCGCTTCATTTTCTACAAAAAGAAGTGAAATCCCATCAAAACATTCTGTAAAAAACTAGCCAAGTCTCGATGGAGCTGCTTGTTTATCTCTAAAAAGTAATGAAATCTAGACAAAGTCGTGCCAAGTCTAAGGTTCCTTACTGCGATTTCTTTATTATTATAGTTAATGTTGTGTGACTTGGCCGTTGAAGGGAACACAAGGGTACAAAACTAGGTGTTCCATGACACCATTGCACCAATCTGTACTTGTACCCACTAACGTATTTTTACTAGACTCAGAGGTGTGGGCGGGTAATTGAAATATGTATGTGTTGAATACAAAGTAACGTTTATTGTGGTAGTTATATATAAACTTTCTAACGTGTGACTTTAGCGTTAGTCCGGACCAGAATGAGTCGAACACAAAGCTTGTAAGCTTTCGATCCGTAGAGAGAATAGTGGCGGGTGGTAGCCCGCCTCTAATAAGTATTTCGGCAACTTGATTGGGCGAGCTAAGTAAGTCCCGCCCCCTGGCCAAGCAACGGCTCACATGAAACTATTGATTACCTATTGATCTAATATATACAATCCAAATAATGTTGATACTAATAATATAATTATAACATTCGGCCATCCTGACATTTTGACGCGTCCCCGCGGCGATATCGTCGGCAGTCCCAACTAGCGGTTTGGGCCCATCACGATGAAGTGGTGCTGTAAAAGAAAAAAAAAGGGTCGGCAGTAAACTGAATGAAAGACTGACACATTTGTTCAAGTGGTCCTTTCACAAGGGTTTTCATCCATTAGCACAATCATTAGTTAAGTTTGTTATTATCACACGTTACTATTAATTTCTGAGGAACGACTTGTTTTTGCTGTGAGGGTGTCATAAATTTAACAAAACATTTTTACAATTGAAGAATTTTTGACATTATAATTTTAGTATAAGCGATTGACATAGGTAATATTTTCTTAAGAACATTTTTAATCATTTTAATTTATTACCTAATTATTATAAACTTCTAAATCTTTCTTGTAATCATTTTGTAACTTTTTTTTTAGCTCTTTGACTGATAAATTCAATATAATTATTTTCTGTATTAATTTTGCATGCCGAATGTCTGGCGAAATATGTTGCACAATTATATTTAATTTTAAGACCTATTTTACCATATTTCAGGCAAGTAAATATATTTTATTTCAAAGACGTTTTTTTTTTGCCATAGCATTTGCATAACTATTGTAGCAATGTTTTGTGTAATGATATGCACATAGCACGCAGTACTTTATTCGGCCAGATCACAAAGTATTGTCGGAGTTGGTTGCTATTTGATTTTATGTTTTTTTTTTCTGCATGCTACTTGCTCGGCCGTATCACACACACAGCAAGGCTGACAGAATTAAGTTATATTGATTCCTATCAAGATGATCACATTACACATAGTCGGAAGTATCACACAGCATGTCTAGCAGAATTAAGTTTATTGACTACCTACTATCAAGCTGCTTACAGTACACATAGTCAGAAGTATCACACAGAATGGCCGGTCTGAAGTAGGTTAATTACTCCTTCGGCCGTAACACACAGCATAGCCTGTAGTAAGATTTGTACCACACAGTAATGGCGAAGTAGATGTAATAGATAATTCACATAGCGTTGCCACGATCGGTTGTATCACCCAGATTAACCGGATATTACACACAGCATAACTTGGAGTAACATGTATACCACACAGTAACAGCGAAGTAGATGGATAATAAGATAAATCACACAGCGTTGCCGCGAACGAATGGTTGTATCACTCAGAATATATAATCGGCATATTATTCGTCACTACCCACATATCCATTACGTCGTCTAATTACAGCCGAAGCTATCTTTCTCCCCGTCTAATCTTTGATAACATTCTTACGTAGTTCGGCTATTTCGTGTCACGTAGCATAATATGTAGGTATGTAAAATTGTACAACAAAAGTAATGAGAAGATTTCGATTTTATGTAGGGTAGAGGCACCAATAAATGAACGTTTAAGCGTTTTTTCCATCTTTAAATAGCTATAACTCGGTCATTTAATGACATAGGCGCTTGCTGTTTTTTTTCAATAATACCTTAAATCCTTATTAATTGAAGGATTAAAGAAATTATAACCTACTTCTTCCAAAAAATTTTAAAAAATTGAAAATGTAAGAAAATTTAGGTTTTACCCCTATAGTTGAACACTGAGCCCTAATTATGAACGTTTTGTACCCAAAAGTTGAACTAACATTTGAATAGGAGTAGGTTCCATAGTAGTTCGTTCATATAATGGATTAATGAACCATAAAATGAACGAATAATATTGTAAGTGAATATTATTCGTTCAGCTTGAGGCAAATATACCCAAAGGTTGAACGAATAAAATGTGAACCGTTCAAATTAAAACCACTGATCTTAATGGTGATTCTATAGGAAAGTTAGATTTAAAATAATCAAAAACTCTAAAATAATTTGTTCAACTTTTGGTAACTAAGTTCATAAATTTAATAAAATTCATTTAAGTATTTTTGTTTTGGTGTTTAATCGTTAACTTATAGGTTTTAATGGGTATAAAAATTAGACCTTTTTCCATTAGTTGAACGCCGTTCATCTATTGGAGCAAGTGAACAAAATTTAATCCATTACTTGAACAGTAAATTTGTCTAAAAAACGGTAAATTATGTAATAATATATATTAAGTTATTGAAAGCAGAATATATCAAGATTTTATTCCAACCAAAACTGCTCTAATATGACATTAATTCTTTCTATATGCTGACAATGTTCTTAAATTTGGAGGGACTTACCGTTATAAGGTTTCCATATAAAACCTATTTTTGACGGGTAACGTAACACATAAAAATTCACCGCAAGCGCGTCTGGGCTGTAATTGTCAATGTTGTTAAGGAATATGGAAGAAAAAATATTGCCTTATGGGGAAAAAAATATTGCAAACATGTAAATTTAGGGATTATATAATATTTTTTTAATTTTCGGTCGATCGTTCATCTATTGGGGGTCGGTCATCTTTTGGTGCCACTACCCTAGCTAAATATTCCACTAGTTATTTGTTTACTCAATATCTTATCATCTTATAATACGAAGTAGGTACCTATACATTGCAGATTTTTTCAGATGACACAAAGAAATACAACTTTCAAAGAATACTTAGATACAGCTAGTATTAAAATATATTGTTTTTTTTAATTCTCTTTAAGAGCGTTTATAACGTAATAACGCACAATGCCGCAATATTCCAGGGTTTCGGTGTGAAAATACTCAGTTATATTGATAGTTATTCATTTGTGTTGTCGTAAATCCAATAGGACATTTATTTTTCTACTTTTCTTGAAGAAATAACATTAAATTGACTATTTGTTATTTAGTTTAGAGCAGTTCCTTGAGAGACCTTTTTTGAATTTTACGGAACATGCTGTCTTTGCAGTCAAATAGGTATTGAAAGTACTTGTAACAAAAAAATACAAAAATACATGTTGAAAAGTACATATTGTCTTCTATTTTTCTTGAAGATAGCATCATAACGTTTAGTACATTTTTGTTATGAAAATGACAAAATAAAACTGCGTAAAAATTAAGATTTTTATCGATGTTTAGCGCCGTTTTTAATATGGAATTCGTTTGCCAAACTTCATAATTACTATTTATTAATACGCAGCAGTTCATGCTTAAAATTAGTAAATTAAAAAAATCCGTAAAAATATTATAATTATTTTATACCGAATATTTTAAAACTGCTATATAAATCGATTGCGGAGGCCACGGCTCGGCAGATCCGGCTCCGCCGTCTCAGAGAGAGGACGTATCGCTCTGTTTTCCGCGCGCTAAGTTCGCCAACATATTATTACGATTGAGAGTATTGGTACAATCGCCCGCATTATAGCGCGCTCTTACCACTTTTGATACCACTAGGGTAAGTTAAGTTATATTGATAAATGGTAACTGTTTTGAATTATAGCTGACAAATATTATTATTTTTGTTTGTTATAGTTAATAAATGTCTTCTACCGGAAATCATCGACCCCAGAAAGGCACGATCGATCAATGCCAATCAGAAGTAATGGATAAATTTGTCATATTATAAGGGCGGCCTTATGTTTTAATTTTCCTCCGTTTATATACTCTAATAATAATACGATAAAAGAAAAGATGTATTTTTGTATGTTTTGTTTGTTTGTAATTTCAATAAACTCAAAAACTACTGTACCGATCTTTCACCACTAGAATGCATTATTACCACAGATATAAAAAAAAGTCGGATATATTCTCGCTAACAAAAAAATGTGTCACTCGAGTCGGCCACCACGCTGTACGTACAAGCCGGCACGCACACATCCACACATTAGTTGAGCGCGAGTAATCGACTCTGTGTAAACGGCGACAGAGTCTAATTTCCCGCGGAATAGCCAACTAAGGTGTGCGTGAGAGGTGGCCGACTCCATAGACACAGTTTTTTGTGAGCGAGAATATGTCCTCCGTAGTCTGTGATTATTACCTATCATATCACTAAGGGCAATATTATACGTAGTGATATTTTGGCTACGGTAACCGCTTACCATCAGTCGGACGGTATGCTTGTTTACCGACTTTATGGTATAAAAAAAAAGATATTTGTGAGACCTTGGGACCACAAAACATGCATCTTTGCTCATAATTTAAAAAAGAGTCCGCCATTTTGAACTATTTAGTTACTGGTCCGATTGCTCTCAAAATTGAGATTTGAGAGGCCTTGGGATTACAAAACACGAATCTTTTTTCAAAATCCAAAAATGTGTCCGCCATTTTGAATTATTTTGTAACTGGTCTGATTACTCTCAAAATTGATATTTGAACATATAACATGAATCTTAGCTCATAATTTAAAAAAGTGTCCGCCATTTTGAACTATTTTGTTACAGGTCCGATTGCTATCAAAATTGATAATTGAGAGACTCTTGTACCATATATCAAGAATCTTTGCAAAAAAAATTAAAAAAGTGTCCGCCATTTTGAACTATTTAGTTACTGGTCCGATTGCTCTCAAAATTGAGATTTGAGAGGCCTTGGGATTACAAAAAACGAATCTTTTTTCAAAATCCAAAAATGTGTCCGCCATTTTGAATTATTTTGTAACTGATCTGATTGCTCTCAAAATTGATATTTGAGAGACTCTTGGAACATATAACATGAATCTTAGCTCATAATTTAAAAAAGCGTCCGCCATTTTGAACTATTTAGTTACTGGTCCGATTGCTCTCAAAATTGAGATTTGAGAGGCCTTGGGATTAAAAAACACGAATCTTTTTTCAAAATCCAAAAAATGTGTCCGCCAATTTGATCTATTTAGTTACTGGTCCGATTGCTCTCAAAATTGATATTTGAGAGACTCTTGAACCATATAACATGAATCATAGCTCAAAATTGAAAAAAAAATGTCCGCCATTTTGAACTATTTTGTTACAGGTCCGATTGCTATCAAAATTGATAATTGAGAGACTCTTGTACCATATAACATGCATCTTTGCTCATAATTTAAAAAAGAGTCCGCCATTTTGAACTATTTAGTTACTGGTCCGATTGCTCTCAAAATTGAGATTTGAGAGGCCTTGGGATTACAAAACACGAATCTTTTTTCAAAATCCAAAAATGTGTCCGCCATTTTGAATTATTTTGTAACTGGTCTGATTACTCTCAAAATTGATATTTGAACATATAACATGAATCTTAGCTCATAATTTAAAAAAGTGTCCGCCATTTTGAACTATTTTGTTACAGGTCCGATTGCTATCAAAATTGATAATTGAGAGACTCTTGTACCATATATCAAGAATCTTTGCAAAAAAAATTAAAAAAGTGTCCGCCATTTTGAACTATTTAGTTACTGGTCCGATTGCTCTCAAAATTGAGATTTGAGAGGCCTTGGGATTACAAAAAACGAATCTTTTTTCAAAATCCAAAAATGTGTCCGCCATTTTGAATTATTTTGTAACTGATCTGATTGCTCTCAAAATTGATATTTGAGAGACTCTTGGAACATATAACATGAATCTTAGCTCATAATTTAAAAAAGCGTCCGCCATTTTGAACTATTTAGTTACTGGTCCGATTGCTCTCAAAATTGAGATTTGAGAGGCCTTGGGATTAAAAAACACGAATCTTTTTTCAAAATCCAAAAAATGTGTCCGCCAATTTGATCTATTTAGTTACTGGTCCGATTGCTCTCAAAATTGATATTTGAGAGACTCTTGAACCATATAACATGAATCATAGCTCAAAATTGAAAAAAAAATGTCCGCCATTTTGAACTATTTTGTTACAGGTCCGATTGCTATCAAAATTGATAATTGAGAGACTCTTGTACCATATAACATGAATCTTTGCTCAAATTTGAAAAAAAGTGTCCGCCATTTTGAACTATTTTGTTACTGGTCCGATTGCTCTCAAAATTGATATTTGAGGGACGCTTGGACCATATAACATGAATCTTTGCTCAAAATTGAAAAAAGAGTGTCCGCCATTTTGAACTATTTAGTTACTGGTCCGATTGCTCTCAAAATTGAGATTTGACAGGCCTTGGGATTACAAAACACGAATCTTTTTTCAAAATCCAAAAAAGTGTCCGCCATTTTGAATTATTTTGTAACTGATCCGATTGCTCTCAAAATTTATATTTGAGGGACGCTTGGACCATATAACATGAATCTTTGCTCAAAATTGAAAAAAAGTGTCCGCCATTTTGAACTATTTACTTACTGGTCCGATTGCTCTCAAAATTGAGATTTGACAGGCCTTGGGATTACAAAACACGATTTTTTTTTCAAAATCCAAAAATGTGTCCGCCATTTTGAATTATTTTGTAACTGGTCTGATTGCTCACAAAATTGATATTTGAGAGACTCTTGGACCATATAACATGAATCTTTGCACAAAATTGAAAAAAGTGTCCGCCATTTTGAACTATTTATTACAGGTCCGATTGCTCACAAAATTGATATTTGAGAGACTCTTGTACCATATAACATGAATCTTTGCACAAATTTTAAGAAAAGTGTCCGCCATTTTGAACTATTTTGTTACTGGTCCGATTACTCTCAAAATTGATATTTGAGGGACGCTTGAACCATATAACATGAATCTTTGCTCAAAATTGAAAAAATGTCCGCCATTTTGAACTATTTTGTTACTGGTCTGATTGCTCTCAAAATTGATATTTGAGAGACTCTTGGACCATATAACATTACTCTTCGCTCAAAATTGAAAAAAATTGTCCGCCATTTTGAACTATTTTGTTACTGGTCTGATTGCTCTCAAAATTGATATTTGAGAGACTCTTGAACCATATAACATGAATCTTTGCACAAATTTGAAAAGAGTGTCCGCCATTTTGAACTATTTTGTTACTGGTCTGATTGCTCTCAAAATTGATATTTGAGAGACGCTTGGACCATATAACATGAATCTTTGCTCAAAATTGAAAAAAAGTGTCCGCCATTTTGAACTATTTAGTTACTGGTCCGATTGCTCTCAAAATTGAGATTTGACAGGCCTTGGGATTACAACACGAATCTTTTTTCAAAATTAAAAAAGTGTCCGCCATTTTGAACTATTTAGTTACTGGTCCGATTGCTCTCAAAATTGAGATTTGACAGGCCTTGGGATTACAAAACACGAATCTTTTTTCAAAATCCAAAAATGTGTCCGCCATTTTGAATTATTTTGTAACTGGTCCGATTGCTCTCAAAATTGATATTTGAGGGACGCTTGGACCATATAACATGAATCTTTGCTCAAAATTGAAAAAAGAGTGTCCGCCATTTTGAACTATTTAGTTACTGGTCCGATTGCTCTCAAAATTTAGATTTGACAGGCCTTGGGATTACAAAACACGAATCTTTTTTCAAAATCCAAAAAAGTGTCCGCCATTTTGAATTATTTTGTAACTGGTCTGATTGCTCACAAAATTGATATTTGAGAGACTCTTGGACCATATAACATGAATCTTTGCACAAAATTGAAAAAAGTGTCCGCCATTTTGAACTATTTATTACAGGTCCGATTGCTCACAAAATTGATATTTGAGAGACTCTTGTACCATATAACATGAATCTTTGCACAAATTTTAAGAAAAGTGTCCGCCATTTTGAACTATTTTGTTACTGGTTCGATTACTCTCAAAATTGATATTTGAGGGACGCTTGAACCATATAACATGAATCTTTGCTCAAAATTGAAAAAAGTGTCCGCCATTTTGAACTATTTTGTTACAGGTCCGATTGCTCTCAAAATTGATATTTGAGAGACTCTTGAACCATATAACATGAATCTTTGCACAAATTTTAAGAAAAGTGTCCGCCATTTTGAACTATTTTGTTACTGGTCCGATTGCTCTCAAAATTGATATTTGAGAGAATCTTGGACCATACAACATTACTCTTCGCTAAAAATTGAAAAAAAGTGTCCGCCATTTTGAACTATTTAGTTACTGGTCCGATTGCTCTCAAAATTGAGATTTGACAGGCCTTGGGATTACAAAACACGAATCTTTTTTCAAAATCCAAAAAAGTGTCCGCCGTTTTGAATTATTTTAACTGGTCTGATTGCTCACAAAATTGATATTTGAGAGACTCTTGTACCATATAACATGAATCTTTGCACAAAATTGAAAAAAAGTGTCCGCCATTTTGAACTATTTTGTTACAGGTCCAATTGCTATCAAAATTGATATTTGAGAGATTCTTGTAAGCAAGATCGCAAGTTCTTGCGATCTATGTACTATAGATGCTTGGTCACAGTTATCATACTCACAACTATTAGATAAGTTCAAACTTCTCTCCTTAGAAGCTAGACGTGAATATCTGCAAGCGAATACTCTGCATGGCATTGTCCACAACAATATGGACGCAATAGACCTCACGAGTAAACTATGCTACGTAGTGCTTCGAACTATCAACAAACGTAGTGCTCGTGCAGGAACTCTCTTTGCAGTAAATACCTGTCGTACGAATTCTGGACTACGCTGCCCTTTGCGCCGTATGGTTGAGTCATACAATTCTACTTTTATAGACATTGATATTTTTTCATGTTTATAGGTCAAAATGGCGGATACTTTTTTCAATTTTGTGCAAAGATTCATGTTATATGGTACAAGAGTCTCTCAAAAATCAATTTTGATAGCAATTGGACCTGTAATAAAATAGTTCAAATTGGCGGATACTTTTTTTCAATTTTGAGCAAAGATTCATGTTATATGGTCCAAGAGTCTCTCAAATATCAATTTTGATAGCAATCGGACCTGTAATAAAATAGTTCAAAATGGTGGACACTTTTTTCAAATTTGAGCAAAGATTCTTGTTATATGGTTCAAGAGTCTCTCAAATAACAATTTTGAGAGCAATCGGACCTGTAACAAAATAGTTCAAAATGGCGGATACTTTTTTCAATTTTGTGCAAAGATTCATGTTATATGGTACAAGAGTCTCTCAAATATCAATTTTGATAGCAATCGGACGTATTATAAAATTGTTCAAAATGGCGGACACTTTTTTCAATTTTGTGCAAAGATTCATGTTATATGGTACAAGAGTCTCTCAAATATCAATTTTGATAGCAATTGGACCTGTAATAAAATAGTTCACATTGGCGGATACTTTTTTTCAATTTTGAGCAAAGATTCATGTCCAAGAGTCTCTCAAATATCAATTTTGATAGCAATCTGACCAGTAACAAAATAGTTCAAAATGGCGGACACTTTTTTCAATTTTGTGCAAAGATTCATGTTATATGGTCCAAGAGTCTCTCAAATATCAATTTTGTGAGCAATCAGACCAGTTACAAAATAATTCAAAATGGCGGACACATTTTTGGATTTTGAAAAAAAAATCGTGTTTTGTAATCCCAAGGCCTGTCAAATCTCAATTTTGAGAGCAATCGGACCAGTAAGTAAATAGTTCAAAATGGCGGACACTTTTTTTCAATTTTGAGCAAAGATTCATGTTATATGGTCCAAGAGTCTCTCAAATCTCTCAATTCGCGATACCGTGACCGGGGGGGTCGAGAGGGGCGCGCGGGCGGGCGCGCAAATCGCTCGGCACCTCACGACATTGCACCCGTGGGGAGCCGGGGCGGGTTGCTATTATAATTATATTAATAATAATATAGAATTATTTTAACAAAATAAAACCAAATAAAAGTTTAATTGGATAACAAATTATATAGGTACCTGAACTACTTTGTTTACTAGTGTAAAAAAACAATATTCAGTACATTGTACTATATAACTACTTATAACCTAATTCAACCTACCAGATACCTTGTTTACATCTACATCTTGTTTTGTCTACATCGATCGACATGAAGCCATACTGAAAAGTATCAAATAATAACGCGCGCAGTAAGTAAGTTGGCGGAGGAGCCGCACCAATGTTGGCCCCGCGTTGACTCGGCTTGGCGCTGGCAAATACCTAAATTCGAGCGCGGCCGGGTAGCATATATCCTCTTAATAGGTCTCAGGTCGTCGCTATTTATTTCAAAATCTTGAGCTGGTGGAACTGTCATATATAGCTGGCATTAATAGACGTAAGGAGTCACACGCAACAACTGCATCAAACTTTTTTGTACCCGTATTGTTTATTATCATAACGTTCTTTCATGTCAGTAATTGACTAGTCTAATTTTGCCGCCGCCTCTCTACGTTCACGAAGACTTTCCGAAGTGCTTTGATTGATATCTAATAAAGCCGACAATTAGAATTATTGTGGCCAAACATCTGTTGGAGAGGCGTATATTTTTTGACTGGGTGCGGCCTGTTATTTATATCCTAAATGAAATCGATCAATTTGTTATCCCAGGTGCATTCACCGTCAGATGGAGTATTTAATCCGTTAACGATTATTCGATTAACGCGCTCTACATGCCCATTAGCTCGCGATAAATCATTTCTCAGTTACAAATTCCTTAAAGTAGTGAATGCGATACTACGGTCGGTTACAATATACCGCGTTTTGCAGTCCCAAATTGTGGTATGATATCATTTTTTTTTTATAATCTCGATGCTCCCGTTTTCACTGACTTAGCAAAAACGAACTTAGTGAAAGCGTCGACCATGAATATATCCGAACCGGTGGTAAATTCAGAACTAGGGCCTAAACTGAATAAATAACTTTTTTTAATTTTGATTTTGATAACTATGTCTACTCGTATTCTTACAAACAGGCCTAGGTGGTCTAAGTGTATTGTATGCTTAGGAATCGACGCTTTTTCTATCAGGTGTAGTCCTCCCTCTACTTCCCCATAGTTACCTTTCGCGTAGTCAACACGATTTTATATATTTTCTAATAAATCGAGTCATGTCCTCAAACCAGCTTTTATATTCTTCACATTTAACGAAATCTACGTATCCAATTTGGTCGTGGTAACGTTGCACTAAGCTCCACTTTGATGATTAAATAATTATAAATAATTTCTCATCGCGGAGTTCGTAATTACTTATTTGTGATACCAAGGTTGTCCGTGCTCTCACGAAGTTGCTTTAAAATACTTTGTTTTTTGTCTTCTCGATTTTGTAACGTAAGGGACCAATCGCCATCATCTAAAACACCGGGTTGCGATGCGGCTGAGTGCGTCTACATATTGCAATCGGTGCCCCGCTTGATATTCTATTTATAAATCGAAATCTTGAATAAAAGACACTAATGGGCTAAACGAGGTACGAGATCTTTTTTTTTCACAGTGTCGTTCTAGTGCAATGCAATCTGTTACCTACTCTATCTTGACCGGAACACCTCTTGAGTATATTCGGAACCGCTTTAAAGATTCTATAACCACAAGTTTCAAGCTTGTTACCTGTGGTAAAATTGCTCTTCGCGAGTAGTAAATTAGTGGCGCAGTAGTGAATTGCCGTTCGCACTGATTTAAAATACTATATCCAATCCAATTTTACTTGCATGTGTGCGCAATTAAGTTTTTACTTTTGGGTTGTAAATTGTTAACACGGGTCTACCGATAAGTTTTGTTTTTATAACTCGAACGCGTCCCGTTGCGCGGCGCCTCATATCCACTCAACATTTTTTTGTCAAGTTATTTATTGGCTTGGCTATTTCGGTGAAACCTTTTTTTTTTTTAACTTTCTAAAATATGACTCTAATTCAATAAACTGGCGTACTTTGTGAATATTACTTGTACTTTTAAAATTAGCCACACAGTATATTTTCACTTGTCACGTTCGCGTTCTGAGTGCACCTGACGATATTTGGTGCCATAAATAATTGACACTTGTTTTCACGAAAGAACATTTTTTCAGGTTACGTTTTAAACCAACATCCGTTTGAACAAACTTGCTCTAATAAGTTAATGCCTTCTTCAGTAGATGAAGATAGGATGTTTATGTCGTCTAGGTACAATGTTTGTTTTGATTGTTATTAATCGTGTGCGGGGCTGGGGTGACAAAAGCAGTTTTATGGATGGATTCTTCGGATATTTTACTTTATAATAACTATGCGTAAGATCTAGAGAGATGAAAGAAAAACAATCTGCCTGCTAATTTAGCTATTTGGTCATCAGTATATAGTAAGGAGGGATAACGGTCCTGTATTGCATTGCATCAAGGGCACGATAGTCGATGCACAAATATCATCTCCCTTCTTCTTTACTAAGGCTGACGTAATTTGACAAGAATTCCCTAATGATTCCGGCTTCAATCAATTAATTTATCTTTTCATGTACAATTTCATTCTCCCTATGCGACAACCGATATGGTTTTCGATGCACTGGTTCCCGAGTTATGGTTAGGTTAGGTAAATCATCTCTATTGTTTCAATAGACTCTAACTGAATATACTTCTTGGCAAACGTACCAGAGTATGTATTAAGTATGTTAATAAAACAATTACTTTTTATCATCTGCACTAATATCGCCTACGTCAACTGCGGAGAAATCGATAGTTACACTAGTTTTGGTACTTTCTCCGTTCGTATAATGACTTTACAGTATATCCATTTTTATTGTGGCATGTTTCTGTACGCTTGATAAGTTTACCGGGAGTATATTCTATATCATTTCTCCAATATTTATAGCCGTAAGGAATGGATTTTCAGGTGATAAATAACAGTTGTAGGTGTATAATAAGAGGACACCTAGTATAGGGCGTGTCACTAAAACGTCTTCCTTGTCTACGTTAACCCTTACTAGTATAACGATAGTTGTAACGGAACCAGCCGCGATTTTTATGGTTTTTTGTTGTATATCGAGATTTTCGACGTAGTCTCACGACTACGACAATTAGTAAGGGACTATTATTTCAAGAGTTCTTTTCAAATGGACTAATCTTCTGTTGTTAGCAAGCAAGCCGGGTTGGTTGATTATTGCTATATTTATCTCTATAATCTATTTCTCCTAAATCTACGTCAGCGAGTTCCGCGTAGCTACTAATGTGAAGGTCGTTAACATGTAAATATTTAAGTCAAATATACCCTGAGAAGGAGTTATCATTCCGCCAAAACCATCATAATAATATTAGTAGGCGTGTGGGGTTTTCGTAATTCGCGAAATTTCTTTACTGTGATTATGTTAATTTTACTACGGGTATCAATGTACTCCAAGGCAGAAATTTGTCCGATCATTACGAGCTTTTTGTAGAGATGTAAAATATAGGTATATGTAGTACCTGCATAGGTTATCTTGATGAATTTGATGACTGCCAGCACAGCACGATGCGTTCTAGATGTCTGCAGTTGCGGCACTTGGTAGGACAGGTCTTAGCTGTGTGTCCCGGTCTGCGGCAGTTGAAGCAGACCCTCTGAGTTGGTGCCATCCTCGATGTTGCCGCAGTCTCCCGACCACGCTGCCAGCAACTTCGTTGATTTCTCGCCTCCACTTCGTTTCTTCTGGCTTCAAACTTGCGGTAGTCCCGTAGTATAGGGTTTCTTGATTTCTAGCACTATCCTCCGGAAGCCTCGAATCAGGCACGACAGGGTTCACAGGGTTGCCTTCTCCATCTTCTATCTTGCATTTCTTCAACAAGGACATTTTGTCATAGTAATAGTGGGACATTGTTTTTCCTCGGCGGCATACTCTTGTCGATTTAACTTCTTCGTCAAGGTACGTACTCATCGATGTCGTACTTATCTTCCTTAATCCTTGTATATAGGGCATATCCATAAGCACAGTTTTATCATATCCCACTTCTGAGATTTTACTAGACTCAGAGGTGTGGGCGGGTAATTGAAATATGTATGTGTTGAATACAAAGTAACGTTTATTGTGGTAGTTATATATAAACTTTCTAACGTGTGACTTTAGCGTTAGTCCGGACCAGAATGAGTCGAACACAAAGCTTGTAAGCTTTCGATCCGTAGAGAGAATAGTGGCGGGTGGTAGCCCGCCTCTAATAAGTATTTCGGCAACTTGATTGGGCGAGCTAAGTAAGTCCCGCCCCCTGGCCAAGCAACGGCTCACATGAAACTATTGATTACCTATTGATCTAATATATACAATCCAAATAATGTTGATACTAATAATATAATTATAACAGTATAAAGAATGTTCAACGGCCAAGTCACACAACATTAACTATAATAATAAAGAAATCGCAGTAAGGAACCTTTGTCTAGATTTCATTACTTTTTAGAGATAAACAAGCAGCTCCATCGAGACTTGGCTAGTTTTTAACAGAATGTTTTTGATGGGATGATTTTTTTACAAGCTTTTATTTAACTTGCAATGTATGTATGTATGTTTGTTCGTTCGGGTGGAATCTTGCAAGTCGAATTTCACCCACTTCCAGTGGTCAGATTGAATTAATATTTGGTACACATTAGTATATTGGAAGACAATGCAAGTACAGTCAACAAAAAGTACAGTCACCAAAACAAGCTTGTATTAAAAATGATATTTTTTATCAAAACTTATTATTATTGCATTTTAAACGACTTTAAAAAGAGGAGGAGGTTATTAATTCGGTTGTTTTATTTTTTATGTTTGTTGTGACCTCATAACTCCGTCATTTATTTATCAACAGATTTGGAATTTCTTTTTTTGTTTGGAAGGGTACACTTCCCGTTTGGTCCCATTGTCATCAGGTCAGGTTTTGATTACTTTTTAGTGTACTTTGAAGTCTGTTTAAGTTTTTTGTAAAACAGTTTTATTTTATGCAGTGAATGTTGAGAGTATCCAAAGTGGATGACAGCCGTGGACATACCTAACATACTACGTTCCATGCTAACGTCTCCCCTTCTCTCCTTAATCACTAGATAGCAGTTTCTGGATTTCTGGATATGACGCGCATCCTATCTGCGCGCCAACGGGTTAATAATCCTTTGTCCGCTTAGATGCTGAGCGATCAATTGCATCTAAGCTGATGAATTCATTAATTTTAGTCTTCCCATTAATTCAGAGAATTTTATGCCAAACTTTTAATTTATTTATAGATTTTGAAACCATCTGAGAAAAAGGCAAAATACCAGTACAACGGCATCAACAGCGGGAGGCCAGCCACACCTCAGCGGTCACCACCTAAAAAGAAATAACTGACGTTTGGGATCCAGTGTGCTGCACAGTGAGAGGAATGCTACAAATAATTAATTATATCATGTATTATAATTATTATGTTTAGTGTGGTCATTGGACAGAGCCGAATAATATGTCGCATATTGTTAAAAATTATTTATCGATTTGCTTGTGCCTTCTTATTTTTAATTTTTATTATTAATGTGAGTGATATTAATTTATGAATTTAGTTCTACAGCCTTGTGGGTATTGAACAGACATGATGTATTCGGCGACGCCTCAGTGACTATAGCTTTTTCGATCCCGATGTAACGCATAACGCACCCTATTCTTCTATTATGCATAGTATTGTACCCTGTTGTTTTTGTAACATGTTGATGTTGTGGTAAATTGTTTCGTTAAATATTGAGCCTGGGGTAGTAAGAAATCTATAAGATGCGGGACATTGGACACAGAGCGTCATTACATATTACCTATTGTTTAAGTTGTAGCGGATCGAAAGCACATTTGCTTCGTTTATTCTGTAACTATTGTGCCTATAAATGTAAATTATATATAGGTCTCGTGTAAGTGACGATAATTGGTTGATTTGAAAATTCCAGTTTTTATTCTATTAGGCAAATTTTGTTTTCGATATACTGAATCGTCCCTATTTTTTTTTCCATGGTTAACATTATTTTTAGTGAATGGTATTTATTTATTACATAAACGTTATCCTGTCGTGGAGCTGGCCTAAGACATGATATGAGCCTTGCCTTGTACCATAGCAATAAGTGTTTATTTCTGTTCTAGGACTCCATTGCAATTACATGTCGTGTTCAGGGAGTGATATACCCAGTGAAATTTGTTATTTTGCAGTATTATTGTTACACTATAAGATACTATATTTCAAAATTTGATAAAAGATTGGCATGATCTCCCATACTGAGGCTTTCTATTTTACAGTTAATTACTGTTAAGTCTCAAAATGAATTGATATAATTTTAAAATGTGGTAGCAGCAGTGTAGTCCTCGCAACATTAGTGCAATTGCTATAAATATGATTATTATATTATAAAATTATATGCAGGTTTTGCATTGTACAATTTTATTTTTTAGCTATGTTAACAATGTCAAATGATTTTCATTAATAAATATTACTATTTAAACTAAGAGGTTTATTTTTGTTTCATTTTCATTTGTTTGCATTTACAGATTGTAATTTTTTAACACAATACATTTAATTACATGTTTCTGTATCTTGATAAGTAAATAGCTTTCATTTATTATAATTAAATAATTTTTCATCTTACACTATGCTTCATAAAATTCATGGTTGCTAGATTTGCTATAAAATTATATTTGTTATTTTGTAAATCTTTAACTATTATTATTATTATTAGCTAATCAATAGCAGCAAATTAGATTGTGATTTATTGTAGCATCACTTTAAATTACACATAAATTTGATTGTCTCTTTTCATCTACACTTAGGAGTATATAAGTTTTCTGAAGATAATGAGTTAAAATTATAAAATTTTGTTGTACTTTTCTCAGGTGTGTACAATTTTCTGAAATATAAATTTTATTCAAATAATATTCTCCGACTTCTTTTCTTATAATTTTTTTTCCAGGTCTTTGTCTGTGAACTTTATTTCTTTAATATCAACCCTGTTGGGTATTAATTGTTTTAATATATTCTGGTGGCTTTCAATCTTTTCATCAGATTTTGTTATGAAATCCTCACATTTCTTGTGGTACTTTTGAATGTCCATTTGCAATGCCTTTAGGTAGCCTCTCTTTGCGGTGATAGTCTTTTTCAACCTATTAACATTAGATTCATAATGTTTGGCTAAGGATTCTAACGATCTCTTTTGCTTCTGCAAGTTTGCCACATCTGATGCTTTCAGCTGGGATTTAACATCCCCCAATTGTGGACGCCTTAAAAATAAATAATATATTTTATAGCAAAATAATCATGTATATCTTCTGTTAGATTAATAAATTAATTACATTCGATAGATACACATAACTATCTGAAGGATGCTAATATATGCTGGGTATGGAAACAAAGTTTTAGAAACTGGGTCCCCAGTGATGAAGGTCCCCAGTTCAAATCCGACAATGAGCTTTAGTTGAAGGAAAACATAGTGAGGAAATCATAGCATGGTGGTAAGGTAGGGTCATTGCGCTGGTTTGCCGTCCAGTACCACTTTTCGTCCATATGACTGAGGTACTACAAACACATGCGTAAAATTAGAATACAAACGAACCTTCCCACGCAAGTTTGGACTTTTTGCGATCCATAATGTCTAGGCAACAGTTCTATCAACATGAAAATGTGATTTGACGAGTAGTGACTTCAAAAATATTAACGTCAGTGACCGCTTCGCATCCCCGTCTTGCAGAAGTCAACGCGCCTAACAAAAAATTATACCGGTAGGAAAAGTTCATGGTAAGTTTAATAACTGTTTTAGCTAGTTTACGTAATGTTTTTGGCAAGTATGTCTATTTAACACCATATTTAACACAAATTTAAGTGTTTATTATAGTTTTTTTATGGAAATCTTAGTAAAATTTTGTGGACTAATACTAGCATACGAATTTAGCAAAATATTTGGTTTTCGTCCACGTGGACGGAAACCCAAATAGCTATGTGAATATTTGTAATGGTTATTTTACTTCAACGGACCTATAAAATAATGAATTATCTCCCAATAATGATCTTTATTGCAATGAGTTTAGACATTTTAGTTTCCGTCCACTCCTTTGTCAGTGTTGCGGGAATAAAAAATATTTATAGGACGTGGACGAAAACTAAAAAAAGCGTTTAATGTGGTGTTAGTTTTCGTCCATGAACGAGCACTCGGGTGGACGAAAATTAAAAAAAATATATTCTTTTGCATTACTTTTCGTCCATATACATATTATTTGTATACTAGCTGTTCCCCTGCGGTTTCACCCGCGTTCCCAGGATAAAAAGTAGCCTTGTCATTTTAAAAACATACTTTAAAACTAGAAAGAAAACCGCCGCGTACACGGAAGATAATTTGGGAAAATAAGGCGTCAGTTAGACAAGTCTGTAGAGATTATGGGATTCCTAAATCTACGGTCCTCGATATATATATATACATCGCTAACTAAGTGCTAACTGTGTTTCATAGAATGTAACCGCGGCTTGGATACGTTATTCCATTTTGGATTTCCATTGTCAACCTTACGGGTCCATCGTCAGAACCTGAAAACTATATATGGTCAAAGTTCATGTCACGACAATTCCAACAACCCCAAACACGGCTAGGATGCGTTGCTCCACTATTGGGCTCCAACATATCCGATAAAATGCAAACTACATTTGTGTTTGAAAGGTCTTTCAAGGTCCAAATCCCTACAATAGAGGACTGGACGAAGGGACTCGATCCACCAGAACCAGAAAGTCTGGTTTGCTACACTGATGGATCCAAAATGGAATCAGGTAGAGGAGCGGGAATATACGAAAAAGGTTACAAATGTAGCAAAAGCTTAGGGAAGATGGCAACTGTATTCCAAGCAGAAACATACGCCATAATAACCTGTGCTCAGGAGAATATAGATAGAGGAACCAAAGGTAAATCCATCTATGTTCTCAGTGACAGTCAGGCTGCAATCAAAGCCATGGCATCCTACAAAGTGGACTCCAGACTTATTCTGGATGCTGTCCAAACCCTAAACAGGCTTGGGAAGCATAATAGGGTAAGACTGATGTGGGTCCCTGGGCACAAAGGAATCCATGGTAATGAAGTGGCAGATGAATTGGCAAGAGAGGGCCCAGCAAATGACTTTGTGGGTCCAGAACCATATGTAGGCATATCGACGTGTCTCGTAAAGGCCACATTTAGGGAGTTTGCAGATCAAAGACAACGAACACATTGGCTGTCTAATACCGGTCTACAACACTCCAAGAAATTCCTAGGCTCTAATTTCAAAGCCCGGGAATGCATTTGGAATATGAGCAAGGGGCAAATCCGCTACCTGCTTGGGGCCTTTACTGGGCACTTTGGAACCAACGACATGCTCATGAAGATGGGTCTAACCGCGACACCCATGTGTAGGTTGTGTGGGGAACATACGGAACGCATGGAGCACCTTCTGTGCACATGCAATGCACTGGCTGGTAAGCGAATGAGTCTCCTAGGGATCGGATATCCAAAACCAGAAGACTATAGGCTCATATCTCCTAGCCTCGTTGTAAAATGGGTCGAAGTGTCCGAGCTATTTCTCGGCCCCTCCATAAGATAAGATAAGATTGGGCTCCAGTGCGTACCCTCCTACTCTGTCATCAGTACCTGAAAATCATATATGGTCTAAGTTCATCTCAAGACAAGTCCAACATCCCCAAACACGGCTAGAATACGTTGCTACGCTATAGAGTCCCAGTGCCTATACTCCTACTCCATCATCAGACCCTGAAAACCATGCATGATTAATGTTCATCTAACAACAATTTCAATGACTTCAAACACGGCTACGATACGTTGCTCCACTATTGAGTTGCTGTGCTCATCAAACCCTGAAAACCATATATGGTCAAAGTTCATCTTACGACAATTACTACAACCCCAAACACGGCTAGGGTACGTTGCTCCGTTATAAAGTTCCAGTGCCTACCCTCCTGCTCCATCATCAGACCCTGCAGTATTACTATGAGATTTTTTTGTGGTTGACGCAAGATGTCTAGCAAGATGTAAATATATATAGGTATATGTAAAAAAATTACCAATGATGGCTTTATATTGGGCGTTGATTGTTTTAGTTGGCCACCGTAGATACCGTAGGTTGTCATTGTAATACGCATGTTTGATTTATTTTCTTAATTTGTTTAATTATAGCTAATAAAAGAAATAAAAAGAGAAAAAATGACAATAAGGCTATTAAATAGTAGACATATTATGTTGTTGATTAAATAAAAGTATATTATAATTGCTTTTTAACTTAATAATTCACCTGCACTCCTTTTTCTACATAGTGGTCGAAATCTAGCTCACACTAGGACGAAAACCAATTTTTTTGGACGAAAACTAGCAATATCCCTACTTTTGATAAAATATTTTTTTATAAAAACAGATGAGAAAATGATTTATTTTCTCTTAACATTAACCTAAAGAAGACTAATTAAGCACACACAAAAAATATAATACATTTAAGTAAGGGTACTTCAAGATATTCATTTCGCATCACAAAGCTGGCAACTCCGATAATTGGACGAAAACCAGCGCAATGACCCTACTTCGTAATACCCAGCTCGCTGGGTACCACTCTAGTTGAAAATGTGCTCATACACCTATCAGAATGTTCCAACAGCTGCACTTGAGAGCCAGTTCAGTCTAGACTTTGTGTGCTAACCACCTTCGGCCACATCATCACTGAACATGGTGAGATTGTGGTCAAACACAAGCCTACAACATTGTAAAGCTACAGAAGTGCACCTAGTTTTGTGCCGATAGATATTAGTTATAGGATGGTGTTTACAAAATTTCATTGAGTTTTATTCAATGTTATCCAAAATAAGCATAATACTTGATTCAAATATGGCAAATACAATTCTAAGAATACATTTTAATATAAATTATACACGGAGACGATGCTATAATATATATTTTGCCTTCATTTCATTGATGGTCGGCCTGGCATTCGCACGAGTTTTTAAATAGAGGTAGAGAGGAAATGTTCTTATTTGTAAATACAAAAATTATGGATCTAACAAAACACATTATTATTGGATTTAATTGATAGTTCTTCGGAGGAAGATTCCGCTGCTAATTTTGATATTATGTTGGTTGCCCAGTCACGCACAAAAACTAGAACTAAATTCCTTATCTGGAAATTAACAGAGACTGCGAATGGATGGGTAGTGTACGGGCGTTGCATGAAGGTGGTGGAAAAGAGAGGAGAGAAGTTCAAAAAGGTTGTGAAGATTTTAGCAGGGTCGGCAACGAACGAGTAATACCACTGGTGTTGCAAGCATCAATAAGCTACGATGACCACTTACCATCAGGTGGACATCTGTATACTTGTTTGCTAACTTAGTAGTATAAAAAAAAACAAACAATGCGCTCGAATGAGCGATGAGCGTGTGGAACGTGCTGTACATTCAAAATATGTCGTAATATGCCTTGCTATACCATATTTTAATATGCGATAATATATATAAATATGAAATAATATATATAAATATGAAATAATATTATATTACAGTATAGCTTGGTGACGTCACATAATTTATATTATAGCTCCCGTGTGCGGTCTGTTCAAAGTTTGTATGGAAAATATATAGTAATATGCCTTGCTATGATTTATATTAATATAAATTATAGCTACGTGTGTGATGGGCTTTAAGTGGTATACTAAATAATCCATACAGTCAGCTTTCTTAACCTTCTAGTGGTCGCGCGCGGTCTCTGAGACCGCAGCGAACTTATTTTTGTCATTTTACATAAACTATAAACAATAGGCGGTTACGCTTCCGTGATATCCTCGGGGGGGTGAGGTAATACCCCTCAGTAGCCCTATGACATTCGTCGCAAGCTCATGTGCTTTTTTATTTGTGTTGGCAGTCTCAGAGACCGCGCGCGACCTGTTGTGTAATGTGTACGAAAATACCATGATATCTCAAGCAGATACCATGGATACTTATGATGAGTAGGTTATCGTAGTACTCCTAACAGAGTAATTATACTTTTTTTATTATGTTTTCCTTTTTTATTTTATTAAAATTGATATAATAACAATATTTCTGTAGGGTTGGCAAAGCGCGAGTGATACCCCTGGTGTTGCAAGCGTCCCTAGGCTACGGTAACCGCTTACCATCAGACGTGCCGTATGCTTGTTTGCTAATTTAGTTGTATAAAAAAAACAAAAACGTAGAATTTTATGAAGAAAACATGAGAAAACATTAAAAATAAATGTGATTTTAGAGTTCTCATAACATAGCACAATTGATGATAATGATGATTGATCTTGAAGATAATTATAGTATGCCTATTAATGATTAAGACTCAGAACGAAAATTTCATTTTGTTTAATTATTATGTTGATTTATAACGTTGTTTTGTGTCATATGTGTGAAATTTTGAGTTTTTATAGACTTTTCAACAATTAAGTACAAATTAAAAAAATGATGAGAAAATAATGTTTTTTTATTATTATTTGTACAGATAAAATACCTTTTTTCATTATGTGCTACACAATTTCATGAAATATTCGTTAGTTTTCTCAAACTAGACACGTAAAATTGCGGAATCACAGACCGCGCACGACTGCATATGTTCGGCGCAAGGGTGCGACCGCTGGAAGGTTAAATAAAATAGAAAGCTGATAATACTAATATTATAAATGCAAAAGTAACTATCTGTCTGATACTCTTTCAAGCCTAAATCTGGTATGCAAATAGCCTATGGTATGGAGGTCATAGGCTACTTTTTATGTCAGGTGAAACACTGGGAACATTTATATACTTACCATAGTGTAGTTTCAGAACTTATATCCTCATATTTTTCCTTCTGTTTCTCAAGTATTTCAAGTTTTTGTGGCATATTTTCATATTCCCACATATTACTCAATTCTTGCAATATCTCTTCAAGTATACTTTTTTTGAGATAGTTAAACAGTGGTACCCAAGTTACTCTATTCACCTTAACTTTGGGCACTGTTTCAAGGAAATCTTCATTCCTACAATTATGTAAAATATTTGTTAATAAAGATAAACTTTTTATGTGCGCAGTTTTGTAGTTAGAATGATTTGCTGCTCAAAGTGTAACACTCACTCACTCAACTCACCTTACAAGATTTACAATATTTTCGATCTCTCTTAAAATGGTTAGGTTGTCGAATGCTACCTCGAAATTTGTCATATCGACGTCCCCAGTTTGATCTTCAACTTCTTCTCCCATTATGATAAAATTAAAACAAACACAATACTAAAATCCTAACGGTCTTTTAGGTTCAAATCAAAATAAAATATACGCTGACCACAGACCAATAGGAGGATACTTGTTTTTTTTTTTTTTTTTGGGATTTTATGGCCTGGTTACTAAGACCTTTAAGCCACGACTTTATTATTCCGGAACCACTTTTCAGATTTTGTATTTTCAGTTTTATAATTTTACCACCGTATTTTTAATGTATTTAAATATTGGTTTATAAGTTTTAATGTCTTTTAATAGTTCTTTAAGCGGCGGCGGGCGGGAAGAAAAATCACTATAATTATTTTGCCACACTTCACTTAGTTCACTCGCGAGTACCAATCTGTCAATAAGGAACTTTTGACAGCTGAATATAATGTGGTCCACTGTTCCTTCTTCAACTCCGCAAAATGTACAGACATTGCTTTGAATTATATTTAACTTTGCTAGGTGTGATGGTGCTTTATTATGTCCATAACGTAGTCGGTTTATGGTGGTAATAAAATCACGACTGGCTCTTTGCAGGCTATCATACCATGGCTTTACTGGTAAGTTTTCTTGAATGCTACCGTACCACCGTCCTTTCGTTTCTTGGTCTTTCTTCCACATTTGCTCCCATAACATACTTATAGCTAGCCTTACATTACTCAAATAATCAGTCATAGGTACATACATAGTATCGGAGACATCGAGTGCATTTACTCCTCCGTAAGCGGCTTTGTCGGCCATTTCATTTCCAGTGATTCCTCTATGAGAGGGCACCCACATAAATGAAATTAGTTTCCCTGTATGATAATATTTGTATAACAATTCTTTAATTATGTACAGAATGAAATTAGTTTTAAAGTGAATCTTTAAATAGCTCAATCCTCTTATAAAACTTAAAGAATCTGTTACAATTAGAAAATATTTACAATTATCTACATTTCCAATTTGCAGAAGAGCCTGATATACTGCATAGGCTTCTGCGGTGAATATTGTACAAACATTCTGCAAAAGAAAACTCTGAGAAGAATTTTTTTGAGGATCATACACAGCACAGCGCACATAATCCTTACCCTTACTACCATCTGTATATAAAGTGTAGTAATTATTTTCTGATAAAAATTGCAACATCTCTGAATTATTTGTAATTGAATCTATTACTGTAATTGGGTGCATTATGCTTTTGAACTGGGAAGAATAGCAGGGCCAAGGGCACTGTTTTTTGAGTTTATAGCTGTTGTTTTCAATTTCCAGAAAAATGTGATACAACATTGGGGAGTTACCAATAAGGAGGCTCTCACCAGTTGCTAAAGGACCTGACACATTGATTCTACAAGGTATAATCTTGTTAATAATTTGCATGTTATCAGAGTACAGTAGTTTAAGGCAATACCGTTCGGCAAGTAGGAGACGTCTCAAGATCAGTGGCATAATTTTAGTCTCTACTTCCATGGCCCTTATGGGAGTTGAGCACATTGCACCCGATATTATTCTCAGAGATTTATTCTGCAGGATATCTAATTTTTTGGCATGGTAGCTATTCATATATGCCAAAGAACTATAGTCAAAATGACTTCTCACAATAGCTTTATATAGAATAGACAATATTTTGGGGTCAGCACCCCATGACACTCCAGCCAGACATCTTATTATGTTAATAGCTCTTAAAGCATTTTTAGAAATATACCGAACATGTTCTTCGAAAGTCAGTTTTTGGTCTATGATGATTCCTAAGAATTTCTTTGAATGTACTCTGTTTATAGATTCTCCACAATACGAAATAACACTAGATGGATCATCATCACCAAAAATCATTAAACTGCTTTTTGTAGCATTGATCTTTAAACGTAATCTATCATTATAGTATAGACTCAACTGATTTAATGCTCTATTCATATTATCTATAGCAACTTGCAAGTTCTGACTGCTACTATACAAAACAATGTCATCTGCGAATTGCAAAATATTTACTTCACTAGTATTTACAAATTTACATATTTCACATGTGTACAAATTATATAGTAATGGTGAAAGAGTGGCGCCTTGCATTGTGCCTTTCGATGCACTTCTAGGACCATGTAAGATGTTATTATACTTAACATATAAGGTTCTATCATTTAAATAATTATAGATCCACTGACATAGTAGACCAGGTATACCCACATCAGACATAATGTTGACCAAGATACCTGGGTCGACATTATCAAAAGCTCCTTGGACATCTAAAAATACACAAACAGTGTGTGATTTTAAATTATTTGCACGTTTCAGGTCTGAGATGAGTGACATGAAGCTGTCAGCGCAACTACGCCCACGACGGAAACCATACTGCACATGTGGGATGATACCATTAGCCTCTACAAACCAGTCCAGACGGACTTTAATCATATTTTCGAATAGTTTACCGAGACATGAGGACAAAGATATAGGACGATACGAACTGGACTGTTCTGGAGATTTATCAGGCTTCAGTATTGGGATAACACACTGTGTTTTCCATGATTCAGGGATAATTTGTTTGAGCCATAAAGCATTAAGAATGTCAAGAAAGAGGTGCTGAACAGATGTATGGAGTTCTTTAATTACAATATATGGAAAGTTATCTAGACCTGGACTTGAGTTACGCCTAGATTGTAGACTTGATGTGAATTCATTCCATGTAAATGGTTCCAATAAAAATTTTGAATTGCTATTATTATTGTTACTGTTAAAATAGTTGATTAAGTTACTAGTCTCTTTTAAACCACTATTATCAGACAGTTTATCTAAAAAGGTAGGTATGAACTCATCTTTATGGGATCTAATGCTAGACTTAACACCCTTAAAAATCTTAATCATGTTCCATATTTTGCTTATAGGGGTAGTTCTATTAAAAGTATTGCACAAATCATTCCATCCAGTTGACTTCTGCTCAGAAATGGTTCTCTTTTTTAATGCATCAAGTCTCTTATAATTTATATAGTTATCTATTGTAGAATCACTTCTGTACAGTTTCAAAGCATTATAGGATGCTATTACACTTTGTTCGCAAACCTCATTCCACCAAGGTGCTGGAGGTCTGCTAGCAAAGTGGGCAGACTTAGTGAACTTTGGAACAACTATTTGCATAAGGGACTCAAGACGTATACAAAAATCGGTATAGGAAGAGAGTGGGTCTACTTGATTAATTGTAAAATCGCCAAACGCATTTTTTGAAAGTTCATTATATTGGCGCCAATCAGCTCTTTTGTACAAAAATTTATCAATGGGAGGGTTAATTTGGTATTTTTGTATGGATAGGGATATTTCGGTTATAGTTGGATAATGGTAACTTCCCATACAATCATCATGCACAGACCACTCGCATAACGGTGCTAAGCATGCGCTAGCAAAGGTGACGTCAATGGCTGAAGCGTTGGTTCTAGGACGGTTCACTGTAGTGAAACTGCCATCATTTAAGATGCACAAATCACACTCATCTATAACATCATATAAATCTTGTCCGCGGCCCTTAGTAGATAGGCAACCAAATGCAATATGGTGAGCATTAAAATCACCACTTATAAAAATAGGTTTAGGTAGGTCTCGAATTATATTGCGCAGTCTATGCAATCTTATGTGCCCACTGGAAGGAGGACAATATACGCCGAGTATAGTCACACTGCCACGCTCGGTAGATATTGACATAGCTATAGTTTGAATGTCCTCATAGAATGTTGTGTTTAAAATATTATATTTAGTCTCTGGTTTAATTAATATTGCTACACCATTGTGAGGATTCTTAGATGTTCTGGAATGGAGATTATAACCGGGGATTCTAAAATTGTGATGGTCTTTAAACCAAGTTTCATTAAGCAAGCATACATCAATATTTTGTTCTAGCATAAACTTAGTTAATAAGGGCTTTTTACTATTGGCACTTTGGATGTTAAACTGCGCAATCCGTAATTGGGACGTTTTAGGGGGACTTAAATCCATTATGGGGATAAATTTTTAACTAATATTTCTTCAATGAATAATGAAGTAATTGGGGTGGGATCAGACTTATTACCAATCTCTACCAATGTTTTTACTAGGGCCGCTCGTACTTCTTTATTAGCTATAACCTGGGCAATGAAGTCCATAGGGTGATCTTGTGGGTTCAGCGCCTGTGCAGCAGGCTTGTTATTAACATTTTTTTTAACATTTTTCTTTTCAGTATTTACTGGAATATTTACATTATTTACAGGGGGATTTACAAGTTGACTCTTAGACAATGGCAATGCAGGGTATTCGATCGACTTTGTTTGTGCGATACTCGCGTATGTTATTTTACTTTTCTTTTCTTCTATTTTTCTTAATTTAATGGGACATTCTCTTGCTATTGCTAGGTGTGGGCCTTGGCAATTAGCGCAACATATCTCTTTAGGTTTATCACAATCTTTGTAAAAGTGTTCACCAGAGCAGATCGAACACTTCTGTTTGCCATTACATATTTTAGCCGAGTGATTAAATTTCATACATTTGTAACATTGTTGCAGCGGTGGGATATATTCAAATACCCTGTATGAGAATAGATCATATTGTACATTGTCAGGTAAGATATTGGATAAGAAAGTGATACTGACTGTTTGCAGAGGAACTCTGTCCCGTCCTACTTTTTTTGTGAATCGTCGTATACAGATAATTTCGTAAATGGAACTCAACTTAGTGTATAAGTCCTTATTTGAGATATTTGCTGGGACAAATCTTATGATGCCAGTTTTTTCTATTTGGGTAGCCGGTATGTAAGCCTTTACGTTGTACTTTTCTAAGAATGCAGTGTTATTTAAAAAGTTGTTTGCTGTATTGTGTTGTTTGAACATTACTGCTATTTTATTTGCATTCAATCGCTGTATTGCCATCACACCTTTAACATCCGTCGTGAAAATATGATTGAGATATATAGGACTTTTGTTGCCCAATCTATCTTTGTGGTTGATATGCTCAACAAAAACTTTAAACTCTGTTTTATTTGAGTTTTCTGGATACTGTCTTTTATAATTAGGTTTAAAATAAGGCACATAAAGTACATCAGAACGCTCACCGCCACCGCTATCATCATTCACTTCATCAGTCCGAAGCCGCTTGGAGGAGTTGGGCGGGTTGTCCCCGCCCCCCTCATTCCCATCCATTTTATTTTTTTGGTATTAATTAAAAGTGAATTTATTCTTTTACACAATAAAAAAAAAAATTACAAAATGTAATTTCAAATTTTTCCGCGTGCGCTTTTTTCAATTTCCCGCCAAGGAATCTTGACTGACTGATTGACAGCAGCAGTGTTGCCAGTGGCCGATACTCAAAAGATAAGACAGCACAAATCAAAAAGTAACATTTACACGAGAAAAGTAACATTTTCTTAAATTATGTAGAAAACGACACAAACAAGGTATATAATAATAGGTACCTATAGTATAATATTATAAATGCGAACAGGGCCGGCTTTACCTATAGTGCAGGGTGTGCGGCGCAGGGTATCAGGGGGCGCCGAGCGCCACTCGCGACGCGACTCAAAAAGCATGCGTCGCTCGCGGCGCTCTGAAAGACCCTGCTTGCGCACGTATTATGTTATGATGGGCAACGCCGGGTGGGGGATAACAAGACGCGCCACGAGCAGCTTGTAGCGACATCTATTCTCCATCTATCAGTAACACTAAGATAGCTCACACACTGAAAGATAGATACTATGGAAACCAGCTAACTGATATAATACATATACTACTTTTTGTTTGTAAATACATACTTAATATACATAATTACACCCAGACTCAGGACATACAGACATGTTCATGCACACAAATGCATGTCCTGTGTGGGAATCGAACCCACGACCTGCGGCGCGTAAGGTGAACCTTAACCAACTGCGCCAACTGGCCCGCAACTGGCAACTTGGTATACTCTTTGCCGCATCCTATTTAGAATGCAATATAGTGTAGTGTAATAACTAGCTTCCTGCTTCCTAGTTAGGATCCTAAAAATAGGAAGGTGTCATAACTACTTTACCTAAAATTACACCGCCTTCAAAGTACACTAATACTTTGACTTTTTGGCGGGAACTGGCAGAGTGACGTTGAGTTTTATTGCATATTATCGGTGATATTTTATTCAATAAAGACCAATCCATGTGTACAGTGAAGTGAAATGAAATGAATTATGTGTATGGTGTCTTTTCAAGTTGTCTCAAGAAGTCCGTGAAAAGTTTATGTACAATTTACCACCATTGTACTAAAAAATGACTTTTAAGGACGGTGACTGACAGTGCGGACTATATGAAGTGATATAGATAGTGTTTATTTTGTGACTGTGCAATAGGGTGGAGCGAATATAGCAAAAATTTTTGTTTCTTATTTTTAAATCTCCTGTATCGTTAATCAACGACCCTATAGGTAAGCTTCATTCATGCAAAAAATCAAATGGCTAAGACTCTATTTTCAGGTGGCGCATCGAAAAGGTAATTTGCGAAAATATAAAATGTTGTACTTCTAAGTTAATCGAAGTAATTTCGTAACTTTTTGTCGTATTTTTTTTTTTTTACTATTTCTGAAGTCTCATATTACGTGTGAATGCAATATTTTCGAATAATATCTCGTTAATTGGCGCTGAAAATAATTTCAAATTTAGTAATTTTCCACAAAATCGCTACCAAAAACGAAGAGAACGTTATGTTTTAAAATTCCTAAATTTTCGTTCTGGCAATTGGATGCGATGACACCGCTGTGAACACGGGGCACATAAATGGAGTCATTGTTGTCGGGGCCCGTGGATCATATAAAACACAAAACACGTTCTTACATTTTTTATTATAGCAGAGACACCACCGATATTAATTTTTAGGTTCTCTATTAACAGTGTTACCAGTCTTTTAAAACCATTATTACTTACATTTTTAATTAACTTATTTTTTTATATGCTAACACCTTCTCCTATTTTTTAAACAATATTTTTATTAATGAGTTTAATTACAAAAATATTTTTCAAAAAATACTCTTATCTTTTTATCTTAATTACTTGCAACATTTTTTAATATAGTTGTCTAACAATTACAATTTATCTTTAACTTTATAAACTTATAATTAAATCACTACTTCTATACTATGAATTCTAGATCAGCTACTCATAGCAGTTCAATCTAAGTTATTACACATCAATGTATCTTATATTTTTAAATAACATAACTTATAATTCTATGTTATAGCTTATCTAATTTTAATAAGTAACTACTTATTTCACTATTTTATTACAATGAATTTCAAATTTATTTTTCAACAATGGCTTTGTGAGTATATCAGCTACTTGCTGATCAGTAGGGCAATATTTTACAATGAAATTCCCTTTTACAAAGTTTTCATAAATAAAATGATATCTCACATCAATATGTTTTGATCTTTTATTAAACGAACCTGTCTTAATTAGTTGTATAGAACTTTGATTATCTATATTTAGTATTGTTTTTAAATTAAATGGAATCAATTCCTTCAGGAAAGATTTTAGGTATAATATTTCCTTACAACAATCTGCTGCAGAGATGAATTCAGCTTCTGTAGAAGATAATGCTACAATTGGTTGCCTTTTTGAACACCAAGAGATTGGTCCATCAGAAAACATTATTACATAGCCTGTTATACTACGCCTAGTCATAACATCATTTGCATAATCTGCATCACAATATGCATTTAAGATTAAATCTTTACATCCTTTCTTGAAATTAATACCTTTATCCTTTGTTCCAGCTAAATACTTTAATATTTTCTTAACAGCTATAATATCTGTACTGTTTGGATTTTCTATTTTTCTACTAGCTTCATTAACTGCCTGTGCTATGTCGGGTCTAGTACGAGTGGATAAATATAATAATCCTCCAACTAGTTCTCTATAAGGAAATTTTGTCTGTATTGTCAAATCTGTCTCTATCTTTCTATCTGTGTTTCCAGGGATTTTACAAGGTTTGCAATCACTCATGTTGAATCTTTTTAATAATGTATCTGTGTAATTTTTCTGATTTAATTTAATACCTTCATTATTTCTTATTATTTCTAAACCTATGTAACTCTTTGGATTTTCATAAATTTTTATTTCAAATGCTTTGCTAAGGCAGTTTAGTACATTAATTAACAATTGTTTTTCTTTAGCAATAGCTAACCCATCGTCTACATAAATAGCAATGATTACAGTATTATCTTTATTTGTAAATACACATTTATCAGTTTTAATAGGTAATAAACCCAAACTTGACATAGTTTTAGTGAATTTATTATTCCAAGTAATAGGTGCCTGTTTTAACCCATACAATGCTTTATTTAAATGACAAATTTTATTAGGATCTTTTTCATAACCATCTGGTATGTGCATATAAACATTCTCATCAGTCAATTCCCCATACAAAAATGCAGTTTTAACATCAAAAGTAAGGATTTCAAAATTATTATGAGCGGCTAAAGCAAATAAAGTTTTAAGTGCTGATTGGCTTACCACTGGACTATAAATTTCATCATAGTCTAAACCATGTTGCTCAAAACCTCTCACCACAAGCCTTGCTTTGTAGGTTCCATCATCTTTTTTACGAAAGACCCATTTATTAGATAGGATTTTCTTACCCTTTGCTTCTTTTATATCAACTACTTGCCATGTATTATTTATTTGTAGAGATTCCTTTTCTGACTTTATTGCCTTCTCCCAATTGTCACTTTCTGTGCCTGAAATAGCTTCATTATAGGTAAGTAGTACATAATCTTGTAAATATTCTGGATTTTTTGTAATTCTTTTGCTTTTCCTTAGAGTATTTTCTTCTGTTTCATTCTCTGTTTCTTCTATTTCTTCTTCTGTTACATTTTTTGTTTCTTCAATATTATATTCTGTTTCTACTATATTTTCATCACTTTCAGTTATTCCTGTTATATTTTCTGTTGTACTTATATTATTATCATTATTGTAATTATCGCTGTATTCTTCTTCTTCCATTTGATTTTCATTTGTTAAAATTTTTGGTATATTTTCCATCTTTTTATTTATATTTTTCTCTTTATTTTCTTCATTTATCTCTGTATCTTTGTTATTATTAATTATTACAACATCTCTTGCTATTTCTATTTTTCTTTCTGTTGAATTCCACAATCTGTATCCCTTATTAGTGTATCCTATCATAATTAGTTTTTTAGTTCTTGAATCTAGTTTCTTAAGATTTGGTTGTAATTGTTTAGCATAAACAGTAGAACCAAATTTCTGCATGTTTGATATGTTGGGTTTCTTACCATGCCAAATTTCAAAAGGTGTCTTATTTGTTAAGGTTTTTGTTGGTAATCTATTTAGTATGTATGCTGCGCAATACATAGCTTCACCCCACATTTCCTTCATTAAATTTGAATCAAACAGTAATGCTCTAGTTTTTTCTAAGAGTGTACGATTCATTCTCTCTGCCTTACCGTTCAATTGAGGAGAATAAGGTACTGTATAATCTATTTTTATTCCTTTTTTCATACACCATTGCTTAAACTCATTGCTGGTATATTCACCTCCATTGTCGCATCTTATACAAGACACTTTTTTATTCATTTCTCTCTCAGATTCTTCTATGTAATGTTTTATGTAATCTTGTACTTCACTTTTGTATTTAATAAGATAGATTTTTGTAAAGTTGCTGAAGTCATCTATTATGGTAAGTATATAACTTTTATCATCATGTGTATTGATATCAAATGGACCACAAACATCTGTGTGTATAAGTTGTAAAATTCTTTCTGCTCTGGTTCTAGTTGTATTAAAAGGTAGTCTAGCTTGCTTTGATTGTATACATATTTCACATTTTTCATCTAGTTTGGTAGAGCCTAATATTTTTATGCCATCTACAGCATTTTGTAATAATTCTAATACTGTGTTTCCTGGGTGACCAAGTTTACGGTGCCATTCTAAAGCTGTCCCATTTTCCATTGCTAATAAAGTCTGTTCTCTCATATATTTTTCATTTAAATTAATTTTATATAAACCATTTTCTTTCTTTCCTGTTAATATCAAATTTGATTGAACACAACTGTTCCTTGGTTATTAGTGACTGCATTCACAGACAACAAGTTCTGTGATATGTCCGGTACAAACAAGGTATTATTCAATTGGCAAACATCACCTTTTACAGTTCCTTGGCCCTGTACATCAACTGTTTGGTCATTGGCTGTTAACACTTTTGATATTTTGTTTTCAAGGTTTGTCAGTATTTTTATGTTGTTGGTCATGTGAGCTGTGCAGCCTGAATCCACGATGAATTCTTTGCTCTTTGATTCCTTTTTTATTGTTTTAGTGAAAAATGCTGCATCTGTTTTAGTTTTAATTTTAAAGAAACAATCTTCTTTATTATGATTGGTTTTCTTACATATTGAACACTGTTTTTCTTTGAACTTGCAGTCTTTTTCATTGTGATTAAATTTCTTGCAAATGGCACACATTCTACAATCTTTCTTCACATGCCCAGTTTTGTTGCATTTAAAGCATTTAATGTTAGAATTTCTTTTATTAGTAGCTTGGAAAACCATCTGATTTTCTGTTATTTTTGCTTTTCTGTTTTCTGTTCTATTTTCCTCACTGAGTAATCTGTTAGTTAAGTTTGTGAGTGTTTTCTTTTCATCTGATGTTGATTCCCATGCAGTAATAAAATGATTTAAGTTGCTCGGTAAACATGTAAGTATTTTTGACATAACCATATCATCATTAATATTTTCACCAATCTGATTAAGTCGAAACTGTAGGTTTTTTATATCTGAAATTAGTTGTGTGAGAGATCTGTTGTCTTGTTTGAAATTGAAAAATTCTTGTAACAATGATGACTTATTTCGCTGTTCTGTTCCTTCAAATATTTCACATAATTTTGTGAACATTTCTAGGGCATTTTGGCATCCTAAAATGTGACCTTTCAACTTTCTGTCTATTGTGTTTATAATAATCTTTTGTACTTTAGCATCCTTTGTTAAAAATTCGTCCATCTTTTTTTCGTCATCTTTGACATGAGGAGATAAAACTTCACTCAGTTTTGCCGCTTTTACATAAATGTTAAACTCGAATTTCCATAGAAGAAAACTCTCACTGTCCTTTAATTTTTCTATATGTATCTCTTCTTTGTCCATTTTTATGTTTATTTGGTGAACTTGTTGTTATTTTTTAATCACTGGTATTTTATGTTTTTCTTGTTCTTTAGGCACTTTTTACATTTCTTGCTTGCTGCGCCCAGAACCTGTCGGGGCCCGTGGATCATATAAAACACAAAACACGTTCTTACATTTTTTATTATAGCAGAGACACCACCGATATTAATTTTTAGGTTCTCTATTAACAGTGTTACCAGTCTTTTAAAACCATTATTACTTACATTTTTAATTAACTTATTTTTTTATATGCTAACAATTGTTTTACTAGAAAAACCCCTGAATCAAGTTTTACAATGGTTTGTGTGCCTGTTACATGCCAAAGAATTACCACTTTGTTCTTCAGTCTCGACGGTACTCCAACAGGCCCTAATACTATTTCCGGCAGCATAGGAAGAAAGCTTCATCATCTCGACTTAAAAATAGAAGCATTTGAAACCATTCTCACTGAATTGCCGGATCTGAATACTGATTTTCTAAGCACCGATCAAAAGTACCTGTTTCATATGTGCTCCGCAATTTCTGCTGGTGCGGTCTCAAAAAACCTAACTAACAAAGGACCAGGAAATCTGCCACATTCTCAATGGTCGACTTGTGCAAAAAGGGTTCTTCATTTATATATTGGACAGCTAAACCAAAAAAATACTTGAAGGAACTAGCCAATTGCATCATGAAACTTTATGTGCCGACGCGACGACACGGTTTGATATTAAAACAAAATCATATTGTCATCAAAACAGTTCGATTCACATGTTTAAAGTGCTTAAAAATTATATATGTGGGATGATCTGAAAAGCATTGTCTTAAAACTATTCAAAGAAATGCTTACTTCGTCCACCTAGAAAAATCTACTGCTAGCTATGATACAGGAGATGATGTGGCACACGTAAGGAAACTAGCATTTTGGGAAGTTTGGAAAGCAAGAAAAGAGCCCAAAGGGAAGAAGCTTCGTGACTTCCAACTTCCAGAACTTAAAGCTGATGCGTCAGTTTATTTTGATTTGATAGACTGTGTGAAAGAAAATATAAAACAGAAAGGATTGACAAATCTCAATATTTCCGTCAAAAAGGTGCAGAGACTTTTAATTTAACATAATAAAACGTAATTTTTAAGTTGATTTTTAATACGTGTTTTCATATTTATTAATTGTATTAGTAATATTAAGTATTAATATTGAAAAATAAATAATAATTTACTCTCAAATAAAGCTATATATTATTATTAGAGTATTTATTTCTAAGCTAAAAAAAAAATTATTTTCCTTTCAAACCTGATGCGCCAACTCAAGATATCGACTTAGAAAGCCGAAATTTTGCACGAACACTTCTTAGACAATGGATCATAGACTGAGAATACAGGAATATTAAAATTTAAAAATTTTTTTTTTCGCTCCACCCTACTGTGCAATATACCTATTTATATAATACTACTCGAAAAAACTGAAATAATACAAGGCAGTATGGCTCAGACCTTTGCCTGCTTGTTGGCGAATAAGATAAACAACAACAACAACACTAATACTTAATTATGTCCAGTACTGACGCGTCTTTTCGCGCTTTCCTACGCCAAAAAGGAAGTCCCGTCTTCGTGGAAGACTGCCCACGTGCACCCAGTGCCCAAAAAGGGCGACAGATCAGACTCGACGAATTACAGGCCTATCGCCATCACCTCCCTTCTCTCCAAAGTCATGGAGCGTGTGATCAACACGCAGATTTTGAGATACCTGGAGGATCACGAGTTGTTGAGCGACCGACAAATTGGCTTCCGCCACAGTCGCTCTGCTGGTGACCTCCTTGTGTATCTCACGCACCGTTGGTCACTCGCCATCGAGAGTCAAGGTGAGGCATTGGCAGCGAGCCTAGATGTGGCGAAGGCGTTCGATCGGGTCTCGCACAGAGGTCTTCTCAAGAAGTTACCAGCATACGGGCTTCCCGAGGGATTATGTAAATGGATTGCCAGCTTTCTGTCCAGCATATGCATAAGAACCGTCGACGGTAGCTGCTCCGATAGCATGGACATACATGCAGGCATCCCGCAAGGCTCTGTGCTGTCCCCAACACTGTTTTTTCTGCATATCAATAATATGCTGTCTATTGACGGCTGCTATGCGGACGACAGTACTGGGGACGTTCATTACACAGGACGTGCAAATATCCCTCGTTCCGACGTGGAGGAAAGCCGCGAACGGCTGGTGTCTGAAATCGAGAGTAAACTAACTTGTGTCTCCGATTGGGTTCGGCCAAATCTAGTCCATTTCAACCCCACCAAGACTCAAGCCTGTGCGTTCACCGCTAAGAAAACCCCATGGTCTGTGGCTCCATAATTCCAGAACACTTCCTTGAACATCAGTCAAAGCATCGGGATCCTTGGCGTCGACATTTCTAGCGACGTTTTGTTCGGAAGTCACTTGGAAGACAAGGATAAGCTGGCATCCAAAAAGCTTGGAGTACTCAACACAGCGAGGCAATACTTCACATCGGGGCAAAGGCTGCAACCTTATAAATCCCAAGTCCGGCCTCATATGAAGTACTGTTATCATCTGTGGGCGGGGGCACCTGGATACCAGCTTGGGCCTTTAGACCCGGTTCAGCGACGTGCCGCTAGAATTGTTGACGATCTCGAGCTCACAAACAGTTTAGAGCCCCTCAGTCTGAGGAGAGACTTTGCCTCCTTACTTATGTGTGTTCTACCGCTTGTACAACGGAGAGTGTTCCAAGGAATTGTTCGACTTGATGCCCACGGCTTCCTTCCACCATCGCAACTCTTAATCTTATTACTTGGGTTTACTTATAAATTTACGTATGACGATTACTTACCTATCGACGGGCCAGCTGGCGCGGTTGATTAAGACTGGTAAAGATTCCACCTACCGCACCGCAGGTCGTGGTTCGATTCCCACACAAGACATGCGTTTGTGTGCATGAACGTACATGTCTGTATCTGATAATTATGTATATTAAGTATGCATTTACAAACAAGAAGTAGTACATATACTTAATATGTGGTACCTATATCAGTCATTATATATCAGAAGCTATATAGTCAGAAGCGCTCGTGGTGTAGCATCTTTAGCCGTTCTTAATCGGTCGGCAAAGTTAAGCTACCACCATTGTGGTCGGTACCTGGATGTGTGACCGCCTAGTGGTATTTCAAATCGAGCGTTTCTATGCTTCCGTGCTTCGGAAGGCACGTAAAGCCGTTGGTCCCTGTTATCACTTAATTGTGATAGTCGTTCTCCTAGGCGGCTTGAAAAATTCCAACAGTAGGTTGACCACTAGCCTCCTCCACCGATCCGTAGTGGGAACGCGTGGTGGAGTATTGCCCATTCCCTTTCACCCTCATTTGAGAAAGGAGGCCTGTGCTCAGCAGTGGGACATTTATAGGCTAATGATGATGATGATGATGATATCAGTTATCTGGATTTCATAGTAGAATGTTACATTATCTTTATTCATATCATTGTCATTATTACCTATATATTATTTGCACTTTGTGATCCGACAGATGGTTATGCGAGCATATCGCTCTATCAATAACAACTTTTTTTATGTGGGGATATCCTACATGGGATACTCTACCACCCCAGAAGGAGTTGCCAAATTTGATAAGATTCCTGCAGACTAAAATCCTACAGTATTCCTATCACGATACTGTCTTTACTGACTACTGTTTAGTTCTTTTAAACTACACCAACCTGGGAACTGAGATGACAATGGTTTTGCTGTCAACATTCTACATGTACCAACTTCTACTTACCCTCCCATCCCGTACCTACTAGAACTGAGAATTCTTTGGTCCCATCGTAAAAGTTGTTCAGCATGCATGACTAACCCAAAATAGGTTTCTAAAATTGCCACCTCACAATCTCCATCCTGTATACTTACTTTGTTCTGTATGTCGTATAGTTTGTATAATTTAAGCTTTTTTATGTCAGAGGCATTGAATTATTACGCTTAGAAGCGAAGTATCGAACAAAAATCCTCGCGACTCGTAGGCCACTTGACAACCAATGTGTGCGTGAGTACCATATAATTACACTCGCTGACACGCACACAAGCGCACGAGTAATGTTGCAAGCTAAATGAAATTTTTCGGTAAAATTAACCTTCCGATACTAGTGAATGAAATTGGAAGTAAGTATTCATAAAATTAAGTAAATAGTTTAAAATGTTCTGCGTCTTAGATAATTTATCTTATCATAGACACAGGCCTGTTATTTATTTATTACTAGTTGAATGGTTATGTTTCATAGTACTTATGTTGGGTATTTTAATATAGTAAACCAAGACAATGTGCAAAGCTATGAACGATCGTACAATTTGTAGTAGGTATTGTTGGTAGGTAAAGGTTTCATATATGATAGGTTGTACAGAAAAAGAAGATTAAGAAGTATGTAGGTATTTAATTATCATTATCGTATAAAAGACGAATAGCTATACATTCTTATAATATCTAACTGAATCTATACTAATAAAATATTAATATTTATAATACAAGAATCCGGAAGAGTTTTTTGTTTGTTTGTTTAAACGGGTCAATTTCAGTAAAAAAAAAACTACCTGTAAAACTACTACTGTGTAAAACTACCAGTCTGATTCGAAATTATTTCACTAATATGAAGCTACATTATCCCGAGTATACTCGGGACTACTTATCCCAAGAACGCGGGTGAAACCGCGGGGGACAGCTAGTCAGTTATAATAGCTATAAGTAAAAGAAACAACTTATCGGACTCAATTACTTACTCAACACTTACAAAAATCAGTATCAATTACGTAAAACAACACAAATTCGCACACAAACAGCTGGCAACACTTTGCTCGAAATCCGAGTGAAGAATTTTTATTTTTGAATTTTGTTATTTTAGACGAATTACGCAATAAAATTAGTGGCTTATCTATGGAATATTACAACAGAATTCTAATCTTTCTTCCCTGATGAATTATGACACAATTTTACTGCACAAACCGTCATATTTATTATTTTTCTAAGAGCTCCACTCACTAAAACGCCAGTCAGTACACTGACAGCGCGGCGGTCATTTGGAGCCATTATGGCTCCAATTGAATGGATTGTGTTTCGCGCGTGTACTTTGTTTCTATGTGTAATAATTCAATGGTCAGAGGGTTATTTCCAAAGTCTTTTTTTTTTTTTATTGTTTAAAGGCCTGTGTTTGACCGCAATCTCACCATGGAAAGTGATGATGCGGCCGAAGGTGGTAAGCACACAAAGCCTATAAGGAACTGGCTCTCAAGTGCAGCTATCGGAACACACCGAAAGGCGCTTGGCGCATGGTCTTGCCCTTATGGTTATTGTTAGGTGCTTTCGAAAACGGCTCTACGATGTCGATGAAATTTGGGGACGTAAAATCGATCTAAGCTATTCATCTCTGGGAAATCACCCAGGTACTGTCCACTCACTCACTCACTCTGTGTCCGCGCGGATCGTCAAACAGTCAAAGGATAGGTATTCTTCTGCTTCCTTTATTTTACTTAAAACTATTCGTTAAGTTCGGAGTTGATGAATAACTTAACTTAGGTACTTTGCCTATAATTGTTTCGAAAACGTAACTAATATATGAATTCATTATATAGGTAGGTACCTAAATTTAATGCAATTCGCTTTGCCTTTAAATAATGTAATGTGAAGCGTAGGAATAGGATGTTACATATAAAATACCATAAAAACAACCTTACGTTTTTGAGATTTTATTGATTTTTTTATTTTTGGAATACATAAAAATATTTTTAAAATATAAACATTTTTTTCGTAACATGTAAATTTTCTTGGCAGTGACTATGTTATTGCAGTCTTTGAGATCTTGCGTGAAAATCTTTGGTAAGTAAACATTTTGATTTATTTGTTTTAGAATCTAATAATTATCATTTCATGTATTTTTAATTTATTTTTTAGGTTTTTGTAACATAGTCAAAGTTATAACAGAAAATAGTTTATAAAATATTAAATTAAGTATCATGATGTTAAGAGCTTATTATAAAGAAGATTCGATGACCGGCCCTTTAGAAAGCAGCGGCTGAAAAATATAAAAATAGTATTTAATCGATATTCTCTTTTGGAACGGCATGCAAAGTGTTGTCAAACTATCGATAGTTCGACTATCTATAGTTGAACTCGAAACCTAGTTACAATATCGATAGTGCTATTGGTTGTATCGATAATATCGATACTATCGATATCGCAGACCAACCAATACTATTGATCAAGGAAATACTATCGATATAATTGATACTATTGAATCTCAATACTATCGATAGTATTAGTTAAATACAATTGATTCTATCGATAGTATCGATACAATCGATAACGCTATCGATATTGTCATTATTTTCCGAGGTCACGATAGTATCGATAGACTTTCGATAGTTTCACTATTGCTATGCAACACTAGCATGCAATATTTTGGATTGGTACACAAAAGTAGTCTTTATTTATCTAAAGAAGGCTGTGGATTGTATAGGTACTTCTTACATAATATACTACATCTAGCTATAGGTTATTTTGTAAATAAATATGGTAATAATCATACATTGAGAAGTTTAATTCATTTTGGGCGACTCTATATTACATAATTAATTGTTTTAAATACATTTATTTCAAAACCTACATTCATGTCCGTCAGCTTTACATAGGTAGGCCAATGTCTAGCTAGGTATCAATGTATGATAGTACCTATATAAAAATATCCCATTTCATTATTAAATTCTGTTTTAGTTTTCTGGAAAATAACAATAATATTTATACTGGGTGGAGATTTCGAGATGGCATATTTTCGAAACCTATGTTGGGTTAGTCATGCTGAACAACTTTTACTATGGGACCAACACTGCATACTCAAATTTTTTTTTTTACTTTTCATTGTTTCATTATGATCGAGCAAGGTTGACTATGGAAAGTAATTTTTTTTTGACGATTCACTATTGTTTCCATAGTAAAAGTTGTTCAGCATGACTAACCCAACATTGGAAAATATGCCATCTCGAAATCTCCAACATTTATAACAAATATTATTGTTCCATCATATAGAAATAGGGATGGTAATTAGGGAAATTAAGTACAATAAAAAATAAAATATACTACATACAACATATTTGTTAAAAATATTACTACATATAATAAATATTTTTTTATTAAAATCACGTTATTTAAATTAAAAAACACAAGAGTTGCATTGCATAAATTGGTGTCCATTTTTAAACGACAATGATGTGTTCAATCGTACAATGTGCATGTTGTTTTTATAGGTATTACTACTTTTAAAAGTTATTTGAATGGTTGAAAAATGGTTTTGTGACAACTGGAAATATTATGAACAGTGTCGGGTTAGCTATTTATTTCGAGACAGAATGGTAAAAGAAGACGGAAAGTAAGAGCATGGACGGGATAATGATAAAACGAGCAATATTCGGATTTGTTTGACGTAAAATGCCATACAAAATAATCCAATAAGTACCTTACGCTATAAGCAATCGCTTTTCAACGTCAAATTAAACCGATGATAGATATAATGAAAGGTAGATATGGATTGCAAAACATTGACAATGGTTTGAAGATGGTATCGAAACTACAGACCTACTTAGAAAATGAGATACTAATAATATCTAGTACTACATTTAATATGCACAACTAATGGATTTAATGATTAATTTAATATTGACTGTTTTTTCTGTTTCCACTACAGTAGCGATATTACGAGATGATAAATAAAAACTTACGGCCTTACTCATAAACGCTATTTAACTAAATCTGCTGAATAAATGGTCAAATAAATAACGTCACCTTGCTGTCATTGTCAAACAATTTAACGTTATTTAGGTGACCACTTAATCAGCTTATTAGTTAAATAACGTTTTATGAGTAAGGGGGTTAGATTCTACAATCTACAAAATACGTAGGAATGAAGAGAAGAGAGGAATCTACCAACTTAACACGGGGACCAAGGTAGGTATAGGCCAAATACCTGCTGTATGCATTATTATAGACTACGAATGAAAGGTAAAGTCCTGCTTAGATCACCCACCGTGAACGCGTCTGCCACCATTAAATCTGCCGTAACCAAAAAGAAACACATTTATATTTATAGCCGTTGTGCAGGTAGGTCCTCACAAAAGTAACTTTGTTTCATAAAATTGCATGACTGTGAACATGTTATGATATAGTTCGTAGGCCAAGTTTGTACAGCTGAGACACCATTAAAGCTGCGGTTGTGTGTTGCATATTTACAGCGACCCACTAACCTAAAGGCCGGATCGGGTGCTTGTCCCAGAGGAAGGTGCGTTTGACTGGCGACAGGTACGAATCACGGATGTAGGAAGGGCTGCGGTCCCATCTAGCGAGGGGCTTCAGCAACGGCCAGTCGTACCAGAAGGGGTCCCGAGTGATCGCCGAGATCGGTAGCGAAGGGCTGGGGTTGAATATGTCAGCCCAGGGCCTGCGCAGCCGTCCGCTGGCGTTGTACAGTGGAGCACCTACACGCCACAACTACACGTTTAGTGCCGGGGACAACAGACTCGCACACTTCATCTGTACTTCGTCACAGCCCACGCGTTTATAAGCTTTCAGTGCAGCCATAAGCGTTCAGTACACCCGTCAACATACAACACGTTACAGTTTGATTGAAGCATGAATTTCTCTTGTTATGCATATAAATTTATAGTCCATAAAGAGATATCTTGAGAATATATTGATGATCCGGATGAGCAATTGAGATGGATCGATAATCATACTTAATGATCATTCTCTAGCACAAATCAATAGTACTTATTAATAATACTTTTATATATTTTACAAAGGATTATAAAAATACTCTTGGCAAAGTTGGAAGTTACGCCAAAAGCTACATGTCCACTGCTGCGATGTGCTTTTTATATATTCCACAGCATTCGTTATAATTTTAATTGTTCATAGGTAGGTTGGCAAAGACACGAACTCCGTTTGTCTATGTCGGCTTGATCGTGTCGACAATGATATAATATTACTTAGGAGGAACCTGTAATAAATCTAAGAGAAAGTGGTGGTAGAAATCCACAATCTAAAATTAAAATGGATGAGACTAGCGTTACGTCATGCAGCTTAGCTTGTAATGATGAAAGAACACATACACTCATTGAGTTGAGGACGGATACAATGTTAATCAACAACTACCTGTACAGGAAAATTTTCGTGAATATAAATGTCTTATTTTCTTATTCACTGGAAAAGGTGAAATACAATGGAACAGATTACATTTACTACGGATGCTAAACTCTCACACAGTTTTGAGTAAAGTTGCCATACTGAACAAGGGCTACGGGCTACTGGATATATCGAGCCTAGCTTCTTCAATAGGGTAATCAGAAGGTCTTGACGAAGATACAGGGTGTTCGAGTACATGGCGTGTCTGTTGCCCTTACCGTCGGCATCGTAAGCGACCTCGCAGTCTCGCGGTTGGCTAATCCTCGGTTTCACGGGCGTCGGGGACTTCCCTCGGAGAGAGCGGTCAAAACCAGCCCATTTTTCGGCATCAGCGAAAAAAGGGTCGTTTCGAAACGGGTCTGATATCCTCGCCGGCCACGCTCCTTCATGGCAAGTCTCATAATCAATACCAAGCTCAAAATTACACATCGGGGGCTCCGTTTGTTTTCAAAGCTCATCGGAATCGGGATTATTGCGATATTAAATCGCCTGATTCTCCTGATTGTTACGTTAATTTATATTTGTAGAGTGTAGTGTTCTTATTGGAAACGAATATGAGGTTTTCAGACATTGTGAACATTCCAATGAATGTCGCTTTGCACGTATATACAATGCAGCTCATGCACATGAAATTAAATATTATATTAATTATTGAGCATTTCTTCGAGATATAAAAACCATAAAGAAACTTTCGCAGAACGTAAATTCCAGCGGCTGATTAAATTAAAATTGTATAAATTTTACGAGAGGTACTAAACTACTAAATCAAAACACGGATTGGTCTTTTATATTTTAATAAAAAATATTGTGATGTGTTAGTTTAAATATTAAAAACTTTGTACTAATCAACAAATAGGATAGCATTCATGTATAAAATTATGTACATACGTAACAAAAACCGTACGTCTACTGTTTAGATGTCTCGGTCGGACGTTTACAAAGGTAAATTCGTAAATATTTTACCAGCCAGATCTTATCGTAACTGTACAAATAATTTTGAATTTTGTAATGTTAGATGATACATCGAAAATAAAACTCAAATATAATGTATGTACACATCTATAGAAAAACAAGATCTTAAGTAACCACGCATATCTATAACTTCTGACATATAACTTCACTGATCGTAAACTTTACTGACTAAAGTAAAATCTTAAATAAGTTGGACTGTATCAAGACACTCAAATCAGATTCAATTAGAATTGAATCTGATAGGTGACTGTTGTCCGATAAGTTTTTACAATAACCTGAATCCACATGATCTGCTACGCTACAGAAATTCCAATTAGATTCCTACTTACGTAGAATGAATCAATGTTATCTTAAATATGTTTGTACAATTGGATGTTTATAGTATAAAATATACTGTATAATAGCATATAACATGGATCAGAAATCCCACCAAAGTTCAACAGCTTGCTATCAACAAAAAACAATCAGTCTCTCTCAGACACTAAAGAGGACTATAAACAAGTTGTCTGAGTAAAATACACACTGATGAACTGCGGTGTTGCTTATCCTAAAGTAACCTAAATATAGTCGTGCATAGATGTTGTTAGTATTTACCTGTTCCCCAGTGAGGTTTGTTGTCGGGTTCATATTCGATTCCTTTAAGGCTCTTGGGCTCATAGCGATCGGGGACATGGGATGAGAGGTCGGTGATGGGGTATGCCCGGTCCTTCAGATAGAGACCATAGCGGGAGGGGTACAGGCGGTCGATGGCGGCCAGCCTGTCGAGATGGTCCTGCCACGCCTTGTGAGCGTCGAACGGGTCAACGCCTCGTCGCACGCGTCTCGGTACGTGGTAAACTGTTTGTAGAACAATTACATTATTAGCAATGCACATATCCAATTATATAAACATTTTCAGAACATTTGAATCACACTTGAACTCCACAACATATTGGATTTGGATCGTCTGTCTACAATTTGCTACTTCATGTGGACTTCGTAAGATCGTTCCTAATCCAATAAAATAAAATAATATGTTCCTACATATAGGATTCGCCGACAGAATCGTTAAAAAAAGGATAATTTGAAAACAGAAATATTTTGACACAGAATACTAACAATCGTTCCAAACATAATCAAATTTTCAATTGAAACAGTCATGACTTCATAAAAGTTGAAAAGAAGAAGATAGATATTATAACATCATCCATTCACACATGGAATTAACTTTTATAAATTAAATAATTTAATAACATAAATAAACCATAATGTTAATGGGTTGTTAGTGTATTGAGCGAAAGCTTTATATGGACACGATACAAAGGGATATAATACGAGTAGATATGTACAAAAGGTACGATAGTCATACGTAGAACTCACCTCTTCATCACATTCCTGGGAAGACTTTGTAAAATAAATAGATACAATATGATATTAATATGTAACGGATATTAAAATAATAGGAATATAAAATGTATGAAAGAATAATGTGTCACCTGACATAGCTAGAAGATCGATCCGATAATAGTATTAGCTGTGAAGTCGATGTAACATTCATGGAATTTACAAATGTGATGTACATAAGTTACGTATGTTATTACTTAAGAGGTGATTTCTATGATAATGATATATATATATAAGTACATGCGATTATTAGTAAAGTTGTACTCGCACAAGACACAGCCAGCATCAAATTTACACGCTATTATAAAGATCTAAGATCAAGAGAAGATAAAGCTTTATGCGACGCTAATACATCTTAAATACTTAGGTAAGTACGCTGAACGATTTACAAACTTTATAGTGACCTGTGTATAGATTATAACATAATACATGGACATAATAATGTAAACGTTACTACGAACAATTCCAAATAAATCGGAGAGTCTAAATTGTCAGAAAATTATAACATGAACATATTATGTCCGACTCCATGTTATGTTATATCGATTCAACTATTAGCTAGTCAATCTCCAAGCTTGTGACAGGATCCACTTCCGAAATATACTTTGAAATTTTTATTTATATTAAAAACATAATACAAATTATTATATTAACAGATGAATTGTATATAAAATTATTATTACGACTGATTCATTTTGTCTCTTTTGCGAAATGTGTAGTTATGGATTGATTACTGAAACTAGTTATAGAAATATTATGTTACAGACGAAGTTACGTCAATTTTAATTTACACTTCACAGGAGACTGCTGAAACAACTGAATTTTTCTTACAGATATTGAATCTGGTATAGGTACCTATTAACAACATGATTGTGTTAACCTACTATACTGTTGTATTGTGTCCAATGATGTTTAATAATGAAACACATTTGATGTTGGATCTTTATACAAATGACATTGTTTCAATGCTTACATTTTTTGGTGAATGAAAAAGTTTTTCATGTATTTACAATATTAATCACTTTTGGTTTCTGCAATAACCTACATAATTAATATAATTTTTCCTGCATGAGCTAAAGGTCAAAGTAGCCATGTTATTATTGTGAATCGATTGCCAATTAACGTGTGTCATTGTGAGTTGTGTATTTACCAATCAATTACGGACTTGTGTCATCGATCCTCCGATGATCAATCAATAATTCGAATCTCGTACGTAATGGTATTTTGTACTCTGATATCGAAGCGAGGATAGCTATTCGGTTCGTGACTGGTTGGCAAACTAAGTTAGTGTAGCAAGTTGGTGTGCTGGTTTGGAAACGGCGCATGTTTCATTACTTACTAGGTCTGTACCGATCGAGAGAACTAGGGTAGTTGTGAGCGTAGATGGCGCGAGGGGAGTATCCGTAGGTTTCGCGGTGGACCGGCAGGTAGCGGTATCCGGGGACGCTGATCCTTTCGGCGGCGCCGATGGGGTCGTCGTAGATAGATTTGCTGTAGGGGTACGTGGACAAAAGTTCTGGGAACACGCTGCGCCGGCTGGGCCTGTACCTATCCTCGGCTCTGATGTCTTCCGATCCTGCGAGGGGAAGGAGTTTTACGTTGAACACGGAACTCTTTGTAATAAATAGGTGAGTTGCATCGAAACATGTTGGCAGGTTCACCTTTTATAAATATAATTAGTTTATTGTTATCTGATCAATTTACAATAAACCTTACCTTTTAGAGATCGCACGAAGGATTGCCAAAATCTGGCTTTCTTCGACGGCGTCTCATTTCTGCCAATCATTTCTAAATGACTTTTAAACATTTTGGCGGTTTATGTCGAGCTCGTTTTCTGTAACAAAACAAGCTGCATAAAATATAATATATTTCTTGTCCCTAAGTGGTACATATACCGGGACTACTTGTCTCGGACACTCGTCACCAATGTATTAGACGTTAACCTTGAGTTGTCGTAATTTATTTGTAAAAACGATGTCCAGGTGATATAATTGAGTACAATAGCGTGCTCGTTTCTCGTAAATAGAGCAATGATGTATGTAGAGTTAGCAGCAGTGCCGCAAATAGCTGCCTCGGTGGCTGGCCGCCGTACGCCGTGTCGAATAGCCCGCGGTGCCGTGGACTTGGACGCTCGCCAATCTAACCGGTGTTGAGGAGAAACTTGAAAACGAACGTTTTTACCAATGTCTGCTCGTTGCTCAGCTATTTTCGAGATTGTGACGACCTTGTTACGGTAACACCGTTGATAAGTCAGTGGCCTGCTACAATTTCTAATTATGTAAGCTTCCACGGTGTTCAACTCACGAAAACGAATTGATGCGATGGGGGCTTACTGTTCATCGAGATATTTCAGGAGCACGGTTCAACAGCATTGAAGAGTTTTCTTTATTCTGAATTTCAAGTAGGTATGGTTACTCACCGCCTAACGAAATCGAGTTATAGCTACTAATAACAACTTTTTTACTGTTAGATTGAAGACCAAACCTAAACTTCGAATTTAAGACCTAAAAGCTATTTTCAAAGGTAAACTTTCCACCGACTTCCATGATATGACGTAGGTAATATAGAAGCTGTGGATTTTCAAACTATTCAATGACTTACGTCATTGGTTTATATTTAGTGGATCAGAACGCCATTCATCAGTCTTTCATGTTAAGATCGACGTTTGTGTAGATAGCGAGGAACACATCACAGTGCTGGAATGCATCTCTGCTGCTATTAAAATTGTTGAGACTGAAACGTAACGCGTGGCAGAGTCGTTTAGCATCGCCTGTCATTAGGAACGTATGCCAAGGTAACTCAGCAATAACAGATAGAATAGCGAAAGGTATCTTGGCACGAGTAATATGCTGAAATTTTAGAGTTCATGCTTTACAAATCAGTTCAGGTTTCCAACTTTTAAACAAATTAAAGTAAGAAACTGTATTTGATCAGATAATTAAATCATGTCATCAATAAAGTCGTTCAAACAAACGAGATTCGGTTTACATTAAAATGTTATTATTTCTGGCAAAAGTGTTGTTG